>QJPP01007071.1:0-253993 GCA_003996215.1 Jaltomata sinuosa | reverse complement strand
AGGCAGAGGCCTCAGATGCTGTGATTACAGGTACGATTTCTGTGTGCCATCAGTCTGCTATGGCTTTTTTTGATCCTGGATCCACTTGTTCATATGTATCTGCCTACTTTGTGCCTTGTTTGGGGTTGGCTAGTGAGCCATTATCTGTTCCTGTTTCTGTTTTGACCCCAGTAGGAGATTCTTTAGTAGTGGATCGGATTGTGAGATACTGTATGTTGTCTATTGGTGATTCAGAGACTTGGAGTGACTTGATGATTCTTGATATGTTAGATTTTGATGTGATACTGGGCATGGACTGGTTATCCCCTCACCGTGTGGTTTTGGATTGTTATGCCAAGACTATTACCATAGCTGTGCCCGGTGTATCCCCGGTTGTGTGGCAGGGTTCTGTTAGCCATGCACCATCTGGGATCATCTCTTGTCTTCGAGCTAGAAAGTTGATTTCCCGTGGGTGTTTAGCTTATCTAGCATATGTCCGAGATGTTAGTGCTGACCCCATTTCCCCTGAGTCTGTTCCTGTGGTCAGAGACTTCCTCGATGTGTTTCCTACCGACCTGCCAGGCCTTCCACCTGAGAGAGATATTGATTTTGCTATTGAGTTGGAGCCGGGCACTAGGCCTATTTCTATTTCTCCTTACCGTATGGCTCCTGCTGAGTTGAGGGAGCTTAAGGAGCAGCTCCAGGATCTGTTAGCTAAGGGGTTTATTAGACCTAGTGTGTCGCCGTGGGGTGCTTCTGTTCTCTTCGTGAAGAAGAAGGATGGGTCTATGCGCATGTGTATTGATTATCGACAGCTGAATAGGGTGACAGTGAAGAATAGGTATCCGTTGCCAAGGATTGATGATTTGTTTGACCAGCTTCAGGGTTCAGTTGTGTTTTCGAAGATTGATTTGAGGTCCGGCTACCATCAGTTGAGGATTAGGGCGGAGGACATCCCTAAGACAGCATTCAGAACACGTTATGGCCATTATGAGTTCCTGGTGATGTCTTTTGGGTTGACTAATGCCCCCGCAGCCTTTATGAACTTGATGCACAGGGTTCTTGGCCCGTATTTGGACTCATTTGTGATAGTTTTTATAGACGACATCTTGGTATACTCGCGTAGTAGAGATGAGCATGAGCAGCACTTGAGGGTTATACTCCAGACTTTGAGAGATCATCGGCTTTATGCCAAGTTCTCAAAGTGTGAGTTTTGGCTTGAGTCAGTTGCATTCCTAGGGCACGTGGTGTCTAAGGATGGGATTAGGGTTGATCCGGGAAAGATTTCAGCGGTTTGTGAGTGGCCTAGACCTACTACTGTTACTGAGGTTCGCAGCTTTATTGGGTTAGCGGGTTACTACAGACGGTTCGTTGAGGGATTTTCTTCCATAGCAGCACCCTTGACTATGCTGACTAGGAAGGATATTCCATTTCAGTGGTCGGATCAGTGTGAGGATAGCTTCCAGAGGCTTAAGGCCTTATTGACTTCAGCTCCAGTTTTGACTTTGCCGGTTGAGGGTCAGAGCTTCTCCGTGTATTGTGATGCTTCTGGGGTTGGTCTTGGTTGTGTGTTGATGCAGCAGGGTCGAGTAATAGCATATGCGTCGAGGCAGCTGAAGGTTCACGAGCGCAACTACCCCACTCATGACTTAGAGTTGGCGGCGGTAGTTTTCGCGCTCAAGATCTGGAGGCATTACTTATATGGAGTTCACTGTGATATCTTCACCGATCACCGTAGTCTTCAGTATATCACGAGTCAGCGGGAGTTGAACTCGAGGCAGAGGAGATGGGTCGAGTTACTGAAGGACTATGACTTCACTATTCTGTATCATCCGGGCAAGGCAAACGTGGTAGCGGATGCCTTGAGTCGGAAGACAGTGAGTATGGGTAGCCTAGCTTCTCTTTCAGTTTCAGAGCGGCCGTTGGCCTTGGACATCCAGTCCTTGGCTAACCGTTTGGTTAGGCTTGACTTGTCGGATCCTAGCAGAGTTCTCGCCAGTGTTGAGGTTCGTTCTACTTTGATTGATCAGATTCAGAGCCGTCAGTTTGAGGATCAGCAGTTGTGTGACCTTCGTGATCGGGTTGTTCAGGGTGAGACCAGTCGGGCTACTCTAGATTCAGATGGGGTTCTGAGGTATGATAGTCGCCTTTGTGTTCCGAGGATTAGTGATTTGATTCAGTTGATACTTCATGAGGCACATTGTACTAGATACTCCATTCACCCTGGCACAACAAAGATGTATAGAGACTTGAGGCAGCTTTACTGGTGGAGTGGTATGAAGCGGGATATAGCGGAGTTTGTATCTCGGTGCTTGAACTGTCAGCAGGTTAAGTTCGAGCACATGAGGCCTGGTGGTTTGATGCAGCGACTTCCCATCCCTGAGTGGAAGTGGGAAGGGATTACTATGGACTTCGTGGTTGGTTTGCCTCGTACTTCTCATGGGTTTGATTCCATATGGGTGATTGTTGATAGGCTGACTAAGTCAGCACATTTCTTGCCAGTTCAGACTTCTTATGGCGCAGAGAGGTTAGCTCAGATCTACCTTCGTGAGATTGTTCGATTGCATGGGGTCCCAGCTTCTATTATTTCAGACCGCGGCACTCAGTTCACATCTCAGTTCTGGAGGGCTATTCAGCGAGACTTGGGTACAGAGGTTCATCTTAGCACCGCTTTCCACCCTCAGACAGATGGCCAGTCCGAGAGGACCATTCAGATTTTGGAGGACATGCTTCGAGCCTGTGTTCTTGACTTTGGAGGTTCTTGGGATCAGTTTGTTCCCTTGGCAGAGTTTGCTTATAATAACAGCTTCCATTCGAGTATCGGCATGGCACCTTTTGAGGCTTTGTATGGCAGGCGTTGCAGATCACCTGTAGGTTGGTTTGATGGTTTCAGTGCTGGGCCACAGAGCACAGATTTGCTTCGAGATTCCTTAGACCGAGTCCGAGTGATTCAGGATAGACTTCGGGCAGCTCAGAGCAGGCAGAAGAGTTATGCTGATCGTAGGCTTCGTGCCTTGGAGTTTAGTGTCGGTGACTTGGTGTTTCTCCGTGTATCGCCCATGAAGGGCGTGATGAGATTTGGTAGGCGGGGCAAGCTTAGCCCCAGGTACATTGGGCCGTTTGAGATTCTGCAGAGGGTTGGTAGCGTTGCCTATCAGTTAGCCTTACCTCCGATGTTTTCGGCTATACATCCTGTGTTTCATGTTTCGATGCTGCGTCGGTATATCCCAGATGAGTCTCATGTGTTGCAGTGGGATTCAGTTCAGTTGGATGAGGGTTTAGCCTTTGTTGAGGAGCCGTCAGCTATTTTGGCCAGAGATGTCAGAAGATTGAGGTCTCGAGAGATCCCGGTTGTTAAGGTTCAGTGGAGGCACCGTCCAGTCGAGGAGGCTACCTGGGAGACCGAGAGAGATATGCGGGTTCAGTATCCGCAGCTATTTTAGACTTCAGGTACTCCCTTGACCTTGACTTTCGAGGAGAAAGCCCTTTTTAGTAGTGGATGATGTAATGACCCTTCCGGTCATTCCCACGTTTAAGTTTGAAGTCAAGCAAATCGACAAAAGATATCGTAAGACCTTTAACAAATTTTCTGAACTTTGGGTCAAATGTATCGGGACTTTTCTCCCAATATATAAAGAGTTAGAAGTCCCCCGAAATACCAAATCGAAGGTCTACGAGTCTAGTTTCCAACGCACAAAACCTCACGTCCAACTGATCTCGGAGCAAGGAGTTATGACTGTTTTACCGCAGACTGTCTGGCAGAAAACGGGTTGCGAACCGGGTCGCGAATCGGGTCGGGTTTAACCCGATTTAAGCTTCAATTTCACGTTTTAAAATGTCATTTCAGTTCCGAAACAGTGATAAAATATAAGGGAGGATCCCGAGAGAATTCTTGAATATCGAAATCGTGCGTAGGCGAATTACGAGCCTAAACTTAAGAACTTTATTAGCATCGTGCGTGTATTTGAAATATTTATTTAAAAGTTGAATTTGGTAAAAATTATATTATTATTGCCTTTTCAAAATATTTTAAAGGTTTATGAAAAATATATTTGATACGATATAAGTGTATACGTATTTATTTTATAAAGTTTTTATACTCCGTAATATTTTAACGGAGATAGTAAATTTAGTTATGTTTAAATTTATTATTATAATATAGTAGGTTTTATTGGAGATGATTTTCTATCAATTATGGTATATTTAAAATATTATATTTATTTTACTACGAATTTATTCAATACCCGAATACGTACGTAGCGGGGACCCCACCCATCATTAATTGGATAAGGGGAGATGTGGTGTTGACACACACCCCCCCACGTGGAAATCAATTAAGGTGGTGGCTGCCTAATGTACCATTGCTGGCAGTAAGTATACATATGTATATGTTGCCTTTAGAAAAAGGGGTTAGGCATTGCACACATATAGAAATAGTACTACTATACGTATCTTTATGAGTTAAAGTAATTGGGTGTGGAGAGATATTTGGATGCGATATTAAGATTCAATCAATTATCTACGTTAAGTTATTCCGTCCCAAATCCGATTCCGATTCCGATTTAGTTTTGGATTTTCTCGGAGTGGTTCGAGCTTGGACATTGTTGTTCCAGCAGCTTGTCGTCGGACGACAGGTAGGTTACGGTTTATTTTCCCTAGACTCCGCATATATAAAATAAAATTGTATTAATGGGCATCCTTGGGTTGGTTTATTAGGTTGGTACCACAGACCTTGACCGCTTTATTCATGTCCGCCTATTTTTATTCCTCCGTTGTTTGTAGTATTTGCGGATATATGTTATTTACCCTTGTGGTCCTGCGAGGCCTTGTTGACTCTGGAACATAGAAGGTGGGATTTTGGGAATGTCCGCGAGTCCCGGGCATAGAATTATCCTTCTAGGCTGGTTATGCTTGCTGAGTAGCTGTGGGCCTGTGCAGGGTCGATAGGTTGATTGTAAGCTGCTGGGCAGCTGTTGTGTGTGATCATATCATTTCCATGCATATAAAGAGGTTTTATCCATGTTTTACAGTGGTTTTGGCTTCGGGCCTACTGGCACTGTTTTCTAAACCTTGCATGGCCCGGGGGGCCCGTTTTTGATGGAAATGATTTGGAAATGGTTGATTTCACTTGTGGTTTAAAATCATCAGTTTTACGATTATCACTAGACTCGGCAGGGCCGGAGTGCTAGTTGAGTTTTCTTACTACTTCAGATGATTTTTAGCCTCGGTTGGACCGAGCACCTGAGATGACTTTTTTTGTTTAGACCCGGCGACGCCCGGGCACCCTTGGAGGGGTTTTTGAGATATTTTCCTACTATTTTTAGTCCTGGACAGGGTCTGGGCATGCATATTCGAGACTGGGTCTCTATCTTGATATCGAGACCGGGTCTCTATCTTGATACATGTTCTGATACTGAGTTTTGGTATGGGGTCGGGGACCTCCATGGACCTTGCTATCCGGGCCAGGGGCTACGGGCTGCGTGTGCCGGAAGAGGGGTAATACGGGGGAGTAGAGGTATACGGGCAGAGTCCTTCCATGGAACCTACCTGCTGGGCCGGATCGGCGCCGGAGGAGGTACATACAGAGATACTATGGCACTTGAGATCTTCATGCATCATATCATTCATGGTTCGAGGTTCCACCCTTGTTTGCTGTTTGCTGATTGTACGCTCCGGTAGTATGGGATGCCGGAGGGTTTGTTTTCACTTGTTTGTGTTCCTCGGTTGTATGGGCGGCCGGGGGACTGTAGGTAGACTTTTGCTATTTACTTACAGAGTTGTTCTCTATTAGGGATGAGTATGAGATTGGTTACTGCTAGACTGTTAGTTTCTGGATTTGAGATTGTTATGATTAGTTGGGTTGATTCATGTCTTGAGCATGCCTATTATTACTCTTTCTCTCTTCTTCTTACACTTGAGGTTACCGGTATACCGTCCATTCCGTAAACTTATTTTGTATACACTGTTGTTGCAAGGATTCCAGGTGCGTTGTTTCTTACTTTCACCTGTGCCTTTGGTGTGTATATTCTGCTTACTAGCCTCATCTGTGGTTCTATTGATTTCCCTCTGGGCTAGTTTCTGTGTACCTTTCGTTGATTTCTGTGACTACTTGCTTCTATTCTGTCTATTACTGCGTTTTATCTTATATGTGCCCAGTCGGCCTATGATACCTACTGGGTACCTTATGCTTCGCATTTGGTGCTCACCCCTACCCCCTGCATCTTTGGGTGCAGATCCTAGCGTGGGCCATCGCCGTTAGATCGCTGTGATTCGTGCTTGGAGATCTGTTGGAGACTACTTCAGGCTGAGGGTGAGCTCTTGGCGATCGGAGCTTAGCTTTAGTTTATCTTTTGCTTCATGTACTCTATTACCATTCAGAGACATCTGTATATATAGTTTTGGTTTACTTGTACTCCATGTATGTAGTTTGGCTCTGTACTATGATACCAGGTCTTGGGGTTTGGTTTAGTTTCCGCATATGTATATATTTATATATCTGTTATCTATTTTATTTGTCTTGTTCGCTTATCTGTTAGATAGTAGCCCATTACTAACTGTTCTGGGCTACAGGGATTGGTTCACCTCCCGGGGGGTGTAGGTGCCATCATGACCGAGAAATCGGGTCGTGACAATTTCCCAATCGTTATCTATATTTAAAAAATTTAGATTGTCTAGATCTATCTCATACCATTGCTGTTCTAATAATTCGTCTATTTTATCAAATATTTTTTCCCATATAATTCTTTTTAATTCTATTATCCTTATGTCTTTTAGTGCATATAAGACTAATGTTTTGTAATTTTTTATCGCTTCTTCATGTAAACTAGTCATTTTTATGATGTTTTTTTCTCAATTATTCCCTCTAATCATATTTTATGATAGGATATTTTTTATATAAGCTTACTATAAACTGGATTATTCTTGGACCATGTTTATTCGTTACTACTGGTATTGTACTCGGCATGATACTCTTCTTCTTTAAACAGCATTTCTCATACTATCGGTACTCCCTAACACGGCTTCTTGCCTCAACGGTTTCCCTCTCATGATAGTACTGTTCTTAGAAGTTTTCTCTCCTTTCCATACTTACCAGCAAACTATGTAACATGCTATGAATAATTCCAATAAATAGTAACAAATATAAAATTTATTCTACCATAATTATGATTATCAGGAATATGTGAGTTTAGCTATGCATATTCATATGACAGTATACCTGCTCGATATTTTCCTCGTTGGAGTTAGCTTTTGCCATGGTGATTATTTTTTTTTCTATCTATCTGGCTCTGATACCAAACTTGTGCGGAATGCAGAAAGTATTAGAGAGAGAGAGAGAAGTAGAGAGTATGGAAGTAAGTGATGGTTTATTTATGTTCAAAAGACTTCTTTATATAGAAGTCGGACGACCTTTACTATTCATGAACAGTAGACGACCTTTACTATTCATGAACAGTGACGACCTTTACTATTCACGACCTTTACTATTCTTATGGCCGACATACTATTCATATGGCCGACATACTATTTTACTACTATTCATATGGCCGACATACTATTCATATGGCCGACACACTTTTCCTACTTTACGACTTTTTACATATAAAAACAAAAGACTCTACTTTTACATTTTACATCTGTCTAATATATTGGCCGTTTATTTTGGCCGACACTACACGACTAAACTTATTACAATAATTACCTAACTGCTTTTGTCAATATCTTCTTTGTAGCTATCTTCGGTATCTGCAAGTTGTCCTTCTTCTTTTAGTCCATTTATTCAAGCTGAACGTCTGGAATAACGTTATCTTCTCCTTTACATTTGGAGCATATATGATCTGGATATTTATGGCCGATTAACTTGCAATATCTGGTCAATAGTTCTTCTGAAATGAACCCTGTCTTCAAGGCTCTGGTTGTTGGTTGTAGTTCTGGTTTTAATAATGATAAAATCCATTTCTGGACTTCATCCATATCTGCTTGTCGTAACTCTCTTGAATTGGCATAGATCATTAAATGATCTCTGGAATAATAACTCCATATGGCATTGCCTTGTAGATAATTTGTAGCTAATTCCTGGATAATTGTTGATATACCAATTATTCTTTTATTTGCATAAAAACTTGGTATCTCAACTTTTGGTATCTCTGCTTGTTGTGATATATCTTCCGGTATAATCATTTCTCTAGTCAGGCCTATTTTGACTACCTGAATTAGGGGTTTTATTTCATCATATAGTATTTCTGCTGGTGCCGTATAAAATTTAATAAAAAATAAATTTCCTTTTGTAATTCTTTTATATGTAATGAAAGCTTTGTGGAGTTCTGGGATTTCACTTATCTCTTCGCCGTCGTATGTATATACGGTGCTAAGTAATCCGTAGTTATAACAAGTTCTAACTAGGTTTGGATTTGTTTTTGGCTGTGCTATCAGCCGGTTGTATCCTTGTAGTTTTTGGGTTAAGTAGTCTTGCTCTGGTTTTTCGGGGTTAGTGGTAGATCTTGGGTTAAGGTTTAGGAAAGTTTGTATTTGTATATATTTTCGATGTAGGATTGGGTGATATGATTGTATATTTTTTTTATCTCTGTGGAGGCTATTGCATATGTGGTTGTTTGGGGTATGGCACTTGGTATCTCAGTGGGTTGTCTTTTGTGGGTAAATGGTTTATCAAATACCTTGTTCAAATTTGTATTTGTAAATGGTTTTATGCTAGCTTTTTTATTTTCTGCAGCCTTGCTTGTACCTGCAGCTGTATTTAACAAATCGTTATGGGTTTTAAGGAGTTTCCCAACGTCTCCTTTTAGCTCTGGAATTTTTAAGTCTTCCGATCGACTTAGCTCCGCATGTTTAGAGTCATGCTGCTGACTTAGCTCTATCTTTTGTAATCTCGTTCCTATACTGTCCACTTTCAGGGAAAGCATAGTAAGGATTGAGAGTATATCTGGAGTATTATCCTCCGTCTGTGTGCTTTTGTCTTGATAAGTAATCTGCAATTGCATTCTTGTCAGTTGAAATTACCTCAATTGTAAATGTAAAGTTTTGTATATTGAGCACAAGTCTCCTTATTTCTTTTGTAGTAACTGAATCTTGTATTTTCCTTGTAAGCCACCATCTAACTTGTGTATTATCTGTTCTTACAAGAAATTTATTATAAACTATGTATGGTTCAAAGTTTAGCAAACATTTGTATAATGCAAATAGTTCTTTCCTATTTATTTCCCATTTTATTTGTGGTTCTGTATATGATCCTGAGTAATATCTACAATGGTGTTCTATCTTTTCATTTTCATATTTATATTTTAATACTCCGCCATAGCTATGATCGCTAGAGTCTGTTTCTACTATGTATGTAAATTGTTTATTTTCATCTGGAAAATATAGTTTTGGTAGCTGCCTACACATATTTTTAATTTTCCTTATATGGGTTTTATCTGTATCATCAAAATGGTATTCTATGTCCTTTTTCAATTTTTTCTGTAACGGCTTTAAATTTTCTGCTAGCTTAGGTATATATTCTCGTACTTGGTTAACTAATCCTAAAAAGGATTGTAGCTTCTTTTTTGTGTCAACTGTTTCGTTCAATCCAATTATTTTTTGTACTATATGTGTTTGCATTTTTATCCCGTTTTTATCTATTTGTATTCCTAGAAATTCTATTTGGTTTTTCATTATTTCTGCCTTTTCTTTGCTTAGGCTGATTCCTGAGGTTTCTATTATATGTATAAATTTTTCTAACAATCTTATTTGTTCTTCTTGTGTTCTAGAGTATAGTAATATATCGTCTATATAGACTATACAATTTTCTAGCTGGTTAAAATAGTTATCCATAAAGTGTTGATATCTACCTGGTGCATTTTTATATCCAAATGGTAATACATTCCATTCATAGAATCCTTGTGGTACTGTAAAGGCTGTTAATTTTTTAGATTCATCTTCTAGTTTTAGGTGGTAAAATCCTGATTTACAGTCAAATTTACTAAAATAATTGTATTCTTGTATTTGTCTTATTTTTAATATTTTATTTGGTATTGGGTAGTTATATGTTTTGGTTTTTGCATTTAAATTTCTATAGTCTATGACCATCCTAGTTTTTCTTCTTTTTTGTTCACTATGTTTATTTACTATGAAAGCCGGGCTAGAATGTTTACTATTACTTTCTTGTATATAGTTCTTTTCTAGTAATTCATTAATATGCATCTTAAATTCTTCTAAATCATTGAAGTTATATTTTAAAGGTTTTTGGGTTATAATACTATTTTCTTCCATTAGTTCTATTTTAACTTTTGTTTTATGGTTTTCCCATCCTTTTAATGGTTCTTCACTATATAGTGTTTCTAATTTATCTTGTATTGTTTTTATTTTGTTTATTGAGAATATGATTAATTCTATTTTATGATCTAACTGATTTATGTTTTCTAATTTTTGGTTTATTTTTTCACTTCCTTTTATCCATTCTGTTGTTTTCCTATTTTTGTTATTAACTCTTTTTGCTCCTACTTTGTTGTTACATGGTGTTGTGAACCACCAATGCGTTTTCGTTATAGTGTGTGGATATAGTTTTTCTAAAAAGGGCATTCCTAATAACATATCTTTCGTTGTTAATTCGTAATTATATACTTCTTCTATTGTTAGTATTTTATCCCATATTTGTATTTTTATATTTTTTGCTTTATGTGTAATCATACTTCCTTCGTTATTAAATCCTGTTACTATTATTGGTGTTTTTAGCTTTTCCCATTTTTCTTCTGGTAAGCAATTATATTTAAATATATTAGCTTCTGCTCCTGTATCTATCATTGGTGTATAATATCTATTATTATATCCTTCTACTATTATTTTTGCTAGTATATATATTTTCATTTCATAGTTTCATTTTTAAACTCTTTTTATTATTATTCTCTTATTATTATGTGTTATTATTAATTGTTTATTTTCTATACTATATGGTTTCATTTTTTCAAAATGCAAAAAAGTACCAAGGACTATTTTGAAAATGAATTACATGGTACTAATATAAAAAAGTACATAGTTATCAGTATACTATGTTTAACATGTACATAGGCATTTATAAATGAAATGATTTTCATTTGTGATTCAATTGATCTATAAATTTAATTTTATATGCATATACATGACTTTTTAAATTTCTTTTATACTAGCCATACAGATGTTGCTTCATGATGGAGATGAACTGCCAATGTCGATTACAATGTTGCTGATTTTCTTGGGCTTAAACGAACCAGAAAATAATGAAGCGGTTTCAATAGATAAATTGCAGATTAGTACTTTCTAATTTCTATGTAGAGCCTCACTTTAGTTACTTCTTAAAGAATTTCGATATGAATAGATAATTTTTTTGTGACAGGTAATAGTTGAACAAATTTTCAGAAAGTGAACAAATAAGTTTTACATGTGTACAATATCTAAAAGGTAAACGTAAGCTTGATGAGGTTGTTCTTCGCGCGGGTAATTTACCTAGTATATATATAAAAGAGAATCTTAAGCCTGTCTACGTGGCGCAACTACAACACAGTATTCCTATTTATCTTTTTCTACATAAATTCAGCAATTATTATTCACTAAAATCCTTTTTTCCTCAGACATAAAAGAAATCCGCTTATACAACGACAACCTAAACCGGTACCTGTACTTCACCAAAGGGCGCAACAAATCCCTATTCAATCTCTCTCCCAACCCTTCATCGACTGAATCTGAAAAACTACTGTAACTGATCAATCACTTCTCCAACGCTCTCCCCGTTCTTTTTCCCTTTGCGGTCCAACCCTCCAAATATCCCAGGTACACAACTTTTCCTTTCTCGCCCTAATTCATTGAAACTTCCACACCAAATACCACAGTAATTTCCCACTTTCTAATCGGCTGTTTACATACTCGGTCGTTTTCTTATTTTTGTATGCTTTGCCGTTAACGCAATTGAATTTTTGTATGCTTTGACGCTACCAAATTTGAACTTTCTAATAGTAAAGTTTAGACTGCTCACTTTACATACTCTGCCGTTCTTATTTTTGTATGCTTTGTTGTTAACAAAAACAAATTTTTGTATGCTTTATCGTTAACAAATTTGAATGCTTATTCGTTTGGTGTTGTGCACAGCCTCTCTTACCCTCAGGGCTCTCTACAAGAGGCCTTTCACATTCTCTTCCACGGCTTACAAAACCCCAACACACTCTTAAATTATTATTCAGCCAAACACATCTCCAAATGACCCTTGTATGCTACTTTTCCTTTGTCTACGTACTAAACTATTTTACTTTTGTTACAACACATACTTCGCTGCACCACTATTTTCTAACCAGTGCCTTTAGACGTTAACAGTTTTGAAAGCTTTGGCGTATTCAAATTTACAATATCCCCTATTCTTAACAGCGTCTCTTGCCATTAATGCTTCCGTCAAAATAAATATTCTGAAATACAAAGAGACAGTAATTTACTGCATAGATGCATGAAACCAAATACCAATCAAACATGAATTTGTGTGCTTCCTATATTTTTGAACAGACATAAGCTTCTCCTCCTTTATTGATTTTTTTTTTTTTTTTTTGCCTTGGCAGCCAGTGAAATTGAAAACTGTAGGTTTTGGTTTGAAACATCACAATCGATGGGCAGAATTTCTTCTCCTCGATTGACTAATTATTCTTTTTTCACAATAGTTGAAACTCCCTGTAATTTGATTGAAGAATTTTTGAAGAGAGAATTATTGAATTAGTGCCTTAGTGGTGAAGGGAAAAGAATTTGAAAGCTTTGACATATGCATTACTATATAATCTTACAAGTGATTAATTCATTATAAGCATTTCACAATGTTCCTGTGCTTTCAGATAAATAGGCATATAGATGAAGATTCACGATGGATATGAACTGTCAAATGCCAATGAGCATAACAACATTACTGATTCTCTTTGGCTGACACAATCCCGAAAATCATGAAGCCATCCAATAAATAAATGCTTAGTATTTTCTAGGTGGAGCTTTTGCTTAAACTACTTCATAAACTAAATTACATTAGAACTACTGTAATTACTTCGCCGAAAAATATGCAATCGAAGACAAATGATTCTAACTGGTGTACAATATCTAACACACGAACATATATTTTGAAAGTTCATTTTTAAATTAATTAACAGCTAAACGCGTTCATAACCTGAGAGGCCCAAAACACCATCGTTATAAACATCACCCTTTGAAAACATCACGGATTAATTTCCTGTGTTCCTTCCAAGTCCCAAGTAACATTATTATTTTGTTGTAGCTAATATTTTTGTGCAGTTATATAACTCATCTTTTAACTAAGAGCCTGATGCCTGGCAAGGGGCATGAAGGGTGATACGGTCCGACGAAAAAAGAGTAAAAAGAGAAATAGCCTTCCTAACTATTCTCTTGATCGGAAATATACAATATTAAACTCTTAGGGGTCGTTTGGTAGCTAGTAAGAGTTATGCAAGTATTAGTAATGTAGGGATTAGTTATGAGGAAATCTATGTATTATTTATGCAGGTATTAATTATGCAGGGATTGCTTATTCATATATTAGTTATTCCACCTTCTATCCTGCATAAAATAATACATAGATTCCCTCATAACTTATACATGTATTAGTTATGCAAGTTTCTAAATTGCAAATCAAACACAGTATTAATTTTATACATGAATAACTTAGCTCCTAACCAGCTACCAAACATGGTATTACTTATGTATGATTTAATACCTGCATAAATCACTCCCAAACCAGCTACCAAACGACCCCTTAAGGAATAGGTAAAATATGAAGGTCCAGCAAGATGAAATTTTTAATAAAAATGAAATTACAGCAAGCAAGGAAATCAAAAAGGCTCTTGCTATTTCTTGTGGTAGCTACATACACGATTTAGTGGTTATCAAGTGATGTCAGGTTATATTATTTTGGAAAGCACTGTTCTATTTCTTCGCAAAATCTGCTTATGTAGTGTCCAATAACTGCAATTTGATTATTTTTAAACTTGAAGAAGGGCCCGGTGAGAATGTGATTAATTTGCAGGAGTCAAAGGACCATTTAGGGAAATGACTTCTTCTCACCTTTTCCATTGTTGAAGCACGCACACGAAGTTTACAGTAAACTTTGGGAAATGAGATGACATAATAAACAATACAACCTAAAAATAAGCTCCCATTAAGCAGTTGGAAATAAAATTAAAGGACAGTAAACAAAACTCTCTACGAGAACACACATCTACAATATTCGCTATACATAAAAGCATTACTGGAGCCAATAATATAAAGGTCCATAACCAACAACAAAGATTCATAGTTTACTTTCCTTGGTGCATTTTATGTGGTGGACCAGAGATGACCAACTTCGTCAAAACTGAATTTTCTCTTTGGATCAGTATGTTTTTTCCTCAAAATTCAGTATAGTTTTAGGTCCACATTATTACCTCCTCTGTTTTATAAAATAGGTGATAACTCTGCAAGTTATCAGATAAATCATAGTGAAAATATTTCTCTAATGAAATGCAAATCTGGTGCCTGGCTTCTTTGACCAGAAACCAAATGGATATTTGGGAAGTACGTTAAGATGTGGTTACCTTACGATCTGTTCTCCTTGGTGCAGCCACTGAAATATTTTCTGATTCAGTTGCTCAATCGAACTTATAGTAAAATGTTCCCATTGATTTGTCTCTCCTAGTTTTGCCAGATCGTATTTCTGATCAAATCACTATTCACTCAATAAACAATGGTGAGAAACATTGATTTTACAGTAAAATTTTTACCATTTGTGCTTTCTGGTTTTGCTCTCTAAATTTGTTCAACTACTTTTTGAAACACTCTACTTACTTACTCACCTCCTTATTTAGTCACGATGGAATGAAGCTACTCTAATCCATTATCACTTTCTAATTTTAGCGTCGATCTTCAGATGAATTAAATTGATTTGATGGATTACTTCAGTTATTCCTAATACGTATGTTCATTCTATCTCACATTCCAGGTTTACCATTGACGGGGAAGGAATCGGAGATCATGAGAACGATTCACACCTCCCAATAAATGGACGGTTTAATATTTGCAAGTGATTAGCTCGGAAGTTTTTTTTCCTACCCACCGATCTGCTTATTAGTTTTGGTCAAACTTTAGTTGCATCAGGTGACTTGTAGCAAGTTTTTGAATCGTAAAGGGGGATTTGGAACTACACATGCTGCATTTAGCTATGACGTTGTAGTTATAATGAGTTTTAATAGTAAAGATATACTGTCACTATTTAAATAGAGAAATCACATTTATTCGGTGCAAACATTCCCAGTTAATTAAAGACCATATGATCGTACTGCGATCAAAGATAGAGGACTGGATTCGGATATCTGAATCAATATAAACCACAAGTACCAAATTTCTTTCAAACACAAAGAGTATGACATAAAAAAGACCACAAATCTTGGTAAAGATCATTTAATACTTCAACTCTATATTAATTCAAATAGGTTGACATAAATTTTAACGACGTGAGAACTAACTTCTAGCTATGGTGCTCCGAAACCACAAAAAAATGATCCACCCATATGTGAAGCATAACACATTTCAGGTTCTCTTTGGCTTTACGCTATTCGCAAAATTGTGAAGCCGAACAAATGCAAAAAGTGCGGATAAGTACTTTCAATGTAGACTTTTTCCAAAATTACTTTATAATGGGTGTATGTATGAATAAAAATTTAACTAATTACATTGTAATTGTCTTATTAATTGGACAAATTAGTAGAAAGTGTAGACAACTAAGTTTCATTACCGAATGATTATGCATAAGTTTAATGAGGATCAAATGCAAAAAATTATAGCATGAATCTGAAGTAAAGGAAGGAGACTTGAAGGTTTCTCTCTTTTTGCTCTTTTTTGTTCGTGGTTTGGAATAAATATTGACCGCAAAAATATCATTATTTTGTGAAGGCAGATTGTTGCGGTGGACAAGTGAATTTGCATGCCAAAGTTTGGGACTTTGTTAAACACGTGAGAGTTGTGGTTGGTTCTAAATTGAAAAACCAAACAAATTGACAACTTAAGCATTGAAGGTGAAGGAAATAGTGGTTGACATATAAGCTAAGAAATACGAGGAACTTGAAGCTCCTAACAATGTGTGTTTTTTTACATATTTGAATGTTCTTTCTAACTTACGCAAAGTTAGATAATTGTTTTACTTCTTTTGCACCAACTATTAAAATAGGGATTTCCTCATACTTCTTTCTTATACTTAAAGTTCCTTCTATGACTCCCATATCTTTTGAAGAACAAAAAAAAACTCAATAGAACTTTAAGATTAATTATCGTGAAACTTTTGATCGTTGGATAATTTTTTTCTTGCAATTTAGTTTAAGCACCGAAATACAAACTCTCTATCTTTTAATATCCCTTTTCATTCCATTTAACTCCTCATATATGTAGCTAAAACTGTTGTAATTAATTGGACGAACATCGGCAAGCTGATGAAAACAAAGTTTTAATGGTGTACAAAATAAAAACGGATATTACTTAACATACGTAAGCTTAATGAGATAGCTCATCATCGCGCGAAGCGCGGGTAATTTGCCTAGTAATAGTAATAATAAAATCTCGTTCATTCATTCAATTATTTCATGGATATACTAAATTAGTTTTTTTTTTTTTTTGATAAACCTTATAAATTGATCATATCTTTATCATTAGGGTTACTGTTTTCAGAAACCTTTCTATGATTAAAATTATACTAATAGTAGCATAGAGATAGACGAGAGGAATCACTTTATTAACTTAGAGGGTTCACTCCGTGGGTCCTGAGTCTATAAGAATAATATTGAATAAGATGTAATTGTACTCTAATTGTAATGTTGAAATTAGTTACACCGAAAATTATGTTGACATTATGTTTTATGAATGGTTTGATATGCTATATTAAATGAATATGCTATATTAAATGAATAGAGTGTATTAAAATAAAAATAGTATTGAATATACAATATAGTGTTAAAATAGAAATAGTACTCCGTATTATTATTAATAGCACGATTTACTATGAATAAGAATAATATCAAATAAGTTATGTAAAGTTATACCACACTTAAGCATAATATTGACAATAATTTCTTTTGCAGTCTTCTCTAAAACGACATGAACACAAAAGCGGTCATGCACCAGTTTTTTTCGAGTGTAATTCAAAATATTATATTGGGTTATTTAAAATTTATTTTGGATATTCACCAATGAGTGCTACTTAATAAAATGAACTACAATTATCGTTTAAATTGATCAAAGGTGTAAATATTTTTGACACTGTTAATACTCAAAACTCAAACCTTTACGTTATGTACGTTCTTTACTTTTTCTTATTTGTGATGATAGTCAAATTAAAATTTTCACTTTGAGTTCCGAACCTTAACATCTGATAATCCACCACTTTATTTTTTGTGCTCTTCTTCCTATTTTTTTTCTTTTGAAATTCCCTATTTTTTTTAATCTTAAATGATTAATTTGTTCTTTAGAAAGTAATATTTTTGTTGGTATACGAAATCTATAGAGAAAAAACATCAAAACACCCCTAAATTTATCCCAAAAACTTACTTTATCCCTTTAACAACACGAGTAATTATTTACCCTCCTTAACAACTTTAAACTGAATTAAAATCAACCCTTCGCACATAAGACCAGCTCAAGACTGGGTGTTGTTGAGGCACGTGTGTTTTGATTCGTTCACGTGTTTAATGACATATTATATTATAATATAATACTAAAATTAAAAAAATCCACCCGCTAAATATATAACCCGACCCACCCACGACCCACACATAAACATATACACCTAATTTCCAAAATTAAACGTTATTTCTCCCTTCATCCTAAATTTACCCGTGTCTTTCACTCGTTTTCACTCAGATTTTTGTTATCATTACTGATTTCTAACAAGCTTGTAGACGAATTTGTGGTTACTCAAATTTTTATTTGTTGTTTGGATTGTTGCATTTTCGTTTTAGAGTTTTTATCCCAAAAAATTGAAATTCAGATTTGTTGATCTAAAGCTCGTATTTTTTTAAAATCTTTATCAGATTAACCATGAATTTTGTGTACATTACCTTGAGGTTTCACCATGGATAAAAGTTATAACAAAAATCCCGTATTAAGTATCATGGAGGTATTGTTACTGATTGTTTTGACGTTGATGTTCACAAATTTTCTTACTTTGAGTTTGTTGATTATGTTAAAGATATTGGGTATAATTGCTCCTCTTGTGAAGTTTATATTAAACCTCATAAAGCTGTTTATTTAGTAAAAGGCACATGTGATAGGGATATTTTAGGTATTGTACCTCAACTTTAAAATGGAGCTATAGTTCAACTGTATGTGTCACATTTGATTGAAGAACCTGTTGTGGTCCCCCCTGCCATTGAATATATCCCCCATGTGATTGGAGAATCTTGTGCTACTTTTGATAAAGAGTCCACTCAAACTGTAGAGGCTCAAGAACCTATTGTGAGTGAAAACTTGAAAAGTGTTGGTGCTGCTACTAGTGCTGAGGACTTGAGGGGGGGGGGGTGGTAGTGGTGATGGTATTAGTGGTGAGGACTTGAGAACTAATGGTGATGTTAGTGGTGAGGACTTAAGGGGTGGTGATGGTGGTGGTGGTACTAGTGGTGAGGACTTGAGAACTGGTGGTGCTGCTAGTGGTGAGGACTTGAGAGGTGGTGATGAGGACTTGGGTGGTGGTGGTGTTGAGCAGAACTTGGGTGGATCTTCTTTTGTTACTGCATCAGGTCTATCAATAATTCCATCTGATTGAGAAAGTGAAACTGAAGATAGTGAAAATTCAGATTATGCAGACTTCTTTGATAAAGGTGAAGATGAATATGGTAGTGATGTTCATGAGGAAGTTAGAATTTTGAGGAAAGAAAAGAGGGCTACCAAAATGAAAAAAAGTTGTTGAAATAAAAAAGAGAAAAACAAGGGAGCCTAGAACTGAAAGGGTTAGTTTAGGTAAAAAAAGAAGTTGATTTACGATATGATGAGTATTTATCTCAGAAAAAAGATACTCTAGAAGGCAAGGTAGTTGGAGATGAGCCATACATTGATTCAGAGGAAGAGTTTAGCTTTGAAATAGATAGTGATGAGGATAATGATGAGGATGATGAGGTAGAACAACCTGTAAGAAGAGAAAGAAAAGCAAGAAGAGCAAAAAGAAATCATAAGAGGATTTTGTTTGATCCTACTTGTAAAAAAATAATTTGGGAGTTTCGACTTTGTTTTACAAATATTGTGAAGTCTAGAAAAACTCTTACTAGATATGTTGTTCAACAACATGTAGAGTTAGACAAGTATGTTAATGAACCAAAAAGGATGAGAGTAAAGTGTGTAGATAATCGTCCATGATTGCTATTTGAAAGTCATGATTCTAGGACTTGAGATTTTCAGGTGAAGAAGTATATTTCAGTGCACAAATATAATGCCACAATCAAAAATAAATTGGTGAATTCTAAATACTTGACAAAGAGGTACATGGATAGAATTATTTCAGAGCTTGACATTAGAGTTTGTCAGTTTCAAACATTAGTGAAAAAAGAGTTGAAAGTGTATATTGGGAGGACTGTGGCAAGAAAAGCTAGAAACATTGTGTTACAATAAATTATGAGTGATCATGTAGAGGAGTTCAAACGAATTCTGGATTATAAGGAAGAGCTCTTAAAGAATAATCCAGGTAGCATATGTGTGGTGAGGCTTAGTGAAGAAACCTTTGAAGGTGGAAGAAAGCAGTTTCAATCATTTTATATATGTTTTGATGTTTTGAAGAAAGCATTCAAAGCTGGGTGTAAGAGATGCATTAAGTTTGATGGTTATTTTTTGAAAGGTGTTTGTAAAGGTCAATTACTTGTGGCTGTTTGTAAGGATGGGAACAATCAGATGCTACCACTAGACTGGGCAGTGGTTGAGGTTGAAAATAATTTCACCTAAAGATGATTTGTTAATCTTGTGAAGAATGATCTTGAGCTTGGATATGGATCAGAGTTGACTACTATTGCTGATATGCAGAAGGTAATATATTTTTTCTTATTCATTTTCTATATTTTCTATTTTTTTAACTATATTATACCTATGTCACCTAATATATTTTATTTGTTGAAGGGTCTTGACAATGCAATTAAAGAGTTACTGCCAAGAGCAGAACAAAGAATGTGTGCGAGATATGTTTTAGCCAACTGGTTCAAAGATTGGAGAGGTATTGAAAGAAGAAATTGCTTTTGAAAATATGCCAAGTCTACATATGTCATGACCTAACCTACCGGACCGTGCGGGCGCCTACTCTAACCACCTAGATAGACGAACCCTCACCACCCGTCCAACAGATAACTCACCGAAATTAACGTAAACCATTAATCAGTCTATTTTTATACATGAGAAATTCCTTTACAAAAAATGTTCATAAAATAGACGACTTAAAGAATTTACAAAAAACCTTTACAACCTTTAGAAAAATACCCTCATTAGGACCTAGTCTAAGCAGGTACAAGAGTTACTACAAGATTTATACAGAACATGTAAAAGAGACACAACTTCCGTCATGGAATCGAAGGATAGAAGATGCTGGAGATCACCATCGTCATGTACTTATGAAACATCACCAACCCTGCAATCAGACTATACCCAAAAAGATATAACAAGAGTAGAGTCAGTAATACCACACGTACTGGTAGGCATCATCGGTCGATCCGAATCCACACGTACCATCATATAGGAAAACAGAGAAACATATGAAAAATAAACATTATAGCTCCCTCCTTCACCTTTAGCCTTGACCCTGACATCTAGGACTTCCCAAGTCTCACTCATAACTAGACTTCTCAAGGTCGCCTTGTCACCCAGACTTCCCAAGTCACCTTGACACGTAGACTTTCCAAGTCACCTTTAACATTAACCCCAGTCAACTACCTTGACTAAATACCCAGACTAAATTCGGCCCACTGCCCAACCCAACCATTTATATCCAAGTATTACCTACCATTTTTCGGACTTTCTCGGACCTCTAGGACAGCTTTACCACCTGATTATATTAACCAATTACTATACCCCGACTCTCAGTCTTCCTCTATATTTACCAACCACATGCAATTCACCTAACAACCATTGACATCTTCAATGACCACCATAGAGCTACATCTAAATCCCTTCTTGGATCACATAGCCCGGACCCTCCAAGGGTCCTCCATCCACACCTAAGTGTTCAACATACTACCCCGGTTTACACCAAGACCTACCCTTAGCTTATTAACCATGATAATTCATGACCGCCATTATTACACTTAATGACATCAATTTATGAGTACATAACCTCTTTTAAATAGTTCGGACCCACCCGGATCCCCCTCACACATCTAGTGTTAACATGACAAACCCGGTCTACACCAAGACCAACTAATAACATAATATAGCAACCTGACCTACACCAAGACCAACTCACAATATACTACAATAACCCTGCCTACACCAAGATCAAACTAGTAACATAATATAGCAACCCGGCCTATACCAAGATCAAACTCACAATTTACCATAACAACCCGGCCTACATCAAGACCAAACTAATAACATACTATAGCAATCCGGCCTACAACAAGATCAAACTCAAATAGATATAAAAGGATTTTCGGTCACTCAAGAACCACCAACAAATATCACATTTCAATAAAATAGCCGGTCCACTCACGGAACCAATAACAGTCAATACAATACAACAATATTAATGCAATGATGCAGTAAAATAAATCCGTACCAGGTGTGGTACCCGAGCCAACCGTTAGTATTTCATACCAGGCATGGTACCCGAGTGAATCATTTGTTATACCCGTACCAGGCGTGGTATCCGAGTCAACCGTTAGTATATCCTGTACCAGGCGTGGTACCCGAGCCAACCGTTAGTATTATCCCATATCAGGCGTGGTACCCGAGCCAACCGAATGTCAATCAATCCATAGTCAAATAATGAACAAACAACTTGTAAAACCAACAAGCAACACACCGTTCAATCCACAGACTGTAAAACAGGACACTTAGACATTCTAAACAATTCTTCTAAGAAATGCAATTCATATAAACACTTAGATAAGAGTACAAGAATATACAACATTCACAGAAATAGTAGGCCATCACCTACCCTCCTTCACGGGTATATAACTTAGCCTCGACCTCTGTCTGGAGGCCAAACACACTCACCCTTTATTTACGAATAATAAACGGTTTCATTTTTAGCATAATTTAACAACCACATTGATTTCGAACTTGCATAAATAATAACAATGTGAATTATCACCCCTTATCCCTTAGTAAAACCAACACTACTTATCATGCCCTTCGTATTCCCGAAACTTGACCTAGGAGTTTCCCATTTTCATACCCATTTAGTTATCCTTGCAATTCTCGGTTTTTCGAACCTTCCCGACATCCCAGTCCTTGAGCCCTATCATCTTATCATACCAAGACAACATAAACAATCCCAAATAATTATCAATAACCCACAATTCAATCCAACCAATTCCTAGCACCTACATAACAAACACCGAATCCATCAGACTCCGTGCCCGGAGGCCTAATCATGGATTCTCCTTTCCCACTATACAATAAATATGGAATGCAAGCAGGTCTATCTACTCAATAAAAACCTAGCCTACCTGGGCGCTAAGCAGCTGCAACCGTGTATTTATGGCTCCGTAGAGGCATTTCTGGCGGTCCTGCAGGCCTGAATTCGTGGTTTCGCATCTTTTTTACCGGAATTCCTCCTCCCCATGGCTCCCAAGCCTTGGAGCAGCCTAGGAGGGTTTTTGGAATAACTCTCATATGTTTTGGGGCTGAATGGGAGAGAATGAAATTAAAAACCTAGAAAGTCACGTCGCTCTGCTATAGCGATCCCCACTCCGCTATAGCGGTACCGCCGTAGCGGACCCTATCGCTATAGCGGTGCTGACCCGCATTGACTTCCGCTATAGCGATAATTTATCTGCTATAGGCGATTGAAACATGACAGAAAGTCGTAAAGTCTCCCAAACGTGTCCATTTTACAACACACTTATTTTTTCGACGTTTCGGAACAACCCCTTCATGTCAACCTCAATTTCAGGAGCTCTACTTACCCGAATTAGATTCCAAAAAGTCTCTCGAATGCCTCTATGTCTTAGCTACAAGGAAAACTAGCTCTAACCAAGACATCTAACCCAATCCTTACTCGAATTTTCCTAGACCCTACCTTGCTCCAAAACCGGTCGAGACTAGCCTAACCTAAATTATTTAACTCCCAAACCCAAAAGTTTTCTAACCTGAAACTTGGCACGAATGGTTTACCCATAACAACGAACTTGGTCGTTACAACATATGAGCAAGAGTTGAAAAGAAATCTGGATCATATGAAAAAGTTAGGGGATAAAACATGTGATGACTTACTGTGATACAACATAGAAAGGTGGTTCAAGGTGTACTTCAGATATGATAGTTATTGTGATAGCATTCATAATAACATGGGTAAAAGCTTTAATTCGTGGATATTGAGGCCTAGGTACAAGACAATCATAACAATGCTTGAGAAAATAAGGGTCAAGGTGATGAGAATGAATAAGTCAATTAAGAGAGTCTTTTGATACTTGGATAACTGATATTTCTCCAATGACACTAAAAGTATTGCAGGATAACACATCAAAATCAATGAAGTGTAACCTTGAGTTTAATGGTGAATATGATTTTGAGGTTAAGGATAGCTGGGAAAATACTTTTATAGTGAATTTGAGAGATAGAACTTGTACTTGTAGGTCTTGAATGTTTAAAGGTATACCTTGTTTTCATGTTATAGCTGCACTGCATTTTAGAAGATTAGAACCCATTGAATATGTTGTACATTGGTATACCAATAAAACTTACCTCAAGACCTATAGTTACTTCATTTAGCTTGTTACTAGTATGCAAATGTGGCCAGAGTCAACCAACCTTCCTGTTATACCACCTACAATAAAAAAGTTATCAGGCAAATTTAGAAAATGTAGAAGAAAGAAGCAGGCTGAAAATAAAACTGAAAAATTATCAAAGAGGGGTGTTGAGATGACCTGCATCACATGTCATGCTAAGGGTCATAATAAGAGAGGTTGTCCTTTAGCTACACAAACTGCTACAGGTCAAAAAATGCAAAGACAAACAAGTTCAACAAGATCAAGTATGAATTCTTCTGCAATACCAACTCAATCTCAACCAAGCACTAGCAGAGGAAGAGGAAGAGGAAGAGGAAGAGGAAGACCAAAAGGTTCTGTAAATTACTAGTAGTTCTTATGTAAATTCTCAACTTTTTCGTATGTATTATAGGTAGTTGTTGCTGCTGCTGCGGGTGGTGTCACTGGTGTCACTGAAAGCGGTAGAGGAAATGTTATTGCTACTAGTGCTAATGGAGCAGGTAGAGAAAGAGGAAAGTGTTCCTAATTCTAATGGAGCAGGTAAAGGTAGAGGAAGTGCTCCTAGTACAAATGGTGCTGGAAGAGGAAGAGGAACTGATGATTCTAGTGCTTCTACTGTTGATGCCACTGATAGGGAAAGAGGGGCACCTTTTAAAAAATCTAAGATGATTGAAATGGGAATACTACATACACAAAATAATTTTACAATTCACAATATAAGTTAAAATTTTACATACATTTGTAGTTTTAAAGTCAATCTTCTCAAGTCTAAGTTAAATTATTTTTGTTAATGCAGTCCAAAATGCTAGGGGTGTGCAAAAACTGGTTTAACCGATAAACCGAACCGATAAAAATATTAATTGTTTATTGGTATTGGGTTATTGGGTTAACGGTTTTTAAACGATTTTGTAAAAAAAAATTATTGGGCTATCGGTTCGGTATCGGTTTTAAGGTTTTAGTTAATGGTTAAACCGATAACCCAATAAGATTATATTTAGATTATATTTTTATTCATAATTGTATAATAGTGGCTTTAGATTTTAAATATATACCCTATTATTTTTTGCATTTTATAGTTGTTGTCTTAGTGTTGTTGTTTTCTTTCTAAAGTCATTGGTTTGATAGCATTTTACCTATCAGTGTTGCTTTTCTTTTTGAGAAATTGCTACCGTTGCTACTGTATTCAAGTTTTCTACTTAATAAGAAAGAAAATAAGTTTATTTTAGTAATAACGTATTTGAATTTGCTTATGCTTGTAATTTGTATAGATGTTTATGCATGAAAGTAGTCTATATATGAAGAAGAAAATAAGAGAAATCAAAAATATTATAGGAGCATTATCTTATCGGTTAAACCGATAACCGAACCGTTAAGGACCAAAAACCGATTAACCAAAAACCGATAACGAATATTTTATTGGTTTGATTATCGGTTTTGCATGTTTACAAACCGATAACCGATAAACCAAATCGATAATATACAAAACCGAACCGAACCGACCGATGCACACCCCTACAAAATGCCTATGAACTCCTTCATAGTGACAGAAAATTTTGGACATCACAAATCAAGATCAGGTGTCAAATGAAAAGGAAAGACTGTTGTAATCTAACAAGGACTTAAGATATAAGAGCACAAAAAAAGAAGACAAGATCCAAGGCTGCTGAAATGAATTATTTGAGCCAAATAGGCTCATCAGCTTTCCAGTAGATGAAGAATAGATTGATTTTATGTTTTTTGTGTATTTCAAACAGTAATGACTTCCACTTGACTTAACTGTGACTGCATTATTTTGGTATGCTGTTTGTAAATAATTATGCAGTTGTGATTGCATTATTTTGATATGTTTTGTAAATAATTATGCATCTATGACTGCACTATTTTGGTATATTTAATGAAGTCACAATTATGCAGCTGTGATTGTATTGTTTGACTATATGTTTCTTGAAATATTTAAGCAGTTGTGATTGCACTTTTTTGATATGGTTATTTGAGGTTATTATGCAGTTATCACTGCATTATTAAGTGCAGTATTTGATATGACTATACTTACACTTTTCTAGTAATACTGTGCAGCAAATACTGCACTTATAGCAAGTAACTTGTCACACATATATCCAAACAAATTAAATAAGTACATTAGATTGATAGGCCAAGCCAAAGTTCACTACAAAATAGGCTATACCAAGCCAAAGCTCATTACAAAATAGGCTAACAACATCAAAATCCTAAGGTAACTTTGTTGAACCTTTCTTCATACATATCATCCCAAGCCAATAGCTTACAGCTATAACTAGTAAATAAGAACAAAACACAACAAAGAAATATACATTCACCCTAGTCCTCCCTTTAGCCATTCTTCTCCACTTCTTCTCTCTTTCTTTGATCTTCTCGATCTCTTCTTTTAATTTCTCCAATTTCATATCAACAGAATTATCATCTTGTTTGAATTCCTTGGGCTTGTTAACTTCTTCAGAAGCTTTTTCAACTTCATTGGCAGATGTATGATTTTCAATATATTGAGAAGATTCAATTAAATTTTCAAGCTCACCTAATTTCTCTATTAGTTTAGAAATCACAAATTTGAATCTCGGATCAATTTCTTCTTTATCCCTCCAACACTAAAAGTCGCAAGATCTTGAATCCTTCAATAATAAAAAATAAAGAATATATTAGTGTTCAATCAAATATATCGAGATAATTACAAAATTTGATCTTTACCCCATAATAAGGACATGATCAATATCTTCTACCAAAATTCCTTGAAGTCCATGATGTCTTCAAATGCACTAAATATCCGTGATTACATCAAACTTCTTGCTTTCAAGCAAAATTATTTTCTTCCGTATAAATTTTACTCAAGTTAACTGACCTCATTGTGTGCTACAAGAAATTACGTAAAATTCAGAAAAAAATTGAAAGTAAAGGAAAAAAAAAAGTAGATGAAGGAGACGACTTATACCTTTTTTGAACAAACAATAGACGAAGGAGATGGATTCATAAGCTAAAAAAATGACAAAACGTTCTTGTGTTATTCATCAATTTCATAGATTGAGCAGATTTTGGGTAGATTGAAGAAGAAGGAGAGAGAAAATTAGGGTTCATAAGCTAAAAGAAGAGCAAGAATGAAATTGGGTCAGATTGTGACCGTCAAAAAGAATTTAAATGATTTTATAATTTTAAAAAATTATTTAATAGGTAAAAAAACTCATTAACACGCTCAGTTAACGAGTGTCAACATGCGAGCTGGTCTTATGTGCGAAGAGTTGATTTTAATTCAGTTTAAAATTGTTAAGGAGGGCAAATAATTACCCATGTAGTTAAAGGGCTAAAGTAAATTTTTTGGATAAATTTAGGAGTGTTTTGATGTCTTTTCTAAAACGATGATGTGGCACTCTCTAAGGCCTGAATTTTTATTTATCTTTTTTGTGAATTTTTTGAGCTTTTTACCTAATTTTAAAATACTAAAAATTTACTTTTAGATTTTTTAGAATATTAAAGATGACTACATTTAATTTCTTTTCACCATCAATAATATTAATTTCTTTTTCTTCCCTTAATCTCATTATTAATATTAATTATATTATTTCCTGATATCACTCTTTTTTCTTTCTTTGTTCTTTTTACTTTCTCTTATTTATTGAATTCAAGAAATTAGTTACTAAATAAAAGAATTAGCCACTTCCTTTTATTTGGATTTATCTTTTTTTTAATTTTTTCTTTCAATTTTTCTACATAGTATATTAACTAAATTATTTTAAAATTTGTCATAAACTAAATGCTTATCTAATTAATTCAGACCTTTAAGACAAATCAATAAAATTCAATAAAAGGGGGAGAGAAAATTTCAACAGTCACTTTATGTTACAAAATTGAATGGGAATACACATTCATTCAAGAAATAAATATAATAAAGTAGTATATTTTATTTATTTAAAAGCAATCACATTCTAAAATACAACTTGTAGAGTATAATTAAATAACAATGCTGGATGAATGATGATTGATCTATTCGTGTAAATTATATCGTTAGGTAATTCTTCTGTTTTCCTTTTTTGACTTTCTTCATTATGTTCTTTGTTTTATAATTAATATTTATAATGCTGAATTTGTAAAAAAATAGTATGTCTGTTTGTTTTGATTTTTTTTAAAAATTATATTTATATTCAGTGTTAAATTTTAATCAATAGAATTTATCGTCGTCGAAAAAAATATCGTTAGTTTGAACGTGTTGAAACGAGTGCTATAATTTACTTAATGGTTTCTTTTTAAATATCTGGTTGCTAAAATAAGTTTTATTCAAGTAAATAGGAGATGAAAAGATCAAAAGCTTTTTATTTTCTAAAATTATTATATTTAGTCTATAACTTTTTAAAAAAAAAATTGAATATCTGTTACCAATAATAATGAGCTCCTTAACTTTACCTCCTCTTCCTTTTCTTCTTCTTCTTCTTCTTCTGATGATGATGATGATAATAATGAAATGTGATTTCTTTAAAAATAATAATAAAGAGAGTATATCATGATCCTTTTAAAAATATTAGTGTAAGAAGAAAAGTCATGTAACAAATATTTCTATTCACGATTAAATATTTTTTGAAAAGATGTTGCACTATAATTTCTCTTGCAAGAAAATATATACTAAGAAAAATGATTTTTTGTTGTATTTATAGAAAATGTGATGAGTGCTTCAAAAGGCAAGAAGAATAATTTATAGAAAGAATCAATCTATTTGTGAAATTCATATTAAATTAGGAGGAGAATAAGAGAAATTTGATTTGTGATTAGAAAGGAGAAAAAAAATATTGTTAAAGTTATTTCTTTCAACTTCTTTGTTCTATTAATAATTCCTTTCTTCTTTTATTTTTTCTTAGTTTCAAAGAGCAAGAAGAATTATTTGTAGAAATAATTAATCTATTTATGAAATTAATATTAAATTGAGAGGAGAATAAGAGAGATTTGATTTGTGATTTGAAAGGAGCCTAAATTAGTGCTAAGATTATTTCTTTCAACTTCTTTGTTCTACTAATTAATTCCTTTCTTCTTTTATTTTTCATATAATATTTTTTTATTTTTTTTAATGTATTTTTAGTTAAAACTAATATTTTCAAAACTAAATTTAAAATATTAGAATATAAGGCTAAGCGTTGATATTGACCTTTTTAATAAGTTTCATAATGGATGAAAGTGCATGATCAATTATTAAAATATACGTAATAATATTTTTACGATTAGAATTTAAACTAAATAAGTTTGGAGCATATAAATTAAAATTTATCTTAGCTATTCATTATCTTTTTGAATAGATGTGTAAGTAGATAAGGTGATGTGATCATTTTTATGACCAAGAATTTTATTTATTTATTTATTTGATTATTTTTTAATTATTTAATTTTAA
The DNA here is from genome assembly GCA_003996215.1 of Jaltomata sinuosa. Classification (NCBI taxonomy): domain Eukaryota; kingdom Viridiplantae; phylum Streptophyta; class Magnoliopsida; order Solanales; family Solanaceae; genus Jaltomata; species Jaltomata sinuosa. Next base: position 224,689 of record QJPP01007071.1, on the reverse strand, counting down.
AAAAAATTATATTCATAACTCACACCTTTTTCTCTTCATAACTTCTTCTTTTAATTAATAATATTTTAACTCACATTAAAGTACCTTAATTATACTAGAAAAAGATTATCTCCTTTTTTATTTTTTAGGCTATTTAATTTATATATGATAGACATTTAAAAGAGAGAAATAGGAAGATGATAATTTAAAAGAAAGAGTATGTATATCTTAACTCATATTAAAGTACCTTAATTATAATAAATAAAGATTATCTCCTTTTCTATTTTTTAGGCAATTTAATTTGTATATATTGAACATTTAAAAGAGAAAAATAAAAATACGATAATTTAAAAGAGAGAATATGTGTTTATTATTACGAAGAATATACTATTGTTTATGATCAAAATATAAAATGAATGGAAGGAGAAATATTCTTTTAGCTCTATGTAGACACGTAATTTTTGACTCTCCCCGAGTTTTATCGCATGTATAAAAGAATATATTTATATTAGTCTAATCTTTATTTTAACTTTTATTTCATTTTTTTCTTAGTAGGTTTCACTTGATAAATTTGAAAACCACAAAAATAGAATCACATTTTTTAGGAAAAGTTTTGTTTTACTTTATTTTAAAAGAAAATATAATTTTGAAAAAGTATGTTTTCTTTCAATTTAAGTTTTAATAGATAAGCTAGTAATTTTAGTATTTTCGTAGTTACATTTTTAGCATAGCTACCTATTTGATTTTTATTTTTTCTATTTTTTTAGTAAGCTTTATTCTTTGAAAATCAAAACCGCAAAAATAGAGTCATATTTTAGGATAGATTTGTTATTGTACCGTTCGAAAAAATATATATTCAAAAAATATATTTTCTTTTAATCTAAGCTTGTTATTTTAGTAGTGATATTTTATTTTAGGCTAGCCATTTAACTTTTTAATATTTTGCTAATATAAAATTAATCAGTTGATATTCTATTAGTATATACATATATGTATTTGTATTTTTATACATACTAGTTTAGTGTACGCGCTTTACGCGTGATCAAAACGCGTACCTTATTTAACAATAAATACTAAGAATAAAATAGGACTTAGCTACAAACTTCATCACTAAATTGTTCGTAGCTAAGAATTTTTTTAATAATTCGTTGCTAATCCATTACTAAATTAAATTAGCGATCATCAATTTTATTATTTACCTTTTAATCAATAAGTCATGTCTATTTGTAGTAAAATAACTTAATAACTTTATTTATAAAGAATATTGGGATATTTTATTTGTTATAATAAATATAACAAATATATATATATGATAGTTCATTTAAAATATATTTTATTTTTTACTATTTCATCACAATTTTCATTGGTTAGTTTTTCTTCGGGAAAAATGGAAGAATAATACACAATTTCATGAACAAATAAATACATGGACTTTAATCATATTTTATGGTCTTCTTCAATTTTCATTAGTCTCCTACTGCATATGTACAAAACATCCGATAATCTTATATCCAATACTTTGTATACAAAATTTATACAAATAATATACAAGAATTTTTCATAGAATAAAAATCAACTCTTAGATCATACTAACAAAGAACAAAAGATTAAAAAAAAAACAATCCAAACTCTACGAACCTTATGAACCCGAACACGTATGACTCCATATGTACCTAAAGAAGCATTAGCAATATTCAACAGAACGAATGAGAATATTAAAAATTAATAAAATATTATAAAATAATAAACTAAGAAGAATATAGTAGAGAGGGAGAGGAGTTCTTATTTCTCTTGAAAGATGAATTACAATTAAGGAAAACTCTTTATTTATAGGGAAGAATTAACTTGTTCTCAAAAGTAGGATTCCTATCTTTTCTCCAAAGAAATAAAGTAGACATTCACTATAATACAATAAATATATTTATAACATAAAAAATATTTATAAAACTAATTATTATTATTACTAAACAAATGAGTTTTTAAAGTTTTTTAGTTTTTTTTTTTACGTACAAAAGGGGGAAAAAGGATATAAAACTAATTATTATTAAATAAAATTAACCAAAAGCTATAGCAATTTTCTATTTTTTTTTTCAAAAAGAAATATATATTAATTTACCAAAAACTAACAAATTTGAAGTATTAAATACTAGCGTTCAATTAATTGACTTTTTAAAATATTTAGTTAAGGTAATATTTTAATTGATTTTAAAGTACTAAATTTAAGGCATATAATTCAAACAAGGAAAGATTTAATGACTAAATTTAAATGAATGTTAAATATTAAAAAAATATTAGAAAAATAGTAAAAAAATGATTTTGTCTAAAGAAGAGACTTTTAATGAAGGGCAAAAAGTTCAAATCACGTTATAAGGTCCTTCACACTTTTAATATAGTACTAGTTTAGTGTACGTGCGTTGCACGTGTGTACCACGTTAACAATAAAATTACGTATATAAAATTAATAAATTATTACATATATGATTTATATCATTGAATACATAACATTGAAAAATTTCATAAATATTAGTAAGTAATATATTTGAGTTACAAAAGAAAAAAATTAATTTATTACTAAGTAGTATTACGTAAATAACGTACTTGATTCGCTTTCAAGCTTAATTGAAAGAGTCGACTATGATCCTAAATTTATAGGTTCATCATTCAAATAAAAATCTCGCATATTAGGATTCAACACTTAATTAAAATCTTATAGAACATCAAAACACTTGCCAAATTTGACATTGAGTCTTCGAATTATATTGGCAAACTCATAAGTCGCAAATCAATATAGTTGTGATGGAATGATTGGAGTCACTCCACCCTTAATCGAATGATTCGGATTCTTTAATTTCAATGCATTAATTTAAAAAGTTTCTTACTTGGTACATAGCACCGATTAAACAAAAAAATACTTCTAAAATATTTTGTTTAGTAAATGTGTTTATATTATCATCGTTCATCCAACTTCAAGATACCTACAAAATCAGGGCAAAGCAAATCAAATATTATCATTATAATTTTGTGACGTAAAAAAATTTTTAAATCGAATAACAAAGAACAACCTAAAATAAAAAATAAATGATGTTACCAATAACACGTAATAAGTATACATGGACTAAGAATTTTTGTCTTTATATATAATTCTAAAGTCCTAAATATAAGGTAGCTAGAGTTATGTGTTTGATATTAATTCTCCTAATATTTTTATCATATATTTTTTTTTAAAAAAATTTAAAAATATATTTTCTCTTATCATATATTTTATAACTCCATAATTTTAAATATATTTTTATTTTGTCATATATTTTAGTACTGTTTAATTTTAAATATTATATATATAAAAAATAGTTATTTGAACTTTTACCCACGTTTTTCATTAAATATTTGAAAAGTAATTTTTTTAATTTTTTTTTGGTCTGATAGAGTAATTTGTTCAATTGTCTTCTTTTTATTGTTTCTTTAGGTACGTATTTAATTAGAAAAATAATTTAACTAATATTTATTGTGGTGAATTTTTTTTAAAATCTGTTGCACTATGTTAAATAAGGAAAATAGTTAAATAAGGCAACTTTAACTTTACCCGCATTCTTTTATGACATAAAAATAAATTTTCTAATTAATATGTGTTTGTTTGTGTGTATTTTGTAGAAAAATAGCATAAACAATCTTGACTTGCACGAAAAAGTAATTATCCTTTTATTACTCTAATTGCTAACGTACTCAAATTTTTTGAATTATTTTTTCATATTAGTTGGATTAAAATTTGTACAAGTTTTTATTGAAAAGCGGAACGATTTAAATGTAACAGTGAACATATGAAATTTGTTCATAAACTTATATTATAATTGGGCCAATAATAAAGTTCTTATCTTTTATTTTTTATTTTTTGTTACAAAATCTAATGTTGTAGCAGCTTTAGATGGAACTGGGAGAACTTCTTCTATTGGTTAGATCTAGTCAAAATAACTTTAAAAGGAGAGGAGCAATCAAACACGTCTAACAACCAAGACAAAATCAATCTCTAAGTAAATAATTGTGCAAGGTTAATATTTATATGTATATTTATTTAATCTAATATTATTTTCATAAAGAGTATAAAACAAAACTACCTGACAACAGTGTATTTGATTGACGCACAAAGAAGACAGATGATGATTGATTAATGCACAAAGAAGACAGAGGATAATGGGATAAAGGCCCCCTGTTATGGACATTTATATACGTAGAATTCAGCCTTGAGAAAGTTGAGGAAAATAGAATTTAAAACTCTGAACGTGCCTTGGAGGCTCTTGAAATTCTAACGTACTCAGCTAAAACGTGTATGGGATTATTAAAATAGGGATTAATGAGTATTAATTTAGGGCTCCTGAAGTGTAGGGGACAATTAAAATAGGGATTAAGGAGTAATTAAGCGTGGCTGCTGAACTTTTGATTTCATAAGCTGAATCTACGGGTATTTTAGCAGTTAGGGAAAAAAATATTATTTAATATTTAACTATCAATTAATTAGATGATTTATAAAAAAAATTATTTAGTGTAGGGGTAAACGATGAAACATATATAACCTTTATACAAAAAATTTTCAAAGTCCGATCGAACATTTATCTACCATCTGTATTAACCAGAAAAAATACTTTGATTGAAAAAATCAAACTCTAACAGAAGTTACAACAAAATAATACGATAATTGAGGTATCAAAACAATACAATTAAATCTAATCTTCACATAAATTTCTCAAAACCCGATCCAACATTCATCCACCACCTAAATTAAAAAGAAAAAATAGTAGATAGTAATAGAACATAAATTATAACATAATGATATAATAATCGAGATATATGAATAATACGATGAAACCTAACATTTACACAAAAATTTCTCAAAGTTCGACCAGACATTCATCTATCACCTGTATTAAGCAGAAAAAATACTTTAGTTGAAAAAATCAAACTCTAACAGAAGCTACAACAAAATAATACGATAATTGAGATATCTAAACAATACAATTAAATCTAATCTTCACATAAATTCCTCAAAACCCGATCGAACATTCATCCACCACATATATTAAGCAGAAAAAATAGTAGATAGTAACAGAACATAAATTATAACATAATAATACGATAATGGAGATATATGAACAATACGACGAAACTTAACCTTTACACAAAAAATTCTCAAAGTCCGACCAAACATTCATCTACCATCTTTATTAAGCAGAAAAAATAGCAAATAGTAACAAAATTAAAAGTACAATAATCAAGATATCAAAACAATCCCTAATTTATAAAAATAATTTTCCTCAACTCTTACCCTTACTGTAAGGGTCTTACACAAGCCTGTGTATGCACCCTAGATGTGATCTACAATATTTTGGCATAAATATTGACTTGGCTTTGTAACTCAGACAATGTGAATTATAATTGAGATGACTTAAACTTTTTTAAGATTTATTATTCTATTTATAAAGATTGTTTGCTTTGTATTTTTGGAATGAAATTAAATTGCATGTGTAACCTAAATTGTCTTTTAAATAGAATCAAATTTTGTCCTAAATATTAGGAAATTGAAAATAAATATTACTTTTAAATATTAAGAAAATAGTAAATGACAATTTTGTCTATTATGAAGTCTTTTAATGAAGGACAAAAAGTTCAAATCACATTATAAGGTTCTTCATATTCATCGTTGTTTACTCAACCTAAACAGACAATAAAGTGGTCAAAGTTATTAGGTTTAAAATTCTTTTATAAACCTAAAAGGCAACCGAAGAAGACTTATAATAAATATAGAAGTCCTTATTATTTTCATTTTATTATATCGATGAGAACCACACCACGAAGCTAGAGGAGACCAGTAATATTTAATTATTCTACATTAAACTAACCAAATTTGTTATTTAATCCCAGAAGCCTCTCACGTGTATACTATGTAAACCAACTAAATTTGGTAAAAAAGAAATTGCACTTAATTTGATTTGTAACTTATTTAGGTTTGGTTATTTAATCTAGGTAAGAAATTATAATATTTAATACTTTTAAGTCAATAAGAATTTTACTTTATATGAAAAGGAATTTCTGCAATTTTATTTAAATAATATATATATGGATCAAAATTTACAAAAAACATACCTTCTTCTACTTCTAATTTTTCTTCTTATATTTTAATTTTAATTCAAATTATCTTCTTACATTCATTATCATCATTCTTTTTGTTATTCTTTATTTTTTTTAGTTAATAACTTAAAATATTATATATGAATTATATATAATTAATAATTGACAATAAATTCTCCTTTTTATAATAGAAACTACAATAAAATAATACGATAATCTAGACATCTAAACAATGCAATAATTAAACCAAACCTTTATACAAAGTTTTGACTTTTGAGACTTGCACCAAACAAATCAGACACTAATATTGAGTTTTTGTTTTTACCACTTCGTACCAAAAAATAATTTTTATTCCTAATTGAATGCTACCTCCACCAGCAATTATAAATGATGAGAGAGCAAGTAGCATATAATGGATATAGCCAAAAATGAGTGAAAATAAATCTGCTCTGCAAGACATGTTACCAACCTCCGCCTTTCTTCCTTCAATATCTCAACGAAATTAGCCTCCACGTCACTATCATCGTCATCATCACGATACCTGTTAAGATTATACCTGAAAAACAGACGGGACACTTCCATCAGCCAAAAAAATGAGTGACATTAACATAAGCAATAACCAAAACAAAAACCAATATGTTTCCTAAGCTTCTCACTATTTCAATTGGAGAACCATCAACAAAGCATATATATATATATATCTAATCCTTAATTAGAGGAAGGAAGAAAGGAAAAATATATACCCGAACATCTTCAATCATACTAATGGCTTCTTCTCCATCATATCTCATTGGTTTTCTTGCTGGTTGCCTATCATCTTTCCGAATTCCGATGAAGTGCTGGGTGCCTCTCTTCTTTTCGCTGAAGAGCTAGTCGCCTGTCGTCTCTTTGCTGCTGATGTATTAGGTTTTGTGAGGATATAATTTATAGGAAGTTTCATTCCAATAATAATAATTATTATTATTTCATTATTATTATTATTATTTTGTAAAAAGGTTTTCAAAAAATAGTAACAGACAATTTTTTCTATTGTAGAGTCTTTTAACGAAGGGCAAAAAGTTCAAATCACATTATAAGGTATTTCACACTTTTAATATAACTAGTTTAGTGTACGTGCGTTGCACGTGTGTATCACAACAATATAAAAAATTGCATATAAAAAGACAATAGAGTATATAATATTGCAATTGAGGCCGGTGAAGCTCTTCACCACTCACGTATTTAAATCATTATCTAATATGATTAGTGTACGCGTGTTGCATTATGTATTACGTTAATCAATAAAAATATATGTGAAACAAACATATCTTTGAAAAATAAAAGTCAACATTAAAATAAATATAAATTTTAATATCTTTACAAAAATAAAATAATACAATAATTGAGATATCAGAACAATACAATTAAATCTAATCTTCACAAAAAAAATTCAAAACCCGACAAAACATTCATTTACCACCAGTGTTAAGCAACAAAAAAAAATCTAGTAACAGAGTAAAACCTACAAAAAAATAATGCAATAATCGAGATATCAAAACAATACAATTACAATTAAACTAACCTTCACGAAAAATCCTCAAAACCCGACTAAATATTCATCTACAACCTGTATTAAGCAACAAAAAATAATAATCTAGTAACCGAATAAAAACTACAATAAAATAATACGATAATCGAGATATCAGAACAATACAATTAAACCTAACCTTCATGAAAAATCCTCATAACCCGATCAAGCACATCTACCACCTGTATTAAGCAGAAAAACAACATTTGGTAACAAAATAAAAACTACAACAAAATAATACGATAATTCAGATATCAAAACAATACAGTTAAACCTAATCTCTACACAAAAATTCCTCAAAGTCTGATCAAACATTCATCTATCACCTATATTAAGTAGAGAAAATAACAGTAAGAAGAAGAACAACATTATAAGGTCCTTCACACTTATAATATATATATATATATATATATATATATATATATATATAATTTTTTCTCCTAGAACAGTTTTTGAAAGAATAGTCGTCGTAAACCTAAATAAAATGAGACATTAATAAAAATAATATTAATTGATTAGTTAAAAGAAATTCTAATCCTAAACCTAAACTCCTAAAGTTATGCTTAAATCTAAATACTAATAACATAATCGTATAAATAAAAAATTTAACTAAATAAAGAGACACAATTAATATAAATAATATTAATTAATTTATCAAAAGGAATCCTAAACCTAAACTGATGTTTAAAGCTAAAAAACATAGTCGTATAAATATATATTTAATGAATTCTATAAATTTAGACTTCTTGTTATATATTAATAATAATAATTAGAGAAAAATAGTAAAAAGACGATTTTGTCTAAAGGAGAGACTTTTAATGAAGGGCAAAAAGTTCAAATCACATTATAAGGTGCTTCACACTTTTAATATAGTATAGACTAGATTAGTGTACGTGTGTTGCACATGTGTAACTCGTCAGATAATAATTAACATTAAAATAAATATAATATTTATTTAAATAATGAAATAAATATTATTAACTTCTGAAGATGTTGGAGGCACTGATCATGTACTAAGAAAATACTTGCCGATCATACTTATCTGGTATATATCTCAATGTACAAATAGAGATAATTATTTTCTAAAAAGCGACAGAAATGCAGTTGACATACCCTTAAAACTATGTATCCTTGATTTTTGCGAGACTGGAATTTTGCTAGTCACGATTAACATATAGACTAAGGTTGTCATCACTCTCTCGCTCTTTTTTTAAGACCCTTTCAATTATCTTTCTAGTAATGATTTCTCCGTAAGAACATTGAATCCCATCTTTGCAGAGCAGCTCTCCCCAGCCCACATCATAATATGAAATCTGAATCTCCTTTCATCGAGCACTATTTTCTTGAGATAGAAAGGTGTTCTAACTTGGTGGTCCTTTACTGTTCACTTCGTTGATGGCCTATATTTGTCCAAATCCAGTGTTTAATGTATGAATTTCATGTGCACCTTTGATATTCAAGCAACAGTACTTACTCTGTAATACAAATTAGTAGCAAATATATCTCCTGTATTTCAAAATTAAGTATTTGATCATCCTAAATATTTATGGGTTACACATCTAGGTGTTATTTCTTTAGGAGTTAGAGAGACATACACTAATATTATTTAAAACAAATAATAAATGAAAATATCAAACATACATATAAGAAACTCAATCTCCTAAACAGTTTTAAGCCTATACGTGTCGTCTAAGCTGGCTGGAAAGCATCCGACACATCTTAATAATAACCAGATACCTTGCATGGTGAATATGTGCCAAAAACCTTCATTCCATGTAGAGAATGAAACCTTTTCAGCAACAAAACCTGTCACCTATTTAAGCACTTCTTTGAGAAGTTCAAGTCCAAGATCTAAAGCATGTCTTGATTTCAGCGTATTATCAATAGACTAATTGTCACGACCCGATTTCTCGGTCATGATGGCGCCTACAACCCCCCAGTAGGCGGACCAATTCCCGTAGCCCAGAACAGTTAGTAATGGGCTACTATCTAGCAAAAAGGGAACAAGACGAATAAAATAGATAACAGGGATATAAATATATACATATGCGGAAACTAAACCAAACCCCAAGACCTAGTATCATAGTACAGAGCCAACCTACATACATGGAGTACAAATAAACCAAAACTATATATACAGATGTCTCTTGAATGGTAATAGAGTACATGAAGCAAAAGATAAACTAAAGCTAAGCTCCGATCGCCAAGAGCTCACCCTCAGCCTGAAGTAGTCTCCAACAGATCTCCAAGCACGAATCACAACGGCCTAGCGGCGATGGCCCACGCTAGGATCTGCACCCAAAGAGACAGGGGGTAGGGGTGAGCACCAAATGCGAAGCATAAGGTACCCAGTAGGTATCATAGGCCGACTGGGCACATATAAGATAAAAGCGCAGTAATAGACAGAATAGAAGCAATCAGTCACAGAAATCAACGAAAGGTACGCAGGAACTAGCCCAGAGGGAAATCAACAGAACCACATATGAGGCTAGTAAGCAGAATATACACACCAAAGGCACAGGTGAAAGTAAGAAATAACGCACCTGGGGTCCTTGCAATAACAGTGTATATAAAATAAGTTTACGAAATGGACGGTATACCGGTAACCTCAAGTGTAATAAGAAGAGAGAAAGAGTGACAATAGGCATGCTCAGAGACATGAATCAAACTCAACTAATCACACCAATCTCATACTTATCCCTAATAGAGAACAATTCTATAAGTAAAAAGCAAAAGTCAACCTACAGTCCCTCGGCCGCCCATACAACCGAGGAACACAAACAAGTGAAAACAAACCCTCCGGCATCCCATACTACCGGAGCGTACAAACAGCAAACAGCAAACAAGGGTGGAACCTCGAACCATGAATGATATGATGCATGAAGATCTCAAGTGCCATAGTATCTCTGTATGTACCTCCTCCGGCGCCGATCCGGCCCAGCAGGTAGGTTCCATGGAAGGACTCTGCCCGTATACCTCTACTCCACCGTATACCCCTCTTCCGGCACACGCAGCCCGTAGCCCCTGGCCCGGATAGCAAGGTCCATGGAGGTCCCAGACCCCATACTAAATCTCAGTATCAGAACATGTATCAAGATAGAGACCCAGTCTCGATATCAAGATAGAGACCCAGTCTCGAATATGCATGCCCAGACCCTGTCCAGGACTAAAAATAGTAGGAAAATATCTCAAAAACCCCTCCAAGGGTGCCCGGGCGTAGCCGGGTCTAAACAGTAAAAAGTCATCTCAGGTGCTCGGTCCGACCGAGGCTAAAAATCATCTCAAGTAACAAGAAAACTCAACTAGCACCCCGGCCCTGCCGAGTCTAGCGATAATCATAAAACTGATGATTTTAAACATAATTTTACTTTCTTGCCCAAAAATCTCCACAAGTGAAATCAACCATTTCCAAATCATTTCCATCAAAAACGGGCCCCCCGGGCCATGCAAGGTTTAGAAAACAGTGCCAGTAGGCCCGAAGCCAAAACCACAGTAAAACATGGATAAAACCTCTTTATATGCATGGAAATGGTATGATCACACACAATAGCTGCCCCGCAGCTCACAATCAACCTATCGACCCTGCACAGGCCCACAGCTACTCAGCAAGCATAACCAGCCTAGAAGGATAATTCTATGCCCGGGACTCGCGGACATTCCCAAAATCCCACCTTCTATGTTCCAGAGTCAACAAGGCCTCACAGGACCACAAGGGTAAATAAAATATATCCGCAAATACTACAAGCAACGGAGGAATAAAAATAGGCGGACATGAATAAAGCGGTCGAGGTCTGTGGTACCAACCTAATAAACCAACCCAAGGATGCCCATTAATACAATTTTATTTTATATATACGGAGTCTAGGGAAAATAAACCGTAACCTACCTGTCGTCCGACGACAAGCTGCTAGAACAACGATGTCCAAGCTCGAACCACTCCGAGAAATCCAAAACTAAATCGGAATCGGAATCGGATTTGGGACGGAACAACTTGACGTAGATAATTGATTTCCTATAACCAATTTAATATAACCATAACCTTAAATTGGTCCCACCAAAACCCCTCTCTGTATGCGTATGAAAGTATATGTGGAGAAGCTATGTAATTGATGTTTGTTGAGAGGAAATGGAATCACTTCAGTGGATATGCTTAATAATAACATAATGTAAATAAGTTAGGGTGATAAGTCACCCTTAGGAGTGACACCACGCCAGTTAGTGGACTGCTGGCCACTCTCTCCACCTCCACGTGTTGTGGAGGTGGCAATATTTAATATTTTCCAGCCCGTTATGTATGTATTCGGGTGTTGCATAAATTCGTGGTATAATAAATATAATATTTTAAATATACCATAATTAATAGAAAATCATTTCCAACAAAACCCACTATATTATAATAATAATTTTCAACATAATTAAATTTACTATCTCCGTTAAAATATTACGGAGTATAAAAACCTTATAAAATAAATACGTATACACTTATATCGTATCAAATATATTTTTCATAAACCTTTAAAATATTTTGGAAAGGAAATAATAATATAATTTTTACCAAAATTCAACTTTTAAATAAATATTTCAAATACACGCACGATGCTAATAAAGTTCTTAAGTTTAGGCTCGTAATTCGCCTACGCACGATTTCGATACTCAAGAATTCTCTCGGGATCCTCCCTTATTTTTTTATAACTGTTTCGGAACTGAAATGGCATTTTAAAACGTGACGTCGAGGCTTAAATCGCGTTTAACCCGACCCGGTTCGCGGCCCGGTTCGCAACCCATTTTCTGCCAGACAGTCCGCGGTAAAACAGTCATAACTCTTTACTCCGAGATCAGTTGGACGTGAGATTTTGTGCGTTGGAAACTAGACTCGTAGACCTTCGATTTGGTATTTCGGGGGACTTCTAACTCTTTATATATTGGGAGAAAAGCTCCGAGACATTTGACCCAAAGTTCAGGAAATTTGTTAACGAACTTACTATAACTTTTGTCGATTTGCTTGACTTCAAACTTAAACGTGGAAATGACCGGAAGGGTCATTACATCATCCACTACTAAAAAAAAGCTTTCGTCCTCGAAAGTCAAGGTCAAGGGGGTACCTGAAGGCTAAAATAGCTGCGGATACTGATCCCGCATATCTCTCTCGGTCTCCCAGGTAGCCTCCTCGACTGGACGGTGCCTCCACTGAACCTTAACAACCGGGATCTCTCGAGACCTCAATCTCCTGACATCTCTGGCCAAAATAGCTGCCGGCTCCTCAACAAAGGCTAAACCCTCATCCAACTGAACTGAACCCCACTGCAACACATGAGACTCATCTGGAATATACCGACGCAACATCGAAACATGAAACACAGGATGTATAGCTGAAAACATCGGAGGTAAGGCTAACTGATAGGCAACGCTACCAACCCTCTGAAGAATCTCAAACGGCCCAATGTACCTGGGGCTAAGCTTGCCCCGCCTACCAAATCTCATCACGCCCTTCATGGGCGATACACGGAGAAACACCAAGTCACCGACGCTAAACTCCAAGGCACGAAGCCGACGATCAGCATAACTCTTCTGCCTGCTCTGAGCTGCCCGAAGTCTGTCCTGAATCACTCGGACTCGGTCTAAGGAATCTCGAAGCAAATCTGTGCTCTGTGGCCCAGCACTAAAACCATCAAACCAACCTACCGGTGATCTGCAACGCCTGCCATACAAAGCCTCAAAAGGTGCCATGCCGATACTCGAATGGAAGCTGTTATTATAAGCAAACTCTGCCAAGGGAACAAACTGATCCCAAGAACCTCCAAAGTCAAAAACACAGGCTCGAAGCATGTCCTCCAAAATCTGAATGGTCCTCTCGGACTGGCCATCTGTCTGAGGGTGGAAAGCGGTACTAAGATGAACCTCTGTACCCAAATCTCGCTGAATAGCCCTCCAGAACTGAGATGTGAACTGAGTGCCGCGGTCTGAAATGATAGAAGCTGGGACCCCATGCAACCGAACAATCTCACGAAGGTAGATCTGAGCTAACCTCTCTGCACCATAAGAAGTCTGAACGGCAAGAAATGTGCTGACTTAGTCAGCCTATCAACAATCACCCATATGGAATCAAACCCACGAGAAGTACGGGGCAAACCAAACGAAGTCCATAGTAATCCCTTCCCACTTCCACTCAGGAATGGGAAGTCGCTGCATCAAACCACCAGGTCTCATGTGCTCAAACTTAACCTGCTGACAGTTCAAGCACCGAGATACAAACTCCGCTATATCCCGCTTCATACCACTCCACCAGTAAAGCTGCCTCAAGTCTCTATACATCTTCGCTGTGCCAGGGTGAATGGAATATCTAGTACAATGTGCCTCACGAAGTATCAACTGAATCAAATCACTAACCCTCGGAACACAAAGGCGACTATCATACCTCAGAACCCCATCTGAATTTAGAGTAGCCCGACTGGTCTCACCCTGAACAACCCGATCACGAAGGTCACACAACTGCTGATCCTCAAACTGACGGCTCTGAATCTGATCAATCAAGGTAGAACGAGCCTCAATGCTGGCGAGGACTCTGCTAGGATCCGACAAGTCAAGCCTAACCAGACGGTTAGCCAAGGACTGGATGTCCAAGGCCAACGGTCGCTCTGAAACTGAAAGAGAAGCTAGGCTACCCATACTCACTGTCTTCCGACTCAAGGCATCCGCTACCACGTTTGCCTTGCCCGGATGATACAGAATAGTAAAGTCATAGTCCTTCAGTAACTCGACCCATCTCCTCTGTCTCGAGTTCAACTCCCGCTGACTCGTGATATACTGAAGACTACGGTGATCGGTGAAGATATCACAGTGAACTCCATATAGGTAATGCCTCCAGATCTTGAGCGCGAAAACTACTGCCGCCAACTCTAAGTCATGAGTGGGGTAGTTGCGCTCGTGAACCTTCAGCTGCCTGACGCATATGCTATTACTCGACCCTGCTGCATCAACACACAACCAAGACCAACCCCAGAAGCATCACAATACACGGAGAAGCTCTGACCCTCAACCGGCAAAGTCAAAACTGGAGCTGAAGTCAATAAGGCCTTAAGCCTCTGGAAGCTATCTTCACACTGATCCGACCACTGAAATGGGACATCCTTCCTAGTCAGCATAGTCAAGGGTGCTGCTATGGAAGAAAATCCCTCAACGAACCGTCTGTAGTAACCCGCTAACCCAATAAAGCTGCGAACCTCAGTAACAGTAGTAGGTCTAGGCCACTCACAAACCGCTGAAATCTTTCCCGGATCAACCCTAATCCCATCCTTAGACACCACGTGCCCTAGGAATGCAACTGACTCAAGCCAAAACTCACACTTTGAGAACTTGGCATAAAGCCGATGATCTCTCAAAGTCTGGAGTATAACCCTCAAGTGCTGCTCATGCTCATCTCTACTACGCGAGTATACCAAGATGTCGTCTATAAAAACTATCACGAATGAGTCCAAATACGAGCCAAGAACCCTGTGCATCAAGTTCATAAAGGCTGCGGGGGCATTAGTCAACCCGAAAGACATCACCAGGAACTCATAATGGCCATAACGTGTCCTGAATGCTGTCTTAGGGATGTCCTCCGCCCTAATCCTCAACTGATGGTAGCCGGACCTCAAATCAATCTTCGAAAACACGACTGAACCCTGAAGCTGGTCGAACAAATCATCAATCCTCGGCAACGGATACCTATTCTTCACTGTCACCCTATTCAGCTGCCGGTAATCAATACACATGCGCATCGACCCATCCTTCTTCTTCACGAAGAGAACAGGAGCACCCCAAGGCGACACACTAGGTCTAATAAACCCCTTAGCTAACAGATCCTGGAGCTGCTCCTTAAGCTCCCTCAACTCAGCAGGAGCCATACGATAAGGAGAAATAGAAATGGGCCTAGTGCCCGGCTCCAACTCAATAGCAAAATCAATATCTCTCTCAGGTGGAAGGCCTGGCAGGTCGGTAGGAAACACATCGAGGAAGTCTCTAACCACAGGAACAGACTCAGGAGAAGTGGGTTCAGCACTAACATCTCGGACATATGCCAGATAAGCTAAACACCCACGGGAAATCAACTTCCTAGCTCGAAGACAAGAGATGATCCCAGATGGTGCATGGCTAACCGAACCCTGCCACACAACCGGGGATACACCGGGCACGGCTATGGTAATGGTCTTGGCATAACAATCCAAAACCACACGGTGAGGGGATAACCAGTCCATGCCCAGTATCACATCAAAATCTAGCATATCAAGAACCACCAAATCACCCCAAGTCTCTGAATCACCAACAGACAACATACAGGATCTCACAATCCGATCCACTACTAAAGAATCTCCTACTGGGGTCGAAACAGAAACAGGAACAGATAATGGCTCACTAGCCAACCCCAAACAAGGCACAAAGTAGGCAGATACATATGAACAAGTGGATCCAGGATCAAATAAAGCCATAGCAGGCTGATGGCACACAGAAATCGTACCTGTAATCACAGCATCTGAGGCCTCTGCCTCTGGTCTCCTAGGGACCGCGTAAAACTGACGACGACCTCCACCTGCCCGACCGCCATCCCTACCACCTGCTCTGCCACGCGGAGCACTACCTCTACTCTGACGACCACCCCCTCTAGCCGGGGGCTGAACTACCCGTAAAGGCTCGGCCAACTGAACTGTACCCTGCTGAGAGCAATCTCTAGCAAAATGACCTATCGCACCACAAGTAAAACAAGCCCCTGACGGCCTACTCAGTCGAGATGAACCAGTAAATCCCGAATGACCACCACGACCTGATGCCCCAGAAACTGTACCCCTCGAAGACTGGCCGCCATAGCCCTGATGGCTGCCCTGACCCTGCTCGAACTGGGTACTACCGAAGGTCTGAAGGGAAGCCTGCACCGGTAGGCTGGACTGACCCTGGTACTGCTGTGGCTGATAACTCCGGCTCCACTGGCCAGGACCTCTACCACCATATCTGGAACCACTATAGACACCCTGATGCCGAGGCCTCTTATCTCTGGACCCCTGATCATGTCGCTGTAAGTCCTCCACAGTGCGGGCATAGTCTACAATAGCCTGGAATGACCGACCACTGGCAATCAATATCTCAGCTGGCTGCCTGATCTCTGGCCTCAACCCCCATACAAATCTGCGAATCCTATCTGCCTCGGTAGGGATGATCATAGCTCCGAACGGTGCTAGCTGATGAAAACGGGTCTCATACTCCGAGATAGTCGTAGACCCCTGTACAAGGTGAGTAAACTGCTCCCTGCGACGCTCCCGATCACTCTGGGGTAGGAACTTGGCCATAAAGGCCTCGTAAAACTCAGACCAGGTCAAAGGAGGTGACGACAATGGTCTACAAGCAACCTGAGCCCTCCACCATAACTTCGCTGGGCCCTCCAACTGGTAGGTAGTATAACCAACCCCGTGAGTCTCCAACAAACCCAGATGATGCAACATCTCCTCACAGGTGGTAATGAAGTCATGTGGATCCTGTCCAGAAGTACCCGCAAACCTCGGAGGTGCTAACCTCAAAAACCTACCCAACGCCTTCTGCTCTGACTCTGTCATAGCTGGGCGAGGAGCAAGAGGCTGTGCAACAGATGGAACCGGAATAACCTCTGCACGGGGAGCCATAGTAGCCGGCTGCGCTCCTGAGCTCTGTGCACCCAGGGCTGCCCCCTGAGCGGATGTCTGCGCTACCTCGAAGGCCGCTCTCCAATCACACCCAAAAGCTGTAAAAGTAATCCCCGAATATCTGGAGACTGAGCTGCAGCTGGAGCTGGCACATAAGTGGGCACTGGAGCTGGTACTCGAGCTGGCGCTGGAGCTGGTGGTACCTGGGCTGCCCCCTGAACCACATGCTGCTCGGGCTCTATCTCCACGCTAGCAGCTCTAGCAGGTGCCACTGTTCGAGGGCGTCCTCGACCCCTAGCTGGAGTGGGAGGCTCATCCTCGCGTGCTGCCGATGATCTCGTACGAACCATCTGCGGAAGAATGAAGTAGAACAAATGAGATCCCTAGAAACTTCAAGGGTTGTACGCACGACACAGAAGCAATGAAAGAGTCGAATTGCCTAAAATGCCACTGTAGCCTCCCAAAGATTGAGTACGGACGTCTCCGCCCCGATCCGTAGGACTCTACTAGACATTGGCTCCTATACCGATGACACCGGTGAACCTAAAGCTCTGATACCAAGTTGTCACGACCCGATTTCTCGGTCATGATGGCGCCTACAACCCCCCAGTAGGCGAACCAATTCCCGTAGCCCAGAACAGTTAGTAATGGGCTACTATCTAGCAAAAAGGGAACAAGACGAATAAAATAGATAACAGGGATATAAATATATACATATGCGGAAACTAAACCAAACCCCAAGACCTGGTATCATAGTACAGAGCCAAACTACATACATGGAGTGCAAATAAACCAAAACTATATATACAGATGTCTCTGAATGGTAATAGAGTACATGAAGCAAAAGATAAACTAAAGCTAAGCTCCGATCGCCAAGAGCTCACCCTCAGTCTGAAGTAGTCCCCAACAGATCTCCAAGCACGAATCACAATGATCTAACGGCGATGGCCCACGCTAGGATCTGCACCCAAAGATGCAGGGGGTAGGGGTGAGCACCAAATGCGAAGCATAAGGTACCCAGTAGGTATCATAGGCCGACTGGGCACATATAAGATAAAAGCGCAGTAATAGACAGAATAGAAGCAAGTAGTCACAAAAATCAACGAAAGGTACACAAGAACTAGCCCAGAGGGAAACCAACAGAACCACATATGAGGCTAGTAAGCAGAATATACACACCAAAGGCACAGGTGAAAGTAAGAAATAATGCACCTGGGGTCCTTGCAACAACAGTGTATACAAAATACGTTTACGAGATGGACGGTATATCGGTAACCTCAAGTGTAAGAAGAAGAGAGAAAGAGTAACAATAGGCATGCTCAGAGACATGAATCAAACTCAACTAATCACACCAATATCATACTTATCCATAATAGAGAACAATTCTATAAGTAAAAAGCAAAAGTCTACCTACAGTCCCCCGGCCGCCCATACAACCGAGGAACACAAACAAGTGAAAACAAACCCTCCGGCATCCCATACTACCGGAGCGTACAATCAGCAAACAGCAAACAAGGGTGGAACCTCGAATCATGAATGATATGATTCATGAAGATCTCAAGTGCCATAGTATCTCTGTATGTACCTCCTCCGGCGCCGATCCGGCCCAGCAGGTAGGTTCCATGGAAGGACTCTGCCCGTATACCTCTACTCCCACGTATACCCCTCTTCCGGCACACGCAGCCCGTAGCCCCTGGCCCGGATAGCAAGGTCCATGGAGGTCCCAGACCCCATACTAAATCTCAGTATCAGAACATGTATCAAGATAGAGACCCAGTCTCGATATCAAGATAGAGACCTAGTCTCGAATATGCATGCCCAGACCCTTTCCAGGACTAAAAATAGTAGGAAAATATCTCAAAACCCCCTCCCAGGGTGCTCGGGCGTAGCCGGGTCTAAACAGTAAAAAGTCATCTCAGGTGCTCGGTCCAACCGAGGCTAAAATCATCTCAAGTAACAAGAAAAATCAACTAGCACCCCGGCCCTGCCGAGTCTAGCGATAATCATAAAACTGATGATTTTAAACATAATTTTACTTTCTTGCCCAAAAATCTCCACAAGTGAAATCAACCATTTCCAAATCATTTCCATAAAAAACGGGCCCCCGGGCCATGCAAGGTTTAGAAAACAGTGCCAGTAGGCCCGAAGCCAAACCACAGTAAAACATGGATATAACCTCTTTATATGCATGGAAATGGTATGATCACACACAATAGCTGCCCCGCAGCTCACAATCAACCTATCGACCCTGCACAGGCCCACAGCTACTCAACAAGCATAACCAGCCTAGAAGGATAATTCTATGCCCGGGACTCGCGGACATTCCAAAAATCCCACCTTCTATGTTCCAGAGTCAACAAGGCCTCACAGGACCACAAGGGTAAATAAAATATATCGGCAAGTACTACAAGCAATGGAGGAACAAAAGTAGGCGGACATGAATAAAGCGGTCGAGGTCTGTGGTACCAACCTAATAAACCAACCCAAGGATGCCCATTAATACAATTTTATTTTATATATTCGGAGTCTAGAGAAAATAAACCGTAACCTACCTGTCGTCCGACGACAAGCTGCTAGAACAACGATGTCCAAGCTCGAACCACTCCAAGAAAATCCAAAACCAAATCGGAATCGGATTCGGATTTGGGACGGAATAACTTGACGTAGATAATTGATTACTTTATCAAATATATTTTTCTCACAACAAGACCTCAACGTGAAGGAGTATTTAAGAAGGTGCGTAGTTGTATATTATAGTAATATACCTATATATATATATTGCATGTTCATTTGCAAATGAAACAGTGATATATGTAGAAAACATACATATGGCATTTAGCATTAAATGCTAAGATGTTGAGTGGCAGCACTTTAGGCATTCCATAGCCTTGTCATCAATCCCTCCACTTCCACGTGGAAGTGGGGGTGCTACCAAAATAATTTTTATCCCGTTAAATAAATATTCGGGTATCGCATAAATTCGTGGTAAAATAAATATAATATTTTAAATATACCATCATTCATAGAAAATTATTTCAAACAAAACCTACTATATTATAATAATAGTTTTCAACATAATTAAATTTACTATCTCCGTTAAAATATTATGGAGTATAAAAACTTTATAAAATAAATATGTATACACTTATATCGTATCAAAGATATTTTTCATAAACCTTTAAAATATTTTGGAAAGGAAATAATAATATAATTTTTACCAAAATTCAACTTTTAAATAAATATTTCAAATACACGCACGATGCTAATAAAGTTCTTAAGTTTAGGCTCGTAATTCGCCTACGCATGATTTTGATACTCAAGAATTCTCTCGGGATCCTCCCTTATTTTTTATAACTGTTTCGGAACTGAAATGGCATTTTAAAACGTGACGTCGAGGCTTAAATCGCGTTTAACCCGGCCCGGTTCGCGGCCCGGTTCGCAACCCGTTTTCTGCCAGACAGTCCGCGGTAAAACAGTCATAACTCTTTACTCCGAGATCAGTTGGACGTGAGGTTTTGTGCGTTGGAAACTAGACTCGTAGACCTTCGATTTGGTATTTCGGGGGACTTCTAACTCTTTATATATTGAGAGAAAAGCCTCGAGACATTTGACCCAAAGTTCAGAAAATTTGTTAACAAACTTACGATATCTTTTGTCGATTTGCTTGACTTCAAACTTAAACGTGAAAATGACCGGAAGGGTCATTATAGTTGTTTTATTACTATTTTAGACCCAGTTATGTCCGGGCACCCTTGATGGGGTTTTGAGACATATTTCATTGTTTTTAAACCTAGACAAAGTCTGGGCATTCATAGTAGAGATTTTGAGCTACTAGATTGGATCCGAACCCACTCTAGATGATGTTTTTGGGATTGAGATTTAGTATGTGGTCGAGGACCTCCATGGACCTTGCCGGTCCGGGTCAGGGGCTTTGGGCTATATGTGCCGGAGGAGGGGTATACAATGGAGTAGAGTTATACGAGTAGTGTCCTTCCATGGAACCTACCTGTTGGGCCCTTTAGGCGCCGGAGGAGGTACATACAGAGTTACTATTCCACCAGATTTCTGCATACATCATACCATTTATTTGAGTGAGGTTCCATCCTTATTTGCTATTTGCTGAGTGTACGCTTCGATAGTATGGGATGCTAGAGGGTTTATCTTCGCTTGTTTGTGTTCCTTGGGTGTATGGGCGCTTGTTGGGACTGTACGTAGACTTATTATAGCTTAGTTGAGTTATTAATCCTTATGTTGATTTTTTACCACGATTTGTATCTTGGAAGTAGTACTTGTATCTTTACTTGGTTCTTATTTTTGTATTCGAGCATGCTTTTGTTTCTTATTGCATCCTTCCCTTTTTACTTGAGGTTACCGGTATACCATCCATTTTCTAAAACTTCTTATATATATGTTGTTGTTGCGAGGACCCCAGGTGCGTCATTTCTTACTTTCACCTATACCTGTAGTATATATCCTATTTGCTAGCCTTCTATGTTGTTTTTTGTTGTCTTTCTTCTGTCCTTTCTTTTGTGTGCTTCTTTATTGTATTCGGTGATTATTTATTTCTATTCTGCCTATTACTATTCTTTTATCTTATATATGCCTAGTCAACCTATGATACCTGCTGGGTACCATTTGCTTCGCATTTGATGCTCATACTACACTCTGCATCTTCTGGTGAAGATCCTAGTGTGAGCCATCGCTGGTAGATCGTGGGAGACTCGTGCAACGAGAATTTTGGACCGTCCAGACTGAGGATGAGCTTTTGGTTACCGGAGCTTGACTTTAGTTTGTCTTTTATATTTTGTACTCTCTTACTACTTGGAGACATTATGTATATATTATTTTGGATCCCTTTTGTACTCCTTATATGTAGATTCGCCTCTCATATACTATGATACCAGTTCTTGGGTTGGTTTAGCTTCTTTTATACTCCTGCGGTTACTTTGCTTCTCGTATAACCCTTGCTTCCGCTTACATTACCTGTTCTTTCGTTTAATTGTTAGATAGTAGCCTATTACTGACCGTTAGGGGCTATGTAGATTCGCCACTTAATTTTTATAATGAAAGTAAGAAAACTTAAAAGAATTTCAAAGACTTAAAAATAGAAATAAATTTTTTAAATTAGAGAAAATAGGTAAGAGTCCAAGTAACGTCTTCAGAAGATTTTTAGGGCACTTAAGAACGTCTATTTTTAAAATAGTTGACCAAAAATGATTTGACTAACTTGATAAAAATGACTAATTTTTGTAAAGAGTTTATTTTTAAAAAATATAAAGAGAATATTTGAATAAGGCATGATTTCAGGTAAAGGAATGAGCTATTTTTTAAGTTAAATTAAAGGATAATTACTTAAAGAGAACATTATTTAAAGACAGGAATTTCAGCAATTTTTTATTCTTTTTATGTTGAGAATGCAAAAAAAAAAATAGAATTGCAGATTTATTCAAAAAATAAGGATTATTCAAGGAAGAGGATCATTGAAATTCAAGTTAAAAAATCTCGTTTTGATCTAAAATTTTAAGAGACTTATTTTCATTTTTCTTTTATGTACTACATGCGAACCTTGAAGCAAAGAACAAAACCAATATTTTTGAAAGGAGAGATAAAATTAAATTAATTCAAGAAAAAACTTACTTATAGATAAGATAGAAAAAATAGAAAACATTCATTTTTAATTAAATTGAAGGGATAATGATCAAAGTGTTACTTTAATAAAAGGAAAATCTATTTGAAAGATAATTCTTTAAGCACTTGAATAAATCCTTCATGGTTCTCATTATGAACAATGGTAAAGAAATAATTTGAAAGAGTGTGGTTTTATTCTATAAAAATAAGAACTTTAGAGAAAATACCAACTTAAATAAATGAGGAATTACTTCAACTAATTTTATGAAAAATTTGATGTCTAGGAGAAAATAAGTTTAAGAAATTCTTTTATGTCAAAGAGAATCCATTTTTAGCCAAAGAAAACTTAGTTGAGCACATGAATGAGGAAAGTATTCATTTTTATATAAAATCTTCATTATTTAAGAAAACTAACACACAAAGTCCATTTTTTCTTATCTATTTCAAACAGGAAATTTAGAATAAATGAAGCAAAGGAAAGTGAAGATAAAATCAAAATGGTCACTCTAGGGAATTTATTTAGATTGATAAAAGTTAGGATTAATTAAAAATATATAGCATAAGTTGAATTACAAATAAATAAGAGGAAGAGTTGAGATTTGAGCCCCTTTTTGGCCTATTTTATAGGATGTCCAGATTTGGGCTTAAATTCATGAACTTTGATCCATTTTCTGCTCTATGTATACTAACTGGTATATCACCTTCCATTTACTTGCTGCGAACCTGTATATACTAGCATATATCAGTCCAAGACTGGACTTTCAGAGTCCAAGTATTTGAGCTTTAGCCCATTTGTTATCTCGTGTAACTTGTATATCATCCTTCCGTAGTGTATATCCGTTGGATCAGCCCATTTTGGCTTGAGATTGGGGTTGACCTTAACACATTGGGCATCAACCCATTTGAAAATGCAAGGGAAAGAGGGAGTCCAATTTTGGACTCAACCATTTTCATATGTGCACAGAGAAATAGAAGGAATTAGCAAGTCTTTGGAGGCAACACAAATTTGACATATTTTTTGCTAAAAATGAATAAATGAGAGGCACAAAATAATTACAAATTCATCAAGCAACCCTACTTCATACATGAATAATCAGGGTATTAAATCAACCTAAACTCAAATTTAAGCGAATGTTTCGATTTCATTTTTTAAATTGACAACAACTTCTTACAAAGTAAACAAGATGCAATCAACTACTAGCACTTACTTGCATTTTTAAAGAGCACTTTTTAAATGAAAAGGATGTAGACCAGGTTCCTCCTTAGGATAAATGAAATCTCGTTAAAAAAATCTTTTCAATTCTAATGAAATTTGAAATAGTGGAGAAAAGAATAAAGAGAAATCACCAGTATTTTTGAAACACAAGTAAAACTCAAGCTCAGATCATTGACCTTCCTAGCAAGTAGAACAAATCTTTTTGAGACTAGTTAAAGAGGCAATTCTATTCCATTAAAGAAATTATAGGAAGTTCTATGAAAACAATTCCAAGTTCTCTCAATAAGCTTTAAAAATGATGTCTTGAACCTAAAAACATATTTTACAGAGGAATTAAACACTTTAAAAGACCATAGGATATAGTATGAACTTAGTCTTTCAACAATTGCCAATTATCAACTCAACCATTACCTAACGAGCTAAGTTTACACTCGAGATTAAGCAATTGAGTGACATTGTAATTGCGGAAAACAAGAAACATTATAGTAAAATATCTATCCTTGATCATAGTAGGTTTTAAGCTAAAGAAAACTACTTGCATTTTAGTGAATATTCATCCTAACCCTCGTAGGAACAATGACAAACCAACAAGCCTAACACCAAGAGAAAATAAAAAGACCTTGTTGTATATGACAGGGCTTAGCTAACTTAAATAAAACTCTTTTTTTAACGAACAAAAACTTGCAAAGAAAGACACTCAAAGATATGATAGAAAGAGTATGTTGCTGATCCTTTACAGAGGACCCAAAGCAGTCCCTTTTTACATAAGAAAATAGTGAAAGAAAAAGGAAATTGTCATAGAAAACAAATCATGACTAGCTTGCTTCCTCTTCAACACCCTAAATGGTATGAACAGACCAAGTATGATCTTTAAGAGGCTATGAATTAACCAACCAAATAAGGATAGTGAACTTTCTTTTGGACGATAACCTGATATGAGGAAGTCTTGTCTTGTCCCACTAGTCTAGGCTTTAGAAAGAACTAAGGAGTAGTTCAAAAGTCAGACTTTATTCCTTTTCATTGAATTCTTCTTGGTATTGTAAACCAAGAGGGTGTTTTAGGAATTGACTGACCCAAACTTTACACATATGAATGGATAAATGGAATCAAATAGTAAACTATATATACGTACAGTTAGCTTAAGGCAATGAACTGTTGCAATAAGGGCAGGTTATTATGAATCTATCCATCCTCCTCCTAGTTCTAGTCTTTGGGAGAGATTAAAGAACAATCCCAAAAGACCTTAACCTTTTCTTTAATGGATCCTACTTGGTATTATGAACCAAGGAGATCATAAGGAAGCGTTTAGTTTGCAATGCATTCAAATTACCACACTGATTATTCAGCACAACCACATAAAAATAGCATAAATCACTACTCACATATAATTATTGATTGAATTCAATCACCAAAGAAAACAATGACAAATACCAAAACTGCATCGAAAGATAAACAAAGACAGAAAAAAAAGAGAATTTATGACTACGCGAAGGGGTATCCTTGAGATGAGAAGACTAGTAGCTTATGCATAATTATTCATAATCTGCAAAAGAGGTGTTCATTTGGGAGGTTTAGAGGAATAGAGCTTGGTGATTAAATAGAGCTATGAAGAAATCTTTATTCTTCTCCTTGGACTAGAAACTTAGAGGGAGACTAATGAGTAATCATTCATTCTACATCTTCTTTAATGGATTCTACACTGGCATTATGAACCAAAGAATCCCTTCAAAAACTCTTTGCTTTAAATTATAAAAAAATTGTAGCCATTCTTTCATGATCATACAAACAACAACCTCAAACAAACAAAAAATTCTAAACTCACTGCTAATTTCTCATCATAACAACAAAACAATTCAAAACAAGACCATCCTAGAAATTTTGAATTCATGATAATAGAAGGGTCTTCATCACATCATTGAAATTCAGAACAAAGAAAAGAAGAAAAATTGCAGAAGATGGAGCTTTTACCTTCTTTGGTGCAACGATTGGAATGACAAGTTGAGTCTTGAACTTGTCTCGATTTTCTGATGAACTAACGGGTTTCTATGGCCT
Source organism: Jaltomata sinuosa (assembly GCA_003996215.1). Lineage (NCBI taxonomy): Eukaryota > Viridiplantae > Streptophyta > Magnoliopsida > Solanales > Solanaceae > Jaltomata > Jaltomata sinuosa. The sequence continues at coordinate 198,480 of QJPP01007071.1, read as the reverse complement.
CAACGATAAGAGGAAGGTGATAAGATCTATATTAGAGAGACTAATCAAAATCTAATGCGAAATTAAAATAAATAAAAGATATGTGAATTAACACTAAGAAATTGAAATTACAGGCAACAAGGGATTTTATACCCTCTCCTCCTAACTGATTGCAATAACCAAATGATAATCCAACTCGAATCAACAAGGAATAAGCACTCTATTGAATCCACAAATGAGTATTCTCATGTAAAATTCAAGCAAAAAAAATTATCAGGCAACCAAAGGAATCCACCCTTAATCACTCACCTAAACTATTAGGAATCCACCCAATACTACTATTAGGAATTCACTCAATAGATTTAACTACACTACACTAAGCTAACTAATTGGGAATCCACCCAAGCTAACAAGCTAAAACTCTCAAAGAGATAATTCCATATAAATCAACAACTAAGGTGCTAAAGGGAAGGGAACCCCTATTTATAATTATTACATCAAGGCCCAAAAGTAACCTTGAAAGACCTCAAAATGGGCCTATGACGGGTCTGGTGTAGCTTGAGGTGTGTTTGAAGTGCTAAACACCCCAGCCGTTGTGATGGTCGCACCTGGAGGTGCAAAGTTGATGTGTGTTTTGCACCAACTGATGTTTGTGTCGCACCTGGATCGCACTACCAGGAAGTTTCACTATCAGCCTCTTCATTGCTCTACGTGATCATCAAAATGTGGAACTGCTTTACTTAGAGTAAAATGAGGATCTTCTAAGCTCCATTTTGTGCTCTAGGGGTGAGTGTGGCTTGGATCCTCTTGTCTAGACCTTGAAGTATTTTTTTAGCTTGAACATCGCTGGGCGATATCGTATCATCCTCCCCTTCTTGAAAAGTATTCGTCCTCAAATCTAAACCTTTCAAAAAAATAGGAAGGATAAAAAACCATAAATTCCTCATGGTATGAGGGTTAAAACATGGGTTAGCACAAGAAGTAGTATGCCAAAGCGGCACATTCCCAAGGAACAACCAAACATTACCTATTGTAATGACAATGAAGTCAACATATGGAGTACAAAGGAATTAGTTATTCCACCCAACACAAGGATATGGCCATCCAAAGGGTGGTACCATTAAAAGCTCACATACCCTTGAAGGGTCTCCGGGGTCAAATGGGTATGAGACCCACTAAACTTGGTCACACAAAAAAGGGTGTAACCCCATAACAAGTCTACCCCTATCACATGTACCTTCAAGACTAACATGAACCTCATCGAATGCAAAGAGGTAGTAGAGAAAGGTATTTAGCATTCTAGTATCATCCAAGGTGTTTCCGCATGCAAGATTACTATTAAGTTCAAGAAATGTATCAAGCAAATCAAAACAAGGTGGAACACTGAATGATGAAGTGATAACATTTGGACATACTTCACCTTCTATTTTTATATGATTCAAGTTCACATAAGATGTATACCCAACACACGCATGAATATCATTATATGAAAAAAGATAGTAAAGAAAGGTAACATGATCACTAGTGTCAATCATGGTATCCTCATATGCAAGTTTACAATTAGATACAAGGATCATATCAAAAATATTCTAACATGTTTGGATACATGACAACAACTTGTGCTTTACAACGCAAGTGTCACCTTTTCTTTTTAAAAAACTCCTCAAAGGGAAGGTAACTTTATCATCAACAAACCATGAAAAGGTTTGAGACACATTGACACTCTCAAGGTAGGACATAAAGTCACACAATTTGAAGAATTGGCCTACCTTGAGGAAAATGTTATCATGACTCCAAGGGTCACTTAGAATAGGAGGGAATGGATACATACCTTAGGGTTGAGGTGTAAACTTGGCATGCTTGTGTTCCAACCATGGCTCACAAGGTGTTCCCATCTCAAGCATCATCTTGGACCAATATGATTGGCTTTCCTTTTCTTTCTCAAGTTGGAATCCATAGAGTCAGATCCCATTAGGCTTTTAATTCCTTCTTCGTGAGGTGATCCTTTAGGAATTTCATTAGAAAGTATTCCTTCATGAACCTGCAAAAGAGAAGATTTGGTACTAGGCAAAATGCTAGTACTTTGGTTAGTGTGCAATACAAGATCCGTGTCGATGAGTCCCACTAAGGAATGTTCCTCATCCATGCTTTTCAAATATTCACTTGGCTCCACATTCACAAAAAGTCATCTTTCTCATTAGCCAAGTCCTTTCCCTTATGTGTAAGCAACACCTCTTTTTCATTCTTCTCAATCTCATCCTTTTGGATTACTTCCCAAAATTCTCTCAAGATTTATAGTCCTAACTTACTTGATGGGGTGTCAAAGGTGCAAGACTGCGCTTTTGTCCTCCAAATAAAAATGAGTATTTTCTAGAACCTTTATGATGTTGGATATCCCGATTAACTTGCCAGGGTTTTCTAAGTAATACATGACATGTTAGCATAGGCATGGGCATGACATCACATAGGACTTCATCTTGATAATTGCCAATGCTAAACTTTATGGCTACTTGCTTGGTTACCTCTATTTTACCACTCTCTTTGATCCATTGGGGTGCCTTTGTGTAGGGAAATTCATTCAGGAAACCGTCCCACTACTTACATAATTAGATCCACTCCTACTATCAACAACCAAGGAATATACCATCTCTAAGATCTTACACCTAGTATGAAATAGGTTCACACTTTGGTCAAGTTCCTCTTTAGAAAGGTCCTCCATGATTTGTCCTAAGGCATAAGAGATTTTCAAGTCCTCTTCTAATTGCTCATAATCTCCTTTTCAGATTGCTTCCCCATGCCTAATCTTAGGATCATTATCATCACCCTTCACCTCACACTCTATCACATTGCGAGTACAAGATTCATCATAAACGGATACAATTAGCCTCCAATGAGGACATTCACTTGCAATGTGCCCTCTACATTGACATTTAGAACATTTAATGGTAGAAGGATGAGGGAAGTTAGGAATAACACAAATACCTTCTTTAGTCTGGTCTTCCCATCTTTCTTCGTAGTTAGCTTGAGTAGCTTGACTACTATCTTTGGAATTAGAAAGACACACTCAAATGGTATTCAACCTTCTATATTGGTCCTCACGATCTTCATGATGAGCATCATATCTAGTACTATATCAATCTCCATATTGATAATCATGTCCATCACCATATCTATCACCATATCGATCACCATAACGATCATCATATTAACAACCATATCTATCATCATGGTGATGAACTCGAGCTCCATACCCTTGCCATTTTTCACCTTGGTTTTGACCATAGACTTCAGGTTGCACTCTTACTCTTGGTTCACCATAATCATGTTTACCAACAAGTTGAGGTCCATCCCAATACCTATGAGCATGTGTCTCATCATCTATCTCTTAATAGAGAGGATTTTGGTATTGGTTATATTAGTAAGGCTCTTGGTTTGGATAAGTTGGTACATGCAAGGAATCATGTAATGCATTTCATAGTGGATTTCAGGTTTGAGTTTCTACTAAAGAAGGTTTCTCTTATAGGATGTGATTTGGTTGGCGATTTGGGTAACGAGGGGTTTGTCTAACATTACTCGGGAAGTTAGACATTTGGAAATTGGGATGTTGGATATGTGGAGTGGGATTTTGAGTGTCTTGGGGGTAGCATGACTCGTGTGCTTGCCACCGAGTGATCTTCATCAAGGAATTTGGATTCCTATTTGCTCCTGATCCATAGGTTGTATGAGGTGCACCTTCCAGGCTTCCAACCTTTCCATAAGCCATCCTATTATTATAAACATCAATCCTCCCATTCATCTTCGCCAATTGCCTTGACTATTCGGCACAAGACTCCAAAAGATTCATTGAACCTTCCCTTTTAGGGGCATGTTCAATAGCCTTATACATTTGTGTCTGCAAAATGAAGAAACAACGTTATTAGTAAATTTTCTCACGCCTCTCGCATGTAGATGCTCACCTTACCTTCTATGGCTTCTTTCTAAAGTTACTATCAAACTTGCTTTGCCTTCACTTAACAAGGATTACTAATTCTTTGTGGAAGAATAGATTCTTGTTTAATCAAAGAAGAACGACTCAAAGCAAAATACAGATGGAAACAAGAAGTTATACAACGAGTTTGTAAATGATAAAAGCGTTGAAAGAAGAAGCACGAAATGAAAACGGACTCAAGAACTAATCACAATTAAGTAGATCAATTACTTTTTGATAATTAGCTTTAAGATTTCTATTTAATAAGAAGAATCAAAGAAAAGAAACTAAGAAGATAGAGCATGAGAATTGTTGGAGAAAATTAACTTTGCAACTTTTAGCATGCGCTAGGTGAGGTGTGTTTCACACTTGCCATTGTGCTCCTCGCACACTATTTTGCACGTGAAATAAGAAACTCTTCTTCCCTAGGGAAAAGTTGAGGTGCGTTTTGCACCAAGCATTGTCCCCCTGCACGTTCTTTGCACTAGCTACGAGGTAGAATAGCTAAAGCTTCCGATTATGCACTTTTTCTGATTTTTCTTTACTTTTTCTCCTAGTACTTGCCTTTTTTGGTAAATTCCTTTTGTACTAACACAAGTACTCTTTTATTTTATTTGTTCTTTTGATCAAACATACCTTTTTCCACTTCTTCTTCTTCAAGACACCATGAACACCAAGAATATGAAGAACAATCGAAAATATGAATCTTAAGATTTGGAACTCAGATTTTCTTCACATTTGATATTTTAACTCCAGTTGGCTAGGAGAAAAAGCCCAGTATGCTTCATCTTCAACTAAAACCCAATCGAAACTAGATTTGAAATCTTCCTTCTTCAAGGTATGAAGAACACCATAAATATGAAGAACATTCAAATTTTGAACCCAATGGATTTCAACTCCGATTCGCACCAAATTTGAGATTTGAAATCCTTATGATAGGGAGAACAAACCCCAATACTTTTGAGTCTACAATTTCATGCAAATCTTAAACCCACTTGTTGGACCTTCAAGCTTTTCTTCACTCAACAATGGTGAAAACTTTAAATCTTCTCCAAAAAAAGCTCAAATTTCAGATCTAGTCTCAACCAATACTAGAAAACATATTTGTAGTATCAGAAACTCAAACAAAACACAAAATCAAAATATTTTTTTGCAGATTTTTCCAAAAACATTTTTCCTCAATTTTTTTTTGAAATTTTCATATTTATGAACCTAGGATTAAAAATTGTGGGGAAAATCCTTTAGCCTAAGCTCAGATACCAAATGATACGATCTCGATTAGGGAGACTAATCGAAATTCAATGTGGAATTGAAATAAATAAAAGATACGCGAATTAACACTAAGAAATTGTAATTATGAACAAAAAGGGACTTTATACCCTCACCTTGCAATTGATTGCAACAATCAAATACTAATTCAACTTGAATCAACAAGACAAAAATACTCTATTGAATCTAGAAAGTAGTACTCTCATGTAAAATTTAAACAAAAGAAGTTATCAAGAAACAAAAGGAATACACCCTTAACAACTCACCTAAACTATTAGGAATCCATCCAATAGTACTATTAGGAATCCACCCAATAGATTTAACTACACTAAGCTAACTAATTAGGAATCCACCTAAGCTAACAAGCTAAATATCTCAAGAGATAATTCTATATCAATCAACAACTAAGGAGATAAAGGGAAGGGAACCCCTATTTATAGTTATTATATCAAGGCCCAAAAGTGACCTTGAAAGACTTCAAAATAGGCCCATGACGAGTCTGGTATGGCTTGAGGTGTATTTAAAGTGTTGAACGCACTAAACATTGTGCTGGTCACACCTTGAGGTGCAAAGTTGATGTGTGTTTTGCACCAGCTAATGTGTGTGTCGCACCTGGGTCGCACCACCGGGCAATTTCACTGGCATCCTCTTCTTTGCTCCACGCGATCATCCAAATATGGAATTGTAACACCTTGGGAATCGACTCAGCTTTTTAAACTTAGAACTTGAAGAATTTAAAACTTCCAGGGACCATGGGTCAACTCCACGAGCCGTGGAAAGTTCCACGAGTCATGGAAAGGGCTCGTGGTTCCAGTCCTGCAGACCACCCTCAGGTCTGAGGACCACGGGTCAGTTTTACGGTTCGTGGATGTTTCCACGAATTGTGGTACCAACCCATGGAAATCAGATAGAGAGTGGCCATTCTTCCCTGAAACTACGAATTGGTTCCATGACTCGTAGAAGTTTTTACGGGTCATCCTGTTAGTCCGTGGAAAGCTATCCGCAGCCTAAAATTTTGGCTCAGGAACCATGACTCAAGTCTACGGTCCGTACAAATTTTTCAGAATATTTCTTTAAGTAAAATTCATATACTTCTACAGAATTAAATATAAAATATATATATATATATTTACCTAAAATTACCAATTTATCCTCAAAGTAATTCTAAAATCCTTAGAATCTTATAAAAATAATTATTTCAAAATTGTTTAAAATAGTAAAAGCTCAAAATTAATTAGGAATATGGAGGGCGAAAATTGGGTGTCAACACTACCATTTTTGATGTTTGAAGAACTTGAAGAACACAAAATGGGCCTCTTCGATTTTGGTAAAAATTGATCTTAATTTGTACTGGGCTTTGTTCTATATATCGAGGAGAGGCTAGAGTCCAAATTTGGGGTCAATCCAAATTAAATTGAAGAAGTTGAAAATTTGAAATTCATATATTTCTTGGTGTTCTTCAAGGAGATTGTTGAAGAAGATGGTTGAAAAGGGTGTTTTGATCTGAAGAAGTAAGAAAAGAAAAGAGTACTTGTGTTGGTACAAAAAGGAATTTACAAAAAGGGGCAAGTACTAGGAAAAAAGAAGTACAAAAATCAGAGAAAAGTACAAAAATCAAAGGCTACATCGTTCTGTTTCGAAGGACCTGCACCTCACTTGCGTGTAACAAATTGGCACATGCATTTAGCATGGGAAACACAAGTGTAGAGCACATGCTTCTGTTTTGGACATGCGATTGTCCATGCTTGCTACAAGTTAGCACATGCTAAATCCAGATGCTTTAGCAGATTACAAAATTTTGCAACTTCAACTTTCTCCAACAAAAATCAGGTTCTATCTTCTTAGTTTCTTCTTATCATCTTGAATACTTAAAGTTAATTATTAATAAGTAATTAATATACTTAGTTGTGATTAGTTCTTGAGTTCTTTTTCATTTTATGCTTCTTCTTTATAAATGTTTTTCATTTTACAAAATTAGTGTATGCCTTTTGGCTCCATCCATGTTTTGCTTTTGTAATGACCCTCTAGGTCATTTTCCCTGTTATCATGCTTTTTTCATGTTTTAAATTTTACCATGGTGGCTACAAGTCATTCATGACTTGCTTGGACTAACGGTTTGGTTCTTGGGTAGTTTGTTTGAGTTTTAAGTTGATTTCCTGTTTTGAAACTCTTAAAGCTAAAAGAGCTAACCTGGGTCAATATTTGGAGAAGACGACCTCAGATGGAATTTATGTCAGTGTTGTTAGCTTTGGAACATTGACATTGGGCTAGAAGGACCTTTGGTTTAGGTCCCGAGGCTTTCAGACTAATTTTAGGCTATTACATTGCTTTTGGGTAAAGTGATGGTTTTGGGCATGGGCCCCACTTTTTTCAAAAACAATCTTCGTTGAGAATTTTGTCTGTTCTATTGAGCATGGAATGCCATATTTGGTAGGGTAGCATATCTGGTTTATGGTTACGAGGTTCAAAATAAATCCCGAGGGTGTGATTGAAGACTTGTCTTGAGTTGAGTTATTGCTGGTACTGGTATGGTTGTGCCTAATGTGCTTGGGATACACCTGCACAGTCGCCCCTATGGTTACCTGCCACATATGCAATATTGGATGATGTTAGCAAGCCATCGCCCCTGCACTTCCTGTTCCACCCATGCAGTGTGTGTGCCACACATATCTAGATGGAGGTTACTATTGACCTTTGCTCATGTGGTGGTCTGGCCGCTGCGGTATTGTTGCATTTGAATCAATTTGACCGCAGATGCATTGATTGCTAGGCCTTTAAATGAACTCTTCTCCTTTATTTCCAAACAATATTTTTTACTCCATTATTGAGCTCGGGTGAAGAGAAGAACACATTAATTTTTTCCCATTTCTGAGCTACCAAGGTAAATTTTTTCCTCTCGTCTTTCTATTGCGCATATATTGGTTAATTTCGTCTTCCATCTTCAATTTGGGCTCCTAATTGCATGATTATTCCCTTGATCAAAGCGTCATGTTTCAGACCATCTGAGGTCCAAATTCTCTTCCAATTCCACCTAAAGTTGAGGCATGCACCCCGCATCTCATTTGGAGTGTATTTATGAAATTTGTTTTCCATTTCATTGCACGGTTCCTTAGGGTTATTTTCTGACTCAATTTTTGGCCCAAAATTTTGTATAGAAATATGGGTGTCATTTTTCTCATCTTGAAACCTGGATTATGTTTATAATAGTGTGCCAGCATACCGAGGCTATTCAAATGATTGACAGTTCATGTTTTGCAGTTTGGCCTCGAGGTAGGTTATGGTTTACTCCCTTTATACCTGGTTTAGTTAGATTTTATATGTTATAAGTTACTTGGACGTTAGAGTAAGTTTTAGGCTAGAGTTAGGGTTTAATATTGTTTTCGCATATTTTGCCATTACCGGGACCATAGAATATAATGTCCATGTTTATCATTAGTTTAGGGTGTTGTAGCCTTATTTATTTTAAAATAGAATCCTTAGAATAGGCTTGTGACAATTGTCGTAATGGAGTAGATATTGAAGTACTTTCGTGTATTTATTTTGTTTTCTCACTTTTCTTAATGTTATTGTATAACTATAGGCTCGGGGCCATTGCTTGGGACTGGACGGAGTTCCAAGTGAGTATCTTGTTAAGAAGACGCTTTTGCCCTATGTTTTCATGTATATTCCTGTTTTTTATGTGATTTCTCTGTTGGCACGCATATCTTTCTACATTCATAAGCATGGCTAATAATGGGGGTTTTAAGGAGAAATGTTGTTTTTCGAGTCTGAAAAGAGGTTTTTCTCCCTTACTGCATACTTTGAACTTCTAGAGAGGATTTGCACTACTGATTTTGTTTTTTGAAACTAAATGCCTCATTTTTACTGATTTGAGCTTCGGGGAGAGTATTTTTACTTTTGGCACATTTGATGTAAGATTCTGGACTCATATTTACTTATTGCATGTCTGATGTAATATTCCATACTCATATTTACTTATTGCATATCTGATGTAAGATTCTGAGCTCATAATTGCGTCGGTCTCATAGTGCATCGCACAGATTTTCATATTGTATCGCGATTGTTCCTGGCTTTCTCCTTTTTACGAATAATGTCTTTTCCCATTATTATTATTATTTTCACCATTTATTAGATTATGCCCTTTTCAATTGATAACTAGATTTAGGTGGATCTCGATAACTAGTCTACTTTCCTATTTCTTATAATATATAATATCTTTCTAAGCTCGGTTGGCCTATGATGCCTACTGAGTACCCCATGGATTGGTACTCATACTACATTTTTGCATATTTTTCTAACGCAACACCTAGTACGAGCCACTCTCAATGAACATCTTGTCATTCCATGCCAGCTGCTATTCGGATCGTGGTGAGCTCTCGATGCCCGAAGACTCTACTGCCTTTCTTCTACTCTTACTGTTTATATATTGTATTTTTGATAGACACTGTATGTTGTATTGCTTTATTTTGTACTTTATATGCTCTTGTACTAGTGACACCAGGTCCAGTATTAGTTCTTCTGCATATTTTTTTGTCTTTCCCAATCTCGTTTGGGCCATCCTTTTATATTTTATACTGTTGGTAGGTATCTATACTATTGGACCATATCTTGTATGTTTTCCCTTCTACTTCCTTATTGAAATTCTTAATTATAGTATAGTGTCCTTGGGTTGGCTTGCCTACTTGGGGGTTTTAGTGGGCGCCATCATGGCCTGACTTTGGGTCGTGACAAAGTGGTATGAGAGTTCTAGGTTCACTAGTCTCGCCATTACAAGAGCAAAGTGTCTAGTAGAGTCTCATGGATTGATACGATGATGTCCATATCCTATCTGCGGGAGGCTATAAGGCATTCCCAGAAAATATTCCATCTTATTTGATTCCTTATTGTGCGTCCTTAACCTTATCAACTTCTAAATATCATTTGTTTTACTCTTTCTCAGATTGTTCGAACGAGTTCAGCGGTAGGTGAGGATGAGGTCCCTGCGCCTGAAGTTAGTGCCCCAGCCAAGGGTTAGGGCAGAGGTCAACCCATAGGTAAAGGTAGGGGATGGGCTGTGGCACCAGGTCGGGCCCGAACTTGGTTACCATTGCTAGAGCTATATATTGAGGTAGATGGGGTTTAGCATGAGCAGGATGGCATGGGGCCAGCCCAGCATCTGCCAGGTTTTATGGCTACATCAGTTCTTCAGGATACTTTGGTTTGTCTACATGTGTTTTTGGAGCACATGTCATAGCCTGCAGCTTCGCTAGGTACCTCGATTGGTTCACAGGTCAGGGAAGGGGCTTAGACTTTAGCTCAGGCAATGGCACAGGGTTCTGCAACACAACCTGCTCTTGTGGTACCCCATTTAGAGGTGTTGCAAGTTCATATAGTTGTTCTACCTCTTCCAGCTGGGCCTTCTATATCTTCTGAGGAGCAGAAGATGCTTGATAGGTTCCTTTGGTTAGGTCCCTCGTGGTTTTCAGGTGCTCTAAGGAAGGTTGCTCATAAATTTTTGATTAGTTTCCAGGAGAGGTTTTATAACCTTTGGTTGGTAGAGTCATACAAAGAAGATTACACTAGGTTACAACTGGATGGTCCAGTGAAACAGTGGTGGAGGTTCTACATTACTTGTAGACCAGCTAGGTCACCTCCATTACTTGGGCTCAGTTCTTTGAGGCTTTGTTTGAGAAGTATATGCTAACCAGCTTCAGAGAGTGGTTGATGGATGAGTTCACTAGGTTAGAATTACAAAGTATGAGGTTCGTTTCCATGAGTTGGCTAGGCATGCCACCATTATTCTGCCTACCGAGCACAAGAGGGTGCGTTACTTTGTTAAAGGGTTGACTTTGCAGCTTTGTTCAGCTACAAAGGGTATGGTAGCCTCAGGACAGTCTTTCTTGGATGTTGTAGATAGTGCCTGCACTATTAAGGGCATACTTTGTGAGGCCCAAAGGGGCATCAATAAGAGGCCCCGCCATCCGGTTAGTTACATCGATCCTCATACTCGAGGTAAAGGCTTCTTTTGCAGAGGTCAGCATCAACATCGCTTTTAGTCGAGTCAGCCTATTCAGGCGGCACTTTAGATTTCAGAGGGTCAGAGTAATCAGGGTACTGGTCAGGGTTCTCGCGGTGTATATTCTAGGTATCCAGGCTATGGTGGCCAGCTTGGTTCAATAGGTTTTTCTATTCGAACATTAGCACGTATAGGTTGCTATGAGTGTGTTGAGTTAGGACACTTTTCTAGAGATTTTCCTATGGTCATACATGGCGGTCAGTTGGTTCTAGCCCCTAAGGCTACAGTGCCACCGACCAAAGGTGGTGCATAGGGTAGTAAGGGAGGTCCCCAAGGAACTCAAGTAGATCCTCAGTCTGGTAGATTAGGTGCTTGTAGTGATCAGAACCACATGTATGCATTTCCAGGCTACCCAGAGGCTGAGGTTTCAGATGCTATCATCACAGGTACGATCTCCATTTGTCATCAGTCAGCTTCTACATTGTTTGTTTTGAGGTCTACATTTTCATATGTATATGCTTACTTTTCTACCTGTCTGGAGTCTTCTTGTGAGTTGTTGCCTATTCCTTTGCATTTAGCTACCCCAGTAGGAGATTCTTTAGTAGTGGATCATGTTGATCGGGTTTGTACAGTGACTATTTTGAGGTATGACACATGGGTATATTTGATAGTACTTGACATGGTTGACTTTGATGTTATCTTGGGCATGGATTGATTGTATCCTTATCATACGTGTTGGATTGCTTCACCAAAACTATCAATCTTTGGATGCCTAGTATATAGCGTATTGTATGGAAAGGTACCGATAGCCATATATCGAGGGGTGTTATATATTTCCTAAGCACCCATCGATTGGTTGGGAAGGGGTGCTTAGCTTATATTGCTTACATTCGTGATACTAGTGCCACAACACCTTCACTTTAGTAAGTTCATGTGGTTTGCGAGTATTCAGATGTGTTTCCCTCTGATATACTGAGTCTTTCTCCTGATTGTGATATCGACTTTGGTATCAATGTCGAGCTGGGCACTTAGCCCATTTCTATTCCACAATATCAGATGGCACCAGCCGAGTTGAGGGAGTTTAAGGAGCAGCTGCAGGATCTTTTGAGTATAGGGTTTATCAGGCCTAATGTGTCTCTATGGGGTGATCCTATTATGTTTGTGAAGAAGAAAGACATATCTATGTGTATGTGTATTGACTACATGTAGAGGAATAAGATGACCATTAAAAATAGGTATCTGATGCCCCATATTGATGATTTGTTTAACCAGCGACAAAGTGCAGCGGTGTTCTCTGTAATTCACTTAAGGTCTAGCTATCATCAGTTGAGGACCAGGGCTGTGGACATCCCAAAGACTGTATTTAGGACTCAATACGGCCTTTACGAGTTCCTAGTCATGTCTTTTGGGTTGACCAATGGCCTAACAACATTTATGGAGTTGATGAACCGTGTGTTCAAAGCCTACCTAGATTCCTTTGTTATTTTGTTCATCAACGACATTCTGGTATATTCGAGGAGTAGAGAGGAGCATGAGCAGCATTTGAAGGTTGTACTTTAGACCTAACGAGACTAGCAATTGTTTGCCAAATTCACTATGTATGAATTTTGGCTTGAGTTTGTGGCATTCTTGGGGCACGTGGTGTCCATTGATGGGATTATGGTGGATCCGACAAAGATTGTAGCAGTTCGTGATTAGGCTAGGCTTACTTCTCCCACTGAGGTTCATAGTTTTGTCAGGTTGATAGGTTAGTACAGATTGTTTGTGGAGGGATTTTCTTTTATAGCAACTCTATTGACTAGAGTGACTCAAAAAAATGTCCATTTCCAGTAGTCTGACGAGTGTAAGAAAAGCTTTCTTAAGCTCAAGGCCTTATTAAATTCAACTACGACTCTTGCTCTTCTAGTCAAGGGCTAGCGGTTTAATGTGTATTGTGATTCATTCGAAGATTGTTTGGGTTATGTATTGATGTAGCATGGTTGAGGTATTGCTTATGTTTCTAGACGAGTGAAAGTTCATGAAAGGAACTACCCAACTCATGACATAGATTTAGTGGCAGTAGTCTTTGCATTGAAGATTTGAAGGCACTATATGTATGGTGTGCATTGTAAGATCTTCACTGACCATCATAGTCTTCAATATATTTTCATCTAGAAGGATCTAAATTTGAGGCAGGGCAGGTGGTTGGAGTTACTGAAGGATTATGACATATCTATCTTTTATCACTCGGGTAAGGAAAATGTGGTAGAGGATGCCTTGAGCCAGAAAGTAGAGAGTATGGGTAGCTTGGCATTCATGGCAGCAGAAGAGCAACCTTTTACTTTGGAAATCCATTCCTTGGTTAACAGGTTGGTTAGAGTTTATATTTCCTGAGCCGAGCCATATTCTTACTTGTGTTGAGGTCATATGTTCATTATTAGAGAAAATTTGGGTACAACATTTTGATGATGCAAGACTGAGGATCATTTGTGATATGGTGTTGAGCGGTGAGGCTAAGAAGGCGACCTTAGATTTGGAGGGTGTTCTAAGGATTGAGGGTCGTATATGTGTTCCTAGAGTTAGTGATCTTGTTAGGTTGATCCTGGAGGAGGCTCATTATTCTAGGTATTCTATCTATCTCGGGGTAGCTAAGATGTATCATGACTTGAGACAACACTAGTGGTGGTGTAGGATTAAGAAGGATATCTCAGATTTTGTGTCTAGGTGCTTGAGCTATCAACAAATGAAGTTCGAGAACCAGAGGACATGTGGTTTGACTCATAGGCTACCCATTCCAGAGTGGAAATGAGAGCGGACAACTATGGACTTCGCGGTAGGCTTACCCCATACCTTGCAAAGGTTTGATGCTATGTGTGTTATTATTGATAGGTTGACAAAGTCTGCTCACTTTTTGCCAGTTCATACTTCTTAAAGTGTGGAAAGGTTGACTTAGATTTACATCCGTGAGATTGTCCATTTGAATGGGGTGCTTGTTTCTATCATTTCCTACTATGCTACTCAGTTTACTTCTCGTTTCTAGAGGTCTATTTAGAGATAGTTGGGTACCCTAGTTAAGCTTCGCACTACCTTGCACCCGCAGACTGATGATCGGTCGGAGCATATTATTCAAGTTCTGGAGCATATATTGTGGGCTTGTGTTATTGATTTTGGAGGTCAATGAGACCACTTCTTAGCCTTGGAAGAGTTCACGTATAATAATAGCTACCATTCTAGCATCCAAATGGCTCTTTTTGAGGATTTGTATGGTAGGTGGTATAGATCTTTGATGGGTTGGTTTTATTCCTTCGAGGTTAGACTATGGAGTACTGACTTGCTGCGTGATTCTATGGATAGAGTTTGGGTCATTCAGGAGAGACTTCAAACTGCCCAGAGTAGGCAGAAGAGTTATGCTAACTAGAGGGTTCGAGACTTATAGTTTATGGTTGGTGATTGTTTGTTCCTTTGGTTATCATGTTCCTTTAGGTGTCTCTCATGAAGGGCGTGATGAGGTTCTGGAGGAAGGGAAAGCTCATCCCTAGGTTCATTGGTCCATTTGAGATCTTTCATCGCATTAGGGAGGTAGCATACGCGTTAGCCTTACCTCCTGCTCTTTCAGCTATTCACCCCATTTTCCATGTTCAGTGGGATTTAATTCAGTTGGATAAGTGTCTAGCTCTTGAGGAGGAGACTGTTTCTATTTTTGATAGGCGGGTTAGAAAGTTGAGGTCCAAGGACATTCCGTCAGTTAAGGTTCAGTTGTGGCATCATCCTATCGAGGAGGGTACTTGGGAGACCGTGACCGATATGCGGACCTGTTATCCTCATCTTTTTGAGCCTTTAGGTACTTCCCTTCCTTTAACTTTCGAGGATGAAAGTTCTTTTAGTAGTGGATGTTGTAATGACCCTATAGGCCATTTTCCCTGTTATCATTCTTTTTTCGCATTTTGAGTTTTCCCACAGTGGCTCCAGGTCATTAATGACTTGCCAGGACTGATGGTTTGGTTCTCGGGAGTCAACATTTGGAGAAGACATCTATGGATGGAAATTTCGTCAGTGTTGTTAGCTCTAGAATTTTGACTTTGGGCTAGAGGGACCTTGGTTCGGGTGCCGCGACTTTCGGACTCATTTTGGGCTATTGGGTTTCTTTTGGGTAAAGTGATGGTTTTGGGCATGGGGCCCACTTTTCATCGAAATAATCTCTATTGTGAATTTTGTCGGTTTCATTGAGTCTAGAATGTCATTTTTGATAGTGTAGCATAAATGGTTTGTGTTCACGGGGTTTGGAATGAATCCCAAGGGTGTGATCGGAGACTTGTTTTGAGTTAAGTTGTTTCTTATGTTGTTGGTAATGGTATGGGCTTCATACGCCCAAATTACACCCACTAAAAGAAGTATAAAGCGGTTGATGTTCAAATATAGAACCCAATGAAGGTTGGGGTCGATCCCACAGGGAATATGGTGGACTAGGGTCAACTATGCTTATTTGCACTCTTCTGTTTATTTTCCCAATGGGGGTTTTAAAGTAAAAGTAACGTTTGTAATTACGATTCGAGGAAGTAACAAGGTAACAACTTCAAGTATTGTAATCAATGAGAGAAGCGACTAGGGTAGTGTTCCCCATGAGTTCATAATGCAGTAAGGTGTTATACTAGCGATCCAGTCTAGTGATATGCATGCAAGAATTGTAAGTTAGGTTCTCCTAGGCGGGTGGTTACCAAAATAGAAAAATATCACCACACAACTTGGACAGTTTATGGGCGTTTTCTTTTCTAACCCTTACCAATGATCCCAGATAATCTTTTCCTGGGCTAGTTCAAGATAATTAGGTGAGGGTTGGTAGCCTCAACTTTCCGTTGTGTAATCCCCTTTCCCATTCGTTACCCCTTTGGTCAAGAAAGTAGGAATAAAATGAGTTCTAACATTTGCAATTGTTATAAAGCAATCAAAGCAACGAAAAGAACAATACATGCATGAACACAGTTCTAGGATTACTAAGTATTGTGCCTACTTTGTTAATCCATCATGGTTCCCACAATGATGTTGTGGATCAAGCTACTCATGGTTGTAAGAGAACAATCCGATTTAAATGAAGATATCATGATTATAACTTACAATAATAAGTAAAGAAAACTGAAATCTTGAATCCTCAAGAACACTTCAATAATCAAGAACAATAATAGAATTTTCAAAAGTATGGAATAATATTCTCAACAATGTGTTATGATATCCCAAAATTTTGTAAATTGCATAACATCCAAAATAAAACCCTAGGGAAGGTATTTATAGACAACAAAGACCAAATCCTAAAAGAACTAGGAGAGATGGAATGGGGCTCTTATGACAGGCAGGCCCTATGGGACGTCGTGGGTGCCACAGGTGTCGTGGTATGCTCGCCAAATCTTTTATTCTTGGTGCATACTGGTCTACCATGTTTCCATGGGCTTGGATGATGAGCCTTCATGGTTCCCACAGGCGTCGTGGGCAACCTATCAGCAAAGTCATCTGCAGTCCAAGCGGCTATGGTAAATTTTAACGGGCGCGCGTAATTTCTCATCGCAGCTCTCATGGGCATCATGGCAGGGCGTCTTAACTTAGGTTCTTTCTTTTAGCTTCTCTGGTTCATTTCCACGGGCAAGTGTGATGGCCCCTTGTGACTCCGACACCCGTCCCAGGTTGACGTGAATGGGATTTTGCCTTCAAAACCTTGCTGCTTCATTTCAACGTTTCATCCCACGGGCCGTAGTGGATCCCAAGCCCGTGGGGCAACACTTATAGCCTATAAGCAACACTTTTTCTGTCTTTTTGTCTTTTCAATACTTTTCCCTGCACATGTAGCAAACATGCATCATATCTTACAAAACACACTTAAGAACTCCCAAAATTCTTAGTTTTAAGCGTCGAAAGTGCCGTGAAATCACGGCACATCAACACCCTCAACTTAGAATGTTTGTTTGTCCTAAAGCAACAAAACAAAAATAAACTAAAATGACACTTAACCAAAAGAAACCTATGAACTACAACAGCCAAGTGGTTCAACCATTTCAGGTCACAGAATCAATACCCACTCCTTGTTAGTTCCAATCCGTTGCATACATACAAGTTATCAAGACAACACAAAATGGATACATGGATGACAACATGATATCAATGAACAAGCCAGCAAACACAAACGACATTTATTCGAAGAGTAAGAAATCACAGTCTACTCTAGTTCCCTTACAACAGAGAAGTCCCGCTCACATGAAATTTAATTCAATAAACAAGGACTGGGAACACACTCACTCTCACAAAGAAGTTCAAACTTTACATACACAATACCATAAGCTTGCCCTTATTTTCTATGCCTCGGCTTGCCAACAGTTGGGTTAAGATCAATACAGGACTTTGTTAGGCTTGTAATATAGGTTCCGGGACGGGTATGGTATATTTGGGTAATAGTGACTATGCCTCCTTGACAATACACTTACATTTATTCTCCACTTTTCAGACCAAGGACCTTCCCCCCCCCCATTCTTCTCCTTTTTTTTATCATTTCACTAAAACATCGGGTGTGGTTTTTTTTTATTTCACTTTTGCGCCTTTCCTTTCTCTTTTTCTCTTTTATTATTTTTTTCTTTTCTTTACACAAAAACCACACCTGTCATTTTTCTTTTCGATACTAACCCGATCTTTTCATACCCCAACCGTTCTATTTTATCCTTACAGTAGCCACCCTCAACTTAGGCATTAAGACTGATTTGAGGTTCAGAATGTCCAAGTAGGGACCAGGGGCAAAACAAAGGTTTACAGGAAACAGGAAAGGTGAACAGGCTATCAACAAAAAGGGATCAGTTCAGGATCAAAATTAGGGATCAAAGGGAATCATTATTCATATGGTAGGTCATTTGGATTAAGTAGACTTCATTCAAAAATGGCCTATGATCATATCCTAACCAAACAATTCTACAACCAAGGCAAGACTAACTAGGCAAGTTCTAGATTGACAAATACAACAAGAATGATACAAAGTTTAGCTCACCCACACATGGCACAAAGTTAAGACTAATGATTAGCTAGCTATTAGGTCATGCACTAGCTTAATCTACTTATCACAATTATATACAAGCTTTCAATCACAAATCCATCAAAGTTAGTCTTAACACACTTATTGCACAAATATTTTAGAGGGGTCTCCATTTTCACAAACATTATCAAATAAGGCCACAGACTACATTAAGTTCCTATTTTTCTTTTACTAACACACATCCTATTATAAACATCCTGGTTCAGAAAATATTAAAAATCCTTAGGTAAAGAACCCAACAAGAAAACTCCAAGGATGCGGGTACCTTTTAGATACCCTCATGGGTTGCCTTCCATGCAGCGCCTGATTTAACATTGCGGCATGACACGAGTGTTTTGGCTACTCAGACTTCACCAAAACACTCTATCAAAACACATATAGATGACCAAGCTGCCCCCACCCTATCAAAAAGAAGTGTGCATTATCCCCTATGCACAAAAAATATCAAAAATAAGGGAAGCAAGGCATACTTGTGGAACCTAAGCAAGGTCATCCTGTGTAGTAGTCGAGCCCACTGGATTGGTACTCGCTGCCTTCTAACTAACAGAGGCTGCCTCAGCAGCCTTCTCAGCATCAATAGTTGCCCGAGCAGCTTCATCAACAGTTACTTCCACAATGGGGTCTAAAGAAGGTACTTCAGTGGTCCTTGCAACACCAGCCCCTGAGCCGCCACTACCGATAGCATTAACTCAAATCTAGTGCTCG
The DNA here is from genome assembly GCA_003996215.1 of Jaltomata sinuosa. NCBI lineage: Eukaryota > Viridiplantae > Streptophyta > Magnoliopsida > Solanales > Solanaceae > Jaltomata > Jaltomata sinuosa. The sequence continues at coordinate 179,523 of QJPP01007071.1, read as the reverse complement.
GGAAAGGGATTCTTTGAAAACACTTTCTTCATCTTTCTTTCTCTTCTTCTCAGCTCTTTTCTAATTGTGACTCAATGATTTTTGGCTTAATAGAGCATCATCACCCTCTTCGCTAACATTTTTGTCCTTTCTTCTCCTCTTTCTCTTTGGATCTGTAGGACTACCTAGTTCCTCAACCACATAAACATCTTTCTTGTTAGCTTTTTGTTGTAGATTTAGGTTGGCATATTCCCATAAATTTAGCATTGCTTCAAGTGGCGCCTGTGGTATGAATATGGGAGCACTGGAGTACATAGTAGCTAGATGTACCTTCAGCTCATCAATATCAACCTTCAGTGCTTATATATCCTCCTTCATCTGTTTAAGCTCAGCCACATCCATTTCATCAAGCTTGTCATTGATCCTCTCTTCCATTGAATTTATCCAGCCATATACATTGAGAAATGGTTCTATGGACTATTGTATCGAGGCATCAATAATCGACTGGAACTGTTCAGCAAACCTTTTCATCTGCTCCTGTAGCTGTATTATGGTCTGAACAGTGTTGGAAAAATTCACCAGGTGGAAGGCATAAACAGAGGTTGGTTCTAGCAAATAAGGTGCAACAGATGTAGATAGAGCCGCTATAGTCTCTGGAATGGAGATGTCAACCCCGTGAGTAGTTCAAAATGAAGTACTGTGAGGGCGTCATGAAGTTGCAGTGTCTTTATCCCTTACTGATAGAGTATCCTCATTCAAGCTACCCTTTGGAGTAGGCAAAGTGGTAAGGTAGGGTACAACCTCTTGTGGTAGCACAAATGCATCATGGATAGTGGTGGGTTCAGCCTGGCCAGGACCAAAGTCTTGCTCTCATCTTTGGACCTCTTTAGATGATAGGAATGTATAGGACGCTCGCTATGATCAATCCCAAAATACTTTGGGACAGCCATATCATTACATAGGTCCATCAGGAGGCAAGGGAAAGGGTATGAAGAACCGATTTTGGTAATATTATCACGTATCTCTTTAGCTATAATTTTCCCAATATCAAGTTTGTATTTGGATAACAAGCTAGCTACCAAAAATGCCCAGTCAATAGTCAGCATATTAACACCACCAGGCGGCATAAGCCGAAAATGCATAATTGCCCACCAAAGTTTTAACTCAGAACTCAGAGAGGCTTTGTTGATCTGTGACTTGTACTGATAGAGCCACCTTGGGATTCCAGTCGGTTTAAGTACTTTGGATTACCACTTCACACAGTCATTTTCATTTTTATATCGGTGGTCGTACTCTGACATGTTGGAAAGTCTGACATACTCAGGCCCGTAAAGAAATCGATTGATAGTTTCGGCCAAAATGTTTACTGGGACCCCTTTCATAGGAATGCTCTCAAGAGTAGGTAGGTCTGCAGCTTTCTAACCCATTTTACATCGGCTCTCCTAGATGGCCTGATAGTTGGCATAAAATTTCCTCACGATAGTCGGCTGAATGTTGGGGAGTGGCTAGCTGGTCCAACCTAAGTTGTAATGTACGAATTACTCTTCAAGCTTTGGGAAGTCATTCACCTTGAAAGAGTCAATCCTCTACTCTTCTGTAATGGGGAATTTTATGTACCCCTTTGCCATTAATTCAACCCCATAGTGAAGTATTTTTTTAGACCCTTTCAAATTCCACTTGGCAAGCTCTTGGAGTTTGATACACTTGGATGTGAGAGCTAGAGTAATCCCGGGACCTTTTAGGGTACGTGGGGTTATCTCTTTTTCAGGAGTTGTGCTCTCTGTATCAGACCCTGAACCAGCATCTGCATCATTTCTGGAACCTGACTGTGAACCATTACCCTAACTGGACTTCATTTCTTTGCCACTTGAAACTTGGATGGCGGAACCCTAACCTCCCTTGGCCAGTGGAGGAGTGGTATTACTCTCATCATCTGAACTTGCGGATCCGGATGAGGACTTTTCCCTCTTTTTAGACTGGGGGGAAGCATGTTCTGATGTTTGCTCCTGCATAGGTGCATGGTACCAAAATTTGATACTCCCAAATTACACTTCCAAAAAGAAGTATAAAGTGGCCGATGTTCAAATATAGAACACAATAAAGGTTGGGGTTGATCCTACATGAAATATGGTAGGAGTAGGGTCAACTATGCTTATTTGCACTCTTAGACATTTATTTCCCTAATGGCGGGTTTTAAAGTAAAAGTAATGTTTGTAATTATGATTCCAGCAAGTAACAGGGTAACAACTTCAAGTATTGTAATGAATGAGAGAAGCGACTAGAGTAGTGTTCCCCATGAGTTCATAACATAGTAAGGCATTGTACCAGCAATCCAGTCTAGTGCTATGTATGCAAGATCAGTAAGTTAGGTTCTCCTAAGCAGATGGTTACCAAAATAGAAGAATGTCACCACACAACTTGGTTAGTATACAAGCGTTTAATTGGCTAACCCTTACCAATGATCCCAGATTAGCTTTCCCTGGGCAAGTTCAAGCTAATTAGGTGATTGTTGTTAGCATCACATTTCCGGTGTGTAATCCCCTTTCCCATTCATTACCCCTTTGGTCAAGCAAGTATGAATACGGCGAGTTCTAACATTTACAATCATTAAAACGCAATCAAAGCAAGGGGAAGAACAATACATGCATAAACACCGCTCAAGGATTACTAAGTACTTTGCCTACTTTGTTAATCCTTCATGGTTCCCACAACCCTTGTTGTGGATCTAGCTACTAATGGTTGTAAGAGAACAATTAGATTTAGATAAATGGATCATGCTTATAACTTACAATAATAAGTAAAGAAAATCAGAATCTTGAATCCTCAAGAACACTTCAATAATATAGAACAATAATCAAATTATCAAAAGTATAGAATAATATTTTCAACCATGTGTTATGATGTACTAAAATTTCTTAATAATTGCATAACATCTAAAATAAAACCCTAGGGAAGGTAATTATAGAAAACAAAGACAAAATCCTAATAGAACTAGGAGAGCTGGAATGCGAAACTTCTGACGAGCAAGCCCCATAGGCCATTGTAGGGTGCCACGAGCATCTTGGTATGCCCATTGGATCTTATATCCCTGGTGCATACTGGTCTTCCATGTTTCCACGGGATAGGCTGATGAGCCATTGTGGTTCGCATGGGTGTCATGGGTAACCTATTGGCCAAGTCATCTGAAGTCCCAATGGCTCTGGTCCATTTCAATGGGCCCATGTGATGTCCCATCGACGCTCTCAGGGCAGCTGGGTATCTAAACTTAGTTTCTTGCCTTTAGCTTCCCTGGTCATTTCCATAGGCAAGTGTAATGGCCCGTGGTGACTCCGACGCCCATCCCAGTTGGCCGTGAGATGGGATTTTGCCTTTAAACCTTGCTGCTTCATTTTGACATTTCTTTCCATGGACCATGGTGGATCCCATGCCCGTGGGGTAACATTTATAGCCTAAAAACAAGACTTTTTTCTATCTTTTGGTCTTTGTAATACTTTCCCCTACAAATGTATCAAACAAGCATCATATCTAACAAAACACACTTATGAACTCCCAAAATCCTTAGTTTTAAGGGTCGAAAGTGCCATAAAATCCTAGCACATCAGGGTGCACGTACGGTGCTTGGGATGCACCTGTGCAGCTTCCCCTGCGATCACCAGCTGCACCTGCGGTGCTTGGTGACATAAAAAGGGCATCGCCCCTGTGCTTCTTTTCCTTCCTTTATGGTGTCGCCCCTGCAGCGTGTGTGTTTCACCTTTGGAGATGGAGCTTACTATTGACCTCCGCTCTTGCAGTGGTCTGGTTGTTGCTGCATCACTGCACTTGCATCGATTTGACCTCAAGTGTGTCAATCGCTGGGACTTTAAATGAAATCTTCGCCTTTATTTCCAAACAACATTTTTTTTCTCCATTGTTGAGCTCAGGTGAAAAGGTTAACACATCGATTCTTGCCCATTTGTGGAGATACCAAGATTAATTCTTTCCCCCTATCTTTCCATTGCGCATATATTGGTCAACATTTCCCCCTATCTTTAATTTGGGCTCCTAATTGCATGACTATTCCCTTGATCAAAGCATCATGTTTTAGACCATTTGAGGTCTGAATTCTCTTTCAATTTTGCCCAAAGTTGGGGCATGCATCCCGCATCTTGTTGGGAGCATATTTATGAAGTTTGTTTTACATTTTGTTGCACGGGTCGTGAGGGTCATTTTTTGACCCAATTTTCTGCCTAATATTTTGTATAGCAATATAGGTGTTATTTTTCTCATTTTGACACCTGGATTATGTTTATGACAGCATGGCAGCATTCCGAGGATATTCAAAAGGGGAAGGCACATGATTGATAGTCTGTGTTTGGAGTTCGGCCTCGAGGTAGGTTACGATTTACTCCCTTTGGACCTGGCTTAGTTAGATTTTATATGTTATAAGGTACTTGAACGTTAGAGTAAGCTTTCGGCTAGAGTTAGGATTTAATCCTATTTTCGCATATTTGGCCAGTACCGAGATCGTTGAATAGAATTTTCATGTTTATCCTTAGTTTAGGGTGTTGTAGCCTTATTTATGATAGAATAGAATACTAAGAATAAACTTGTGATGATTGTCTTAATAGAGTAGAAATTGTCGTACTTTCATGTATTTATTCCATTTTCTGCTTTTTTACCGTTATTGTGTAACTATGGGCCCGAGGCCATAACTTGGGACAGGACGGAGTTCCAGGTGAGTATCTTGTTTGGAGGGTGCTTTTGCCATTTATTGATATATATTCTAGTATTTACGTGATTTCAGTGTTGGCACGCATATCTTCTAGCATTCATAGGCATGGCTCATAACGGGGTTTTTAAAGGAGAGATGTTGTTTTCCGAGTTTTAAAAGAGTTTTTTCTCCCTTATTGCATTCTTCAAATTTCTAAAGAGGATTTGCACTACCGATTTCGGATTTTAAAACTAAATGCCTCACTTTACTGATTTGAGCTTTGGGGAGAGTATTTCTACTTACTACACATTTGATGTAAGATTTCATAATCATATTTACTTATTGCATGTCTTATGTAAGATTCCATACTCATATTTACTTATTGCATAACTGATGTAAGATTCTGGACTCATAATTGCATTGGTCTCATACTACATCACATGGATTTTAATATTGTATCGCAATTGTTCCTGGCTTACTCTTTTTTACCATGAATGTTTATTTCTCGTTATTATTATTATCATCACCATCTGTTAGATTATGCCCTTTTATGTTTATAACTAGATTTAGGTGGATCCTAATAGCTAGTATACTTTTCTGTTTCTTATAATATATAGTATCTTTCTGAGCTCGGTCGGCCTATGATTCCTACTGAGTACCCTCAGTGTCCATCTTGTCATTTGAGGCCAGCTGCTATTTGGATTATGGTGAGATTCCGGTGCTTGGAGACTTTACTGCCTTCCATCTACTCTTACTATCTGCATAGCGTATTTAGGATAGACAGTGCATGTTGTATAGCTTTATTCCTTACTTTAGGTTCTCTTGTACCGGTGGCACCAGGTTTGGGGTTGGTTCTTATGTATTTTGTTTGTCTTTCCCGGTCTTGTTAGGTCCATCCTTGTATATTTTATGCTGTTTTTATGTATCTATACTATTGTCCATTATCTTATATGTTTTCCGTTCCGATTCTGATGACTTCCAAAATAACTCTCCCGAAGGAGGTGGCTACGATCGTCGAGCAAAATAATAAGTTACCCAACGCAAGATCGGGGTCTAATCCACAGAGATTGGTACAAAGATTCACCACTAATTGTCAAGTTGATTTACGAGAGCAAGCAAAGTGTTCAATAAAGTAAATAAAAGTGTGGGAAATGGTTTTGAAACTAAAATTTGAATCGTAACAAAATAACGACGCAAACACAATTGTTTTAATCAAGATTTGAAGGCTAAGGTTGTGCTTCTGATGGGGTCATACAATGGGATAGAGGTTGATTATTCAAGAAAATTCTCAATTACAAGTGCGGGTAGGAAATTCTCAATTACAAGTGCGGGTAGTCTTGGTTTTAATTATACTTAGAAGTTTTTCCACCTAGTAAGCATGCATACTATGGTCTCTTTCGAACTCCATAGTTCGACAAAAAACCAACCAATTTGGCTTAGGTGAGTCAAGCTATTTCTAGTCTTAGCTCTTAGGTGAGAATTTCCTAAATCAAGTTATTTCTAACCTCAATTTATGGTGGAAATCCCAAATCCCCACTATTGAATCCTTACCCAATTAATGAACTTCTTCTTCAGAAAAGCACACAAATAGTAAGCTAAATTAATATTTGCAACTATCAATTTTATAATTAAAACATGAGGGATTCAACAGACCTATACACAATAATCAATTATAAACCAAAATAATCAACACCCATTTCCAAATTCAAATACCCATCATACGCACACCCCTAGAAATGAATTTAGCTACTCATAAGGAAGGAATAAAAGAATATACCAATTGGGTTTTCAATAATTCCATTAATTCTTCAATAACTAGCTTCAAATTCTAAGTTTTAATGTCAACAATGGTGTTTTTCACTACAAAGAAGAAGAAAACTTGTTCTCTATGGTGTACTCTCTATATCCTCCTAATTGGGAATTGAAAACTATATATATTCTTTGCACAGATCCCAAAAAGGGTCTTGGAAGCTCCTCAATTACGCCCATAACAAATCTGGACCATTTTTCCATTTGGGGCACTTGCGAAGACACATGAAATTAACCAATGTGACTTGCGGTGCGCATGTACCACATCTTCAAGGCAGTTAGTTTCTTGTCGCTTACGACCCCGTATGAGAAGGTTTGTGTGATTACCCTTGGAAACTTGCAGTGCATAAATGATTTATATTTAGGTAGTGTTTCAGCTATCATGTGAACTGGCCCTTCTGAAATGCAGGTGTCGTTATATGTTGCGCATGTCAGTTCGTACATCATGGTAGATTCTTTCTCTTCTGGTCATCTTTGAAACTTGGCTTCAATTTGTAGCTCATTTTGGTTCAAATCGTTTTCTTCCATCAATTGATCAAGAGTGCCTACATATAAGATAATAAATGCATAAGATACTTCTAAATCACATCAAATCAAGACAATAATTCCTGAATAAGAGCTAAATAAGTTGATAGATTACAACTTATCAGACCCCCAAACTTGAACTATTGCTTGTCCTCAAGTAAAGCAGGCATAAAGCAAAGGATTGACACAAACTTCTCAAGACACAAGGATTGCACAAAGGATTATACCGACTCAAGGAATTAATAAAATAAGAAACAAAGGACTCAAAATATAACACTCACTAATTTGGTACCACCACAAGCTCAACGCAAATACGTATTTCAAAACTCTTATCAAGAGACTTCAATTTTCAAAATCAGGGGATTTGTCATTCAAAACAAAATCATTAAGCTTCTTAATTCATTGGCATGGACCTTCAAGGTTTGTCTCAAGATTCACCACATAACCTGTCTCATTCATTTCTCTCAATTGAAATCAAGACTTTATTATTCACTTCAAGAATGCAATGCCACTCACTACAAGAGAGAATCCCACTCACTCTCTCAAAGAAATTCAAGTGCACACACATAAAACCATAAGCTTGCCCTTTATGTAATTCGCCACCACTACTAAAAAAAGCATGAAAAGAGATGGCCAAAAGTGACGCTGTCCGTCGCTTTTTTGGCTAAAATCAATGGAAAAGCGAGGGACAACGTCGCCTTAAAAATAATGGACAGAGACCAACACAATTTATTTTTTATTTTTTCCCAGAAAAGCGATGTTGTCGGTCACTTTGTTCTTGAGCATGAAGAACAAATCAACGGATAGGAACTCAATTGTCCATCGCTTTTCTGAAAAAAAACTAATTGATTTTTATTTTAAAAAATTTCAGAAAAGCAACGAACAAAAGAGTCTCTGTCCGTCGCTTTTTCTGATTTTTTTTACAATTTCCAGAAAAGTGAAGGACAAAATAGTCCCTATCCGTCATTTTTCTACATTTTTTCCAGATGCAAAAACTTACATTTTCAATATGCACCACCTACCATTTTACAAAAGTAATTCAACTACAACCCAAATCAATACTAATTGCTGCCATAATATTCATTAAGCTACTACAACATCAACAAGAAACTAAATATAAAGTAAATCATTCATTAAACACATAAAAGATTCACTAAAAGGATCTACAAAGTGTTTCAAATCTTAGAAGAAGTTCAAGATTATGAATAAAGTGTCAAAATATGAATACAATAAAAAAGAAGTTGATTTAGGGTTTGTTTGAACTACAATAACATGGATTTTGATAAGTTGCAATGTATTTGAAAAAAAGTGTCCAGATTGCAATCAAATTGCCTCAATCAAATTCACAAGTTCCTTCTCATTCAGAACTTTTCAGAAGCTTACACAACTTTCACATTATTCCAATAAATTACTCTCTAATTTTATCCCTTAATACTATAATTTTTACTCCAAATCCTCATTTTCCTAACAACAACACTTACATACAACCAAAATTTCACATAACTTAGCACAACTTTCGTATTATTCCAACTAAACCAAAATACATTTACAAACAAATTCACAAGTTACTTCTCATTCACAACTTTCAACAAGCTTACACAAATTTCTCATTATTTCAACTAAACTAAAAATTTATCAATATGATTGGATTTTGAAAGTGTTTCTCTCCATGAAAAATCACCTAATACAATATCTTCACAAATTACTCACTAATTTCACCTCTTAATACTTCAATTTGAATTTCAAATCCTCATTTTTCTAACAATAACACTTACATACATTCAAATTACCACATAACTCATACAACTTTCACACTATTCCAACTAAACAAAAATACATTCACAAGTTTCTTCTCATTCACAACTTTTCACAGGCTTACACGAACTTTCCATTATTCTAACTAATTTATCAATCCGGTAGAATTTTGATAGTATTTTTTCTCCATAAAAAATCACCTAATACAATATCTTCACAAATTACACTACTTTTACCTCTTAATACTTCAGTTTGAACTATAAATCCTCATTTTTCTAACAATAACACTTACATACACTCAAATTACCACATAACTCACACAACTTTCACACTATTCCAACTAAATCAAAACACATTTACCACATAACTCACACAAGTTTTACACTATTCAAACTAAATCAAAACAAATTCACAAGTTACTTCTCGTTCATAACTTTTCATAAGCTTACACGAATTTCTCATTATTCTAACTACACTAAAAATTTATCAATCCGGTTGAATTTTGAAAGTATTTTTTCTCCATGAAAAATCACCTAATACAATATCTTCACAAATTACACTACTTTCACGTCTTAATACTTTAATTTGAACTTCAAATCCTTATTTTCCTAACAATAACACTTATATACACTTAAATTTTTACATAAGTCAAACAACATTCACACTATTCCAACTAAACCAAAACACATTCACAAGTTACTTCGCATTCACAAATTTTCACAAGCTTATTTGAATTTCTCATTATTCTAACTAAACTTAAAATTTATCAATCCGGTTAAATTTTGAAAGTTTTTTTTCTCCATGAAAAATTACCTAATACAATATGTTCATAAATTACTCACCAATTTTACCTCTTAATTTTTCAATTTGAACTCCATATCCTCATTTTTCTAACAGTAATACTTACATACACTCAATTTTTCACATAACTTACAAGACTAACATAAACTTAGATTCACAAGACTAACCTAAATTAAGGTTCACAAGACTAACCTAAACTAGCAAGAATTATTCAAGGTTCAAAAACTAACAATGTAATAAACTAACACTAACCTAAATTAATAACTAATAGCTTAAAAAATCAAACATCACCTAAATTCAAAATTAATAGCAAAAAAATAATCAAACATTAACCAAAAACTAAGATTCATATAACAATCAATTAAAGATTCAAAACTAACACTAACCTAAGGTGAAAACTAATAGCAAAAACATCTATCTTTAACCTAAATTCAAAATTAATAGCAAGCATTAATCTAAATTAACGTTCACAAGACTAACCTAAACTAGCAAACATTATTCAAGGTTCACAAACTAACATTAATGTAATAAACTAACACTAATCTAAATTGATAACTAATAGCTTAAAAAAATTAAACATTACCTAAATTCAAAACTATTAGCCAAAAAATAATTAAAAATGAATCAAAAACTAAGGTTTATATAACAATTAATTAAAGATTCAAAACTAAGACTAATTACCTAAAGTATAAACTAATAGCAAAAAAATCTAACTTTAGCCTAAATTAAAAACTAATTCAAGATTATAACCCAAAACATAGAATATAAACTAACAATATTAAAAAAAACTTAACTTCAAAAAACTTACCTTCAAGAACCTAATTCAACTAATAATGTAACTGGCAAATTAGGGCACTAACCTAAAAGATTCAAAAATTCAAGAACATAATTCAAGTTTAAAGTTTCCAAATTCAACCTAAATCAAATTTAAGTTCACAAATTCAAAAACCTAATTCAAGTTTAAAGTCCCCAAATTCAACCTAAAATCACATTCAAGTTCACAAATTTATAAATTCAAGTTCATATATTTAACTTAAAATCAAATACACAAATTCTAAAATTAAAGTTCTCCAATTCAACCTAAAATAAAATTTATGTTCACAAACTAACAGTATTCATAACAATGTTCATAATTTGGCAAGAATTAATCTAATAAACTAAGATAGGAACCAATAATTAAAGTATTGAAAAAAAAATTAAAATGGAAGAAACTCTAACCTCTACAATGGAGGAGGGCAATGGTAGAGATGGAGGGAGATGGAGGAAGAGGTGACGAAGTGGGGGAAGATTGAGGAGGAAGAGGAGGTGGCGGTGGAGGAAGATGGAGGCGGGGATGGTGTAGTTGCTATGGTGGAGAAGAGAAATGGAGAAGGGATAAGAGAAGAGAAGAAGAGAGAAATGGAAAAAAGACCCGATTGGGTCTATATCTTTTAAGAAAAGCGACGGACATCATCGCTTCGTCCGTCATTTTTCTTCATTAATGATTGACCATCTTTGAAAAAAAATGACGGACAAAGACACGTTATCTGTCGCTTTTCTTTTTTAAAAATAAATATAAATTAATAACTTAAAATTTTAAAAAAAGCTACGGACAACGTCGTTATTTTCTAAAAAAAGTTAATTTTTTAATAACTACGACGATGTCCGTCACTTTTATTTAAAAATAAATATAAATTATATATAAATAATATTAGCACAAAAATTCACAAAAAAAATAACGACAATTGAGACGCTGTCCGTCGCTTTTGCAAAGAAATAAATATAAACTAAAAAAATAGGAAAAGCGACGGATATCATCAATTTTGCCGTCGCTTTTTTGGAGAGATGTTGTCCGTCGCTTTTCTGTCTGTCTCTTTTTGAGCTATTTTTAGTAGTGCACTAATGTAGAGTTGCAAATCTCAGAATCACTAAACACTTGCGGGCAACGATGTAGGCTAAAGTTAAGGTGAGGATTTCATATGTCTTGAGTGACTAAACCTCCCTAACGCTATCATTAGGCATTCTAGTGCATTCACTCACATATTTGATTCACTTCATCTTATTTCTCCCTCTCACAATCCCAGTTTTTCTCTTATAAACCATTATTCCAAGAACCTTGTCCTTTCGCTTATGAGGTAACACCACCCAATTCTTTGTTTCTTTCAATCTTTATTTCTCTTGAACAATTACTTTGCAAGATAAGCATAGGGTGCCACCTCACAAATTTAATCTCAATTTCTCCTTCTATCATCAATAATGCATACACCCCCAAACATAGGCTTTTACCTAAATTATATTGCATTTTTTATTCATATCCCCCAAACATAGGCTTTTAGCCTACGCCTTTTGTCACGACCCGATTTCTCGATCATGATGGCACCTACAACCCCCGGTAGGTGAACCAATCCCCGTAGCCCAGGACAGTTAGTAATGGGCTACTATCTAACAAATAAGGGAACAAGACGAAGAGAATAGATAACATGGATATATATATATATATACATATACGGAAACTAAACCAAACCCCAAGACCTGGTATCATATACGGAAACTAAACCACACCATAGGCACAGGTGAAAGTAAGGAGTAACGCACTTGGGGTCCTTGCAATAACAGTGTATACATAATAAGTTTATGAAATAGACGGTATACCGGTAACCTCAAGTGTAAGAAGAGGGAAAGAGTAATGATAGGCATGCTCAGAGATATGAATCAAACTCAACCAATCATATCAATCTCAAATCCAGAAACTAACAGTCTAGCAGTAACCAATTCCATACTTAACCGTAACAGGGAACAATTCTGTAAGTAAATAGCAAGAGTCTACCTACAGTCCCCCGACCGCCCACACAACCGAGGAACACAAATAAGTGAAAACAAACCCTCCGGCATCCCATACTACCGGAGCGTACAATCAACAAACAAGGGTGGAGCCTCGAACAATGAATGATATGATGCATGAAGATCTCAAGTGAAATGGTATCTCTTTATATACCTCCTCCGGTGCCTATCGGGCCCAGCAGGTAGGTTCCATGGAAGGACACTGCCCGTATACCTCTACTCCACCGTATACCCTTCCTCCAGCACACGCAGCCCGCAGCCCCTGGCCTGGATGGCAAGGTCCATGGAGGTCCCTGACCCCATACTAAAACTCAGTATCAAAACCTATCACCTGAAAGCAAGTCCGGTATCAAGATAGAGACCCAGTCTCGAATATGCATGCCCAGACCCTGTCCAGGACTAAAGTAGTAGGAGAATATCTCAAAAAAAACCCCTCCAAGGGTGACCGGGCATAACCGGGTCTAAACAGTAGAAAGTCATCTCAGGTGCTCGGTCCGACCGAGGCTAAAAATCATCTCAAGTAGCAAGAAAACTCAACTAGCACCCCGGCCCTGCCGAGTCTAGCGTTAGTAGTAAATCTGGTGTTTTAAAACATAATTTTACTTCCTTTTACCCAGGAATATTCACAAGTTAAATCAAACTATTTCCAAATTATTTCCATAAAAAACGGGCCTCTCGGGCCATGCAAGGTTTAGAAAATGGTGCCAGTAGGCCTGAAGCCCAAACCCTAGTAAAACCTGTATAAAACCTCTTTATATGCATGAAAATGGTATGATCAAACACAATAGCTTCCCAGCAACTCACAATCAACCTATCGACCCTGCACAGGCCCACAGCTACTCAGCTAGCATAACCAGCCTAGAAGGATAATTCTATGCCTGGGACTCGCGGACATTCCAAAAATCCCACCTTCTATGTTCCAGAGTCATCAAGGCCTCACAGGACCACAAGGGTAAATAAAATATATCGGCAATTACTACAAGCAACGGAGGAACAAAAGTAGGCGGACATGAATAAAGCGGTCGAGGTCTGTGGTACCAACCTAATAAACCAACCCAAGAATGCCCATTAATACAATTTTATCCCATATATGCGGAGTCTAGGGAAAATAAACCGTAACCTACCTGTCGTCTGATGACAAGCTCGAACCTCTCCAAAAAGAAGCTCCGAAACAAAATCAAACTTGAACTCGGGCTTGAATAACTTGACGTCGATAATTGATTTTCTTTCGGAGATTAAATAAAACGTAAAAATATTTTCTTCCCATCAAAACTTTTCTGAATCTGTAAGTATATATGTGCATATGCACAAAGAAAACATTTATTCATGTTGCTTGTTGCTGCAACGCCCTCCAGGTAAATTGAATGAGAAACAAAAAACCAAAAGCAAGTAAGGTAAAGAGATAATATATATTAACATATAGGATGAAGATATAGTTGAAAATGTTAGTAGAATGCCTAGTGGCATTATGCACTTTGTTGTGCATTTTCCAAAACTCCACGTGGAGCTTTGATAAAATATAATAATATTTTATCCCGTTACGTATATACTCGGGTATTGCATAGATTTGTGGTAAAATAAATATAATTTTTGAACATACCATAATCATTAGAAAATTATTTCGAATAAAAACTACTATATTATATTAATAAATTTCAACATAACTAAATTTACTATCTCCGTTAAAATATTAAAATGTATAAAAACCTTATAAAATAAATACATATACAATTATATCGTAACAAAAATATTTTTCATAAACCTTTAAAATATTTTGAAAAGGTAATAATAATATAATTTTCTACCACATTCGACTTTTAAATTAAATATTTTCAAGTACGCACGATTTCGATACTCAAGAACTCTCTTGGAACCCTCCCTTATGTTTTATCACTGTTTCAGAACTGAAATGGCATTTTAAAATGTGAAGTTGAGGCTTAAATCGAGTTCGACCCGACCTGGTTCGCGCCCCGGTTCGCAACCCGTTTTCTGCCAGACAGTCCGCGGTAAAACAGTCATAACTTTTTACTCCGAGATCAGTTGGATGTGAGGTTTTGTGCGTTGGAAACTAGACTCGTAAACATTTGATTTGGTATTTCGGGGGACTTCTAACTCTCTATATATTGAGAGAAAAGCTCCGAGACATTTTACCCAAAGTTTAGAAAATTTATTAAAGAACTTACGATAACTTTTGCCGACTTGCTTGACTTCAAAACTTATAATGCGACAAAACAAATGGACCCGACACCGAAATACCGGTCCTGACGAGCCTTACATGACTTGGGGCCACTACAAACAAGCTCTAATGTTTCAAGGAAAACGTATACGTGGAAATAGTTGGAAGGGTCATTACATCTTTATTGCTAGCCATTAGGGAGGAACAGGTGCCAACAAAGAGGATTCAAGAAGTTTAAGGTATGTTACATGGGTGCCAAGGACCAGATAAGGCTCAAAGGGGTTAACTAAAATCAATGTTGAGGGAAGGAACTTTTGGGTAAAGTGACTATTCAAAAGAGAGCCTAAGGTCATCTTCCAAGTTAAGAAACATCTAGAATTTCACCTTGAATCATATTTGGGGAAAGTTCTAAATGATATGCATACAAAAGAACTACGTAGACCTTACCACATAAGGTATCACAACACAAGTAGTTCACAATTCATCTTAAAATTAATTGGGATGAATGACTTTGTCAAGCAATTTCGAGTTCCGCACACTCACTTGTGAATCAATCAAGACAAATGGAGAATGTGCATGTCATGACAAGAGAATACTTTTTCAAAAAAAATCATTTTCCCCTCTTTTCTCAACTTTCAATATTTTTTTTTGCCACAATTTTTTTTGGTGGTTCCATTTGAGACAAGTGTGACAAAAGACTCAAAACAAAAAGTAAACTTGGGAATTTCGCTTAAGAAAGTCGCCTCTCAATCTATCATAGGAAAATGTCACCCGGTTTGACACAAAAAATAAAGAAAAGAAAATTTGCTCCTTTGCAAAGAACCATAGCATGACTAAAACCCTCAGAGTTTATTCGAAACTGACTATTATTTCTAAAGGCGATGTTTGAGTTATACGCTGATGGATCAGTGGAGATTGAGGCATGGCGTAGGTACTAAGCACTTTTGCAAATCATGGGTAGGGAAACAACTTAGCATGTAGGACTAACTCGGTGATAAGGCAAGAGACCTAGCCCTAACTTAAAACAAAACATTACCCCCAATGCACATGAATGAACACATGATAAAAGAAAGAAATACTTCCTGGAATAACTGGCCTAATAGATTGGCATGCGACACAGTGTGCACTATGTAGGTCAACATAAGAGAATGCAGACGATATCACAAATCACATCAAGAATGAGCTACGTTGATAGTGATCTGCTTCCCACCTGTGATTCAATCTGCATTTCGCATGTTGTGGAATGCATTTTGCATGGCACGTCACAAATGATATTCATATTGAGCTACATTGCTAGTTATCTACTTCTCGCCTGCGTTTCAATCTACGTGGCATGAGGTGGAGCATACATTTTGCATGGCACATCATAGGTAAGCCTTCATTTTCAGCTGAAGTGCCAGTGATCTACCTTACACATTTATTTTGGGATGCGTGTCACAGAACCACACCGCCATTTCATAGGTGGGTTCATATGTTGCCACTTAATTTGAACAAGGTCCTGGCCTGCAGGGGCATTTCACTTGCGATTCACAGGTTATCGCATGCATTTTACATATGATACGCAAGTGAAATTTTGTATTCAAACTTTTCCATTTACATACCAAATCACATTCTACTTAACAATTAACAAAAACAACAAAAAGTGAAGAAGGAAAATGTTAAAAACAAGATAAACCCTTGGGTGGCCTCTCAAGAAGCGCTTGGTTTAATGTAACGGCTCGACGGGGGTACCTAATAACCAAGGTTTTTCAAGGTAAGTCACTCCTATAAAGTGACCTCTTCAGGAACACCCAAATATTGCTTTACCCTATGGACATTCACTTTAAATTTAGACCCATTTTCTACTTCAAGTTCAATCGCCCCATTCGAAAAGTCTTATGATACTTTGAACTACTGAACTTCAACTTTCCCGGAAAGAGGAAAATCCTAGAGTTGAATAGGAACACCCAATCCCCTGGAGAGAATTACCGCTTTAATATTCATTAGTCTTGAAAGTGCTTCATTCGATCTCTGTATATAGATGCACTCTCGGAAACCCACAATCAGAATTTATCAATTTTGTTGAGATTTTCAATTCGGAAATGAGTAGACTTTTGCTAATTTAAATTTAGCCTTTTCAATGCCCACATAGTCTAATGCTCCAATTATACGAGGTGATGGCAAGCATTACCAAACACCATTTGGTATGGAGACATGCCAATGAGAGTAGCATGAGCGAACCCTTTCAGAACTGGTTAAGAATGGGCGCTACTATCCCAGCCTGATTTTCTTTCCTCGGAGAGTGAAGTTTCTGCTTATGTTAAGTGAGTAAGGACCGATCAAGCTTATGTTCTTGCCATGTATTTCAACATCTGATTTTACTCGAGAATGTGAGACTTCTCATTCTCAGTAATCGTATTGTCCACTCTTTTCAATGATTGTACAGCTTTCTCTAAACAAGGAATTTCTAGGGAGTCCTCCTAGTCGGCTAAAGGCGCAATGGCTTTTGGTTTTGAATCCGGCTAAGGTGCAAGGGTATATTCTTTGGGGTCTATCACCATAACCTTTTCCTTTAGCTATTACACTAGACTTCTAATCATCTATGGTTGAATTTTCTTTTGCTTTAGTTGTTGTCGTAGAGCGACCTTCTGTTCTTTCAATTGTGTAAGCCTTCCACCTCTCTCTTAGCTTTGAATCTTTTCCATTCACTCCAAGAACTAAGAGCGGTCGAAGTCCTGTCTCAGGAAATGGGCTTGAAGGCTAGTGGTCATATTACTCGTCTAAGGGGAAATGCCTTTTTCGGGCCTATCCCAATTCTCCTATCACTTTCTAGGCATTGATCACATACTCCTTATCTCATCTACTACATTCTATGTTTTGCAAGGTTAGAGTAGGTGAGAGCGGTCCTATAAGCCCATAATTCATCATCCAATTTTCGTGCCTAATTTTTTCAATTGGCATTCACCATTTTTTAGAGAATGGACTTGATATCCCTATTGGACACTTCAACTTGGCCACTTATTTGCGAATGATAGGGATTAGCAACCTTATGCATGACACCATACTTCTTAAGTAATGCACTAAACAACTGGTTACAAAAGTGGGATCCCCCATCACATATGATAGCATGGGGAGTGCCAAATAGAGAGAAGATATGCTTCTTTAAAAATTGTGTCACACTCTTTCCTTTATTGTTGGGTAAGGACACCGCTTCTACCAACTTGGACACATAGTCAACAACAACAAGGATGTAGGTATTTTCATAAGAGCTTACAAAGGGTTCCATGAAATCTATTCCCTATACATCAAATAATTCAACCTCCAAAATTGGGGTCAATGGAAGTTCATGGTTACGAGAAACGCCCCCCTCACGTTGACATTGGTCATAATATTTTACTAAATCATGTGCATCTTTGTGGAGAGTCAGCAATAGAATCCACTTTGAAAAACTTTCGAGGCTATTCGCATACCACTATGATGACACTAACCAGTGACGAGTGACATGCCTCCAAGAAGGGCATCATCTCCACATCAGGGACACATCTTCAAATCATGCCATCAACACAAATTCGACAGCAATAGAGATCATCCCAATAGAACTTCCAGACATTATGTAGGAACTTTTTCTTTTGGTGGAAGGTCAAACTTTCTGGTATTACATTACTTGCCAAGAAGTTTGCAAAATCAGCGAACCAAGGTAAAAGATCATGAGATGCTGCTAAGATGTGTTCGTCGGGGAAGTCATCATTTATTTCAAGTTCCCCGACAAGTATTCTTTCCTCTTCCAATCTAGATAAATAGTCTGCTACTTGATTTTGACACCCTCTTCAGTCTTTCACCTCAAAGTCAAATTCTTGCAACAACAGGACCCATAGGATAAGCCTTGGCTTGGCATCATTTATAGCCATCAAGGCATGATCAGTGTGTAGAACAACTTTGGTCCCTAACAAGTATGCCTAAAACTTCTCAAATGTGAACACAACTACAAGCAATTCTTGTTCAGTCACTGCATAGTTTGTTTGGGCTTCATTTAAAGTTTTACTAGCACAGTAAACCAGATGAAATACTTTGTCCCTTATTTGAACAAGCATAATCCCCAAATATACCCCACTAGCATCACACATTAGCTTGAAGAGTTTTGACCAATCGGGCACCAGCTTCTCCTTCAAACTGAGAAATGATTTCATGTAGTCATCAAAGTTGAACTTAGCATCCTTTTGTAGGAATCTACACAAAGGATGGGCCATTTTTTAGAAATCCTTGATGAATCTCCTATAAAATCCATAGTGACCCAAGAAGCTTCTCACCCCTTTTACCATTTTTGGAGGGGGTAGCTTGGAGATGACTTCAATCTTTTCTTGGTCTACTTCAATTCCCATCTCAGATATCTTATGACCCAAGACAATGCCTTCTTTTACACTGAAGTTGCACTTCTCCTAATTTAGAGCCAAATTAGTTTCTTTACACCATTGTAGCACGTCCGTTAAATAAATTAAACAATCTTTAGATAAATCACCCACAACAGAGAAATCATCCATACAAATTTCCATGGTGTCTTCTACAATATACGAGAAGAATGATATCATAAACCATTGAAAAGTAGTTGGGGCATTGCAAAGCCCAAATGACATTCTTTTGAATACAAAGGTTCCATACGGACAAGTGAAGGTTGTCTTCTCTTGGTCTTTGGGGCAAATAAAAATCTGGTTATAACCATAGTATTTATCAGGAAAACAATAATATCTTCACCCAGCCAATAGATCAAGCATTTGTTCTATGAATAGGAGAGAGAAGTGGTCCTTCTCCGTTCAGGCATTTATCTTCCTATAATCCATACATACTATCCATTCGATCACCGATCGGAGGGCTATCATTTCATATTTTTTATTTTGCACTACAGTGATTCCTCCTTTCTTTGGAATGCATTAGACCGGGCTAACCCACGTGCTGTCGAATATTTGAAACACGACCCCTGCGTCCAACCTTTTGATGATTTCTTTTTTGACTACCTCTTGCATAGGTGGATTAGACTTCTTTGATGCTTAATATATGGTGTGAAATTCTCTTGAAGATTAATATTATGTATGTAAATACCCAGGGGTATGCCAATTATATTGGCGATGGTCCACCAAAGTGGCCGAATGTTCTCTCTTAGGAAATCAATTAAAGCTTCCACTTGCCCTTCATCTAACTTATTGGAGATGATTACCACTATAGTTTCATTAGCACCTAGGTATGCGTATCTCAAGTGCGATGGCAAGGGTTTGAGTTCCAACACCAGAGGTTCAATGATTGAGGGTTTAGATAGGTGAGTTTGTCAGTTCTTTAGATCAAGATCAAGTTTCTTCAAAGGGTAAGAATAGGATTCCAATCCCACCAAGGCATTGCACACTTTCTGGTACTCCATTATATCATCATAATCATGATTCAACAAAACAGCCTCCAATGATTCTTCAAAAAATCTTCCCTCCAATTTTTACTCGATACTCTTTTTGATACTATCAACTGTGAACACAACTTGTAGGTCATTAGACTGTTTCATTGATATATATGCATCAAAGGTTGCCTCTTCATCATTCATTGAAATATTAAGTTCTCTAAGTTTTACATCAACCAATGTACGCCCCATGGTCAAGAATGGTTGTCCAAAAATGATTTGTATTTCTAAGCTACCGGTTCAATCAAGTATCACAATATTCACTGAGAAGATGAACTGGTCCACTTTTACCAATATATCATAAAAGATCCCAATGAGGCACTTCACTCTTAAGTCCACCGTAAGTAATTTCATTCTTGAAGGAGTGAGATAACCGAGTTCCAATTACTTGAAGGTGGCAAGAGACATCAAATTAATACTTGTGCTTTCATCACATATAATCTTCGCCAATTTATGCAACATGTTTTTACCATAAATAATGAAAACACCACGATCATTAAGATTGACTACAAAATGGTTTGTAATTATAGCACTACATCAAGGGGACATGTCAACTACTTCATGTTCCATAAATCCTTTCTTGGTACACATCTCTTTCACAAATCTAGCATAATTTGGCATTTGAGTGAGGGCATCTTTCAATGGAACATTGACTGAAATTTTCTTCAACATGGAATCAAACTTTCTTGATTGATAATCTTCCTTCCCTTGTACTAAATATTGTGTAAAGGAGGTGGACACTTAGGGAAATGCTTGCATACCTTCGGAATCTTGTTCTTTTGGCTCTTGGCCACCTCAAGACCATTGTACATAACCTTTTTACCCATAGGGATGTATGCCACATAATTCTTATTGCCCATAGGTCCTGATGAAACCTCTTTAACAAGAATATATCCATTCACTTTACCTCCTCTCCACCTTCTATTTAGGAGGCCAACCAATTCATTCTTTCTTTAAGAATCTTGATAGAGGCAGAGTGAGATATTATAGTTTGAATAAGGGATACATAACACCCCAAAAATCCTAAGCTAATACCGGAATCTTTTCCATTAATATAATGATCATTTCCATAGTGTGGTGAGTGCTTTGGATACAAATCATGTTCATAAGAAACTCCTATCATCATGTTAAGTTGCAAGCACCTCAACCAAATGAGTTTTCATGTAAGACTAAACTAGAGTCATCTTCAATCGACTATTCCTCCTATAATATAAAGCGTTAGGTTGCCTAGTAACCACCAAATTAAAGGTTTTTGAGTTTTCTTTCCAATACCACTAACCACACATTAATTCAAGTCAGGAGTAAAAAGTTATGAGTATTTTACAACAACACTGTCAGTGACTACGAAAGGGATGATGACCCGGGGAATGGAACCACGGTCCATACTGTGACTTGTGAAAACAGACCTAAACATTAAAATTTTCACCATCAAAACCACTGGTTGGTTCAAAACTCGTAGATCAAAACCATGGTCCGTAGAGTGACCCGTGGTTTGTCAAAATTCTGCTTTCCTTCCCTAGATTCCATGAGTGACTTGATGGGTCATCATTTTGAATGATGGTCCATATTGTACCTTGTGGAATCACCTTCAAAGAGGTGCCAAGTCCTCTAAATTCCTTGAGTGGGTTGACAACCCGCCAACCCATTCCACGACCCGTCAACCCATCAGTAGATCCTCTGATTTCAATTTTTCTAATTCATTCATTGGGGCTAAATTAGTCCTTTTCCCCATTTTTTAACTCCTATTCTAAGTCATTTTAGGCCTATTCAAGGGGTATTTATCCATTCCAAGTTAGATTTCTCCTCATTCCTTCAATCTAACCTCAAGAAGAAAGAAAAGGGATTCTTCTCTCAAGTTCCAAGGCTTAGGGTTTCATCTCCAAGTCTCCATCCTCAAGTTCCAAGTTAGAAAAGCTTCAAGTTCAGGTATGTGGGTATTCAATAAGGTAATTCCTTCACCTTTATTCCCAAAATCCCAATCTTCTAAATTGAATTTATGGATTTCTAAATTAGGGTTCTTATCCAATTCTCATGGATTCTTCTATAAGTTGTTTCCTCATGATTCTTCTATGAATCCTAACTCTCAATTGTATGATTTTGCATGAAGACTTATAAATGGTTTCCTATTCATGATTTGAAGCCTAACCCTTGTGCAATTTGTAAAATTATTATGAATTCAATTTATTAGCATCAATTCATTATTTCTCATCTCTTACCCATGATTTATAAAGGATTCTCTAAGTATTTTCAAAAGGCCATGCATTAAGAATGATTTCTAGCATGATTTCATCAAATTGCATGTTTCAAGTGAAATTTGGCATGTTTAGATAACATGACCTTAATTATTATGAAATTGCATGCCTAATTGTTCAAGCTATGAATTTAGAAAGAAAAGTATATTTTGAATTATGGTCATGCTATGTGTTCGGACTTATGATATTAGAATTGCATGACATCAGATATGTCCTTATGCTTTTCAAATAGCTTTGGCATTAGATATGTCACAAGTATAATATGAGCTATAAGTATGTTTTGAGAGTAGTATTTAGCACCGAGCGATGAGGGTTCTATTATCCAAGTCTAAAAACTACATTGCCAGCGTAGGTTATGTATCACCTGATGGGCTTATGAAAGTGGTTCCACTCTATGACATACTGGTGCTCTTGCCTTAGCAGGTCATAGGGCAACTTTGCCAACTAGGGTTATATAGTTAGATTATGGTGCCCCATACCTTGGCAGGGTTCGGGGCAGCTTTGCTAACTAGAGTTATATATTTAGATTCCATATAGTTCACATGGTCTATTGTCAGTTTTAAGAAACTCTGGCATGAATGTTTTCAAGATTTTAAGTTATATAATATTCTAGTTTGAAGCTTGGTTTATTGGTTTATGACTTACGTTCAAATTTTAATATTTGCTTATGATTTCTTCTATATATGCATGAACTCGGTTTTAAGCATGCTTTCAAGTATACTTTATCATGATTTATGCATATCTTGCATACTTAGTACATTTAATAGTATTGACCGCATACCTCTTTGTGTTGCATCCTATTATGATGTAGATCTTGTAGCCCGCTCCCAAATTTGTGGCTAGTAGATCAGCAGTACATCCAACCAGCTTGGTGAGTCCTCTTCCTTCGAGGACTTGGAGTTTAGATTTATTCTAGACTATTAGTTCTTTCATTCAGTTTTCAATATTTAGAGTTAGCTGGGGGCTTGTTCTAGCTGCTCATCAGTAGTAGAGGCTTTCAGACATAGAGTTAGATATTCAGCTTAATTCAGATTATCATTTTTAAACTTATATTTTATAAACAGATTAAGTTTCTCATTACTTCAGTTAAGCTTCCAATCTTATGTTTTGTTTAGTTTTTAAGCCATGCTAATGCCAGGGGGTAATCTTGAGGTCACTTGTGATCTTGGGTCCCGTGTTACATCTAGGGGGTACCCTTGGGGCATGAAAAACTTGGTATCAGAGCATCAGATTCAAGAGTCCTAGGGTGTCTGAAAGCCCCATCAAGTAGAGTCTCTTTCATGAGTGTGAGGCATGCCACACTTATGAGAGGGAGTCTATGAGGTGTCTTAGAAAAAAGCTTCACTTCTATTGTATTTAATATTGTGCGATATAGTTTAACTCTATTTACGCTTCTAATCTATTCCTTACGCATTTCAGATAATGCCTCTGTGAAGAAACCCCAAGAGGGATGCTAATCCTCCTGGTCCTGATAATGAGGTTACGAATTTGGAATTTTTTAAAGGCATCTGTATGTTGGCTCAAGCCATGATAGATCAGTTGAATGAGAAAGAGAAACTAAAGAAGAGAAAGAGGAAGAACAAGAAAACTAGAACATAGAACCACGACTCTAGTCAGCAGAAAACTAGTTGTAGGAACCGGTCATATTTTTGGCATAGGTTATCCAGACCAACCCCGCCTTCAGTTATCACACCTGCACTCGATTCTCAGTCCTATAATAGTAGGGTTCCAAAGACCTTGAGGTACCCTCATTGTAGTAGTTATGGTAAGTTTCATCTAGGTGGGTGCCTTGCTGGCAAATGAGGGTGTTGTAGATGTGGTCAGTTAGGCCATAGGATCAGGGATTGCACCTTCAGCTAAGTGGAGTAAAAGTGGTGTTCAGCTCCAAAAACAATTCCTTTCACTGCATAGCCAGCCGGGTCAGAGTATTCCTCCAGAAGCTGAATTAGGTATGTCACTAGATTTCTTCCTTTATGCATCCATAGTCCCCAGACCCCTATTCTTGTATAGTTGTGAGTTGTCTTAGCATAGAATAAGCAGTGATAAAGGAGTATAGTGATAAGTCAGTAATCTATCAAGTTATTGAGCCTTTATCCATGAATTAT
The DNA here is from genome assembly GCA_003996215.1 of Jaltomata sinuosa. Classification (NCBI taxonomy): domain Eukaryota; kingdom Viridiplantae; phylum Streptophyta; class Magnoliopsida; order Solanales; family Solanaceae; genus Jaltomata; species Jaltomata sinuosa. The sequence goes on along the minus strand of QJPP01007071.1, from coordinate 155,195 downwards.
TGCAATGTTTTAAATAGATTAAGAGGTTCTTATGGCCTTTATTGATGTCTATGAGGTACTTGTAGTCAAAGATGGAAAAAATAGAAATGGACCCAAAAAGAGCTTAAAAGGAGTGAAGTGTGAAGTGATCAAAAAGGATGGAGATTCTTCCTTGATATGCGGCACTTGTGCGACTCGCAGAAGCCTTGGTGCATTCCGCACCTCTCACCGCATGGAGCCTTAAATCGACTGAAGGGTCTGTTACGAGGTACGATCATTGTGTAATGTGCACAACTCATAGTGGAAACCGCACCTCTTTCTCATGATGTCTCTCAAGTTAGTTGAGTAACTGGTTCAACTGCAAAGGGTGTGCGATGCACACATCACGACGTGCGAACCACACGTTGCACCATACACCACCCAAAGGGCATTTTTATCCAAAAATTTAGTAACATTTTGGGAAAGTATTTAAACCCATTTAAGGCACAATTGTAAACATAATTCTTCAGTTATGAATGCTCTTGAGTAATTTTAGCTTTGAGAACAAGTTTCCTCTCTAAAAAGAAGAAGAGGGTTTCAATCAATTCCCTTTCTAATTCTTAGTTCACCCTTTGTGCACAAACTGAGCTTAGATATTGAAATTACACTTGAATAAAGAGGAATTTGACATACCCACTTGGTATATCTCTTTACTTTAGCATGAGTAGCTAATTTCATTGTCTAGGGATGTGTTGATGATGGGTGCTTGACAAATGGGTGTGGGTATTGCTAATTCTTGCTTATAATTGCTTATTTGACATGAGTCTAGTAGTTTCACCAAGTTTTAATCCTAAAATTGGTGGTTGCAAATATTGATTTTCCATACTTGGTTATGTTATTGCCTTAAAGAGAATTTCATAGCTTCGGATGTGAAATTACTAGTGGGAACTTGGGCTTTCATTGAGATTGAGGCTAGAAATAGCTCATATCGACGGAATCACCCATTTAAGGGTCTAAGCTAGAAATAGTATGACCTTCCTAAGCTTTAACTTGGTTGTTTGTTGTTAAACCGATAGTACTTTAATCGAGACTGTTGGACATATGGTTGTTGATCGAGAGATAAACAACCATACCAAAAACCAAGGCTACCTATTTCAATGAGCGAGAATTTATGTGAATAGGCAATCACCCTATCCCACAGTAGATCCCTTTTGGATGCACATCCCTAGTCGACTACTCTCATTTGTATACCTGTTTTACTTTACCATCTTGCTTGAATTGAGATTATTGTGATAGAATCCCGTATCCCCCCAATCCTTTACTTTTGTGTTTTCAAATACTTAGTCTCTTAGTGAAGTCATTTAAATACAATCATTATTGTGCTATCTACAAGTCTCTGCGGGTATGACCTCGACATCCGTTGGGTACTTATAAATGTGTTTTGCTTGACGATCGCCTATACCTCAGTCTTGGAGATTATATTTGAGCGTTTATCAAAAATGGCATCATTGCTGGGGACTTGATTTGATAGCTATTTTTGATTATAGATTTGAAATCACTTAAAGAGTGCTTGTTAAGCAACAAGAAGAAGGATGAGCACAAGTTTAGCAAGTTTGTTGAGATGTTTAGCAAACTCTCAATAAATATTACTTTAGTGGAAGCGTTGATGCAAATGCCAAGGTACTCCAAAATTATGAAGGAATTGCTTAAAAAGAAGAAGTTTGTTGAAGTGGGCACCATTGATATCTCACATAGCTTTAGCACTGTGATGACTAGCATGTGGCTACAAAGAGAGAAGATCCGAGTGCATTTACCATACCTTGTACTATCGGTATGTTTGTATTCCACAAAGCCTTATGTGACTTTGGGGCAAGCATCAACATGATGCCACTAGTGATCTTCAAGAAGCTAGGGTTGGGTGCGCCCAAGCCTTTATCTATGCGATTGCTCATGGCTGATCGGTCTATCAAGCGCCCGATAGGAATCCTATTTGATATATTGGTAAAATTTGATATGCTTATCCTCCCAACAGATTTTGTCATTCTTGATCGTGAAGTAGATATTAAGGTGCCTATTATATTGGGGCAACCATTGTTGGCTATGGGGAGAGCCCTTGTTGATGTCAAACTCGAAGAACTCAAATTCTGAGTGGGAGAGGAAGTAGTGAATTTCAACATATGCCAACCCACAAGTCCTCCATATGACGTAAGGTTAATATTAGTGATAAGTTTGGAGGGAAAAACTAATGATGCCCTTGTGGAGAGTAAATTGGGCAAGGCATCCATATTTGAGATATTGCCGCTTGGGCAACAAGATTATGTTTCTACATTTTTGATGGAGTAATTCCCCTTTTGGGATGGGGCCATGCCAACCAAATTGGCATGCTATCTAACAATGATTGAGGTTGAGGTACTTTTGTCAAGCCGCGACGTTAAATCAAGCGCTGCTTGGGAGGTAACCTAAGTTTTTTCCTTTGTTTTTGGTTATCTTTTATTGTTTTTAGTGTGTTTTTAGGGAAAGCATGAAGCAAAAAAATGAACAAGTGAAAATAGGGCAAAAATAGGCTCTGCATAGGACTGTGCGGACCGCATGAATAGTTCTGCGTGTCGCACCTCCATCGCTTAGCAACCCAGAAGCCTGGGCAAGGCCAGGGCATAAAAAGGCAATGTGCAAAAAGACATGCGGTCCACACCAAGGCTGGTGCAAATCGCATGTCGCGGCACACCAAAAGTAAATTTGAATTTTTATTGACCTAACCAATTGACCGACCTGACCCGGAGATGAACCGACCAACCGTTCTTCTTCTTTTTCTTTTTAAACCACCACCCCTCTTCTCTTTCTCTATATTTTCTCTTAAAAGTTCTCAATCCCTCTCCCAAATTCTCCCTAAACCCCTCAAACTTCCCTAAAATCTTCTCCTCCTCTTACCCAACCATCTCCTCCATTGGACCACCATCGCCGTCGTCCGTATCTCTAGGCGAGTTGATTGGGTCACCATTGTTGCACTTCAAAAGCTCCAATTTTTACTTGTCTCTGCCTAATCTTCACTTGTGAAAAGTTCCACGATGTTAAATACATATTTTTATGAAGGTTGGGAACTCATATTGTGAAGCATGCTTAATAGAATATCCATGTTGATTTTGGGTGAGATCTAAAAATTTTGGGTCACCAATTTTTATTTTATTGAGAATTTTGCTTAGTGTCAACTTGGTAGAATTTGAATTTTGTTAATGCATGTTGATTGGTAGTGATTCTTAGCCTTGAATTCTGCGTTTGGGGTGAAGTCTGAGTAGCCCACTCGTGATTGATGCATTATTTGGCCCAATTATATATTGGGTGACATTGTTCTTAAGGCCAAATCATCGTTTGTCATGAGGTTTTATTGAGAATAGTTTGTTGGGGCTCAATCTTTCTACTTGTATGCCCATGATTCTTTGTTGAAGATTATCTTTGGGTGTATAATCTTATGCGGGAGGGGTTAATTGTTGCTAAACTTATTGGTACCCATTGTTGAAAGTGAGGTCTTGATGTTCCCGATGAAAAAAGGTGTAATATCCATCTTAAGGGAAGTCCTTAAGTTCTTTTCTTGATTGTTGATTTTGTCAATGGTAATCCGGGGAAGTCTAAGTACCCGGCTGTTTATGGCCATCATACCTATTTCCCCTTTGTTTAATATTATTGGTTTGTTGCGTGGTCCCAAGTGACTAAGCACATCTTGCTCTACGAATCACATACATAACTCACAAGAACACAAGGAACCAAAAATTCAAATTATGCCTTTGTGAGTTTCGCATGTGATGCATAGATCTTGATGTGCGGGTCGCATAAGGCATCGCTGAATAGAATAGCCAGTTCACTGCTTTGAGGGGAAAAGCTTGGTGCGACGCACACTTTGGTTGGTGTGGTTTGCACTAGCTTTGCACCTTAGTGGAAAAAACTCCTGCAGGGTTCTGTTAGCTAGTGCAGAGGTACATGTGATACGCACTCCCTTTGGTGCGGTTTGTATGTGGCTCGCACGAGCCAACAGTCCCCTACTTTGTTTTATACTTCGTTGCATTCCATTCTTTTTAGTTGTTAACTTCTTTTAAGGCTTTGTTTTTGTTCTTGGCTCATAATCTCTGTATGTAGAACATGTTTTCTAGCAGGGGTAATGACAAAAGGAGTTCACGAAGGCCAACAACTCCATCCTCCTCCAATCCAGCCTCAAAGGGGAAGAAGAAAGCCTTATATTCCCGTACTCAAGTCTCCAAGGAGGAGAGATTTTGGTTCGGAGTAGAAGGGATAAGGGTCATTTATGATCGTGGTATGGGTAGGACCTTTAACACAAAGCAAATCTTTAACCTGGATGCAGTGGGGGATAACCTACCTAACATCCCAACTAAGTTTGCCAGCCATCAGTGCAACCATTTCAAGAGGTGCCCGAGAACTACTACAAGGAGTTAGTCCGGGAGTTCTTTGCCTCATACCAGGACACACAAGATGTTAAGGGCTATAAAGGGGGTTGTGAAATATTCCCCATATTAGAATCAGTCATTGCTCGAGGAAAGGAAATCGGGATCACTCCGGCTGCTATTAATGCTATCTATTAGAGAACTCCCATTGAACCAGCCCCTGAGCTCATGGAAAAGCTACTTCTCAAGCGCAAACCTCTCGAATGGGATGCTCCTATCATTGCTTTTGATGAACCTCTCTGGGCTACTGTAGGAGGTGAAAGCCCATGCAGGTCTTTGTACTTCGCTCCTTCTTCATGCCTTCTCAAAACAACCAATAGGTCATGCATAATGAGGCCATTCTGGTAGTCGCAATCATGGTGAGGGATTATATCAATGTTCGTGAGGTCATCGCCTTAGTGATCAAAAGGAAGGCTCATAGGGGTAGTGATGCATTCTCCTTTCTAGTGTTAATCAGTAAAATTTGTGCACAAGCTGGCATCCCTTACTTTGATTGTGATGCTCCTATACGGCCATTGGTGTGTTTGATCTTGCTAATAAAACTTATCGGGATGCCCCTTATTTCAAAAGGCGTAGGGTAGAGACATTGGTGTAAGTTGAGGATGATGACTATGATGTTGAACTACATGCTTCCTCTCCTTCTCATCCTACTTCAGAAGCACACACCCCCACTATCGATGCACCTAAAGAGCCATTATCTAAAAGTGGTCTTCAAGATATGGTTGACAAAATATACAACCACAAGAGGTAATTGAGGGACTTGTTGAATGATCTATTAGGATTGATTAAGAGGGCGGTGAAGAGGGCCATCAAAGGAGTTGTGGAGAATGTGTCCACTCTTTGCAAAAGCATAGATATTTGTGAGAAATCTGTAAAGACACTCCGGAAGGACCTCGACAAGGTAAAAGGTAAGGCCCCAGTGGAAGAGGCAGATTTGTACACCCTACCCCAGCCTCACATAATTCCCGGTCTCCTGGACGACTTATTTGCATACCTTATGGATGATGAGGAGGAGCTACCTGGTAATGCGGCTGCAGAGTTGGATGATGATCAGGATCCGGTTTTTCAGAGAGTTCTCTGAGACTTCACACTTACTTCACACTCCCGGAAGGGTGGTGATGGCCCGAGTTAAAAGACCTCAAATTAGGAAGCAGCAGTTGGTGATGATGATGATAAGGCATAGCCCTCCATGGAGTTCCACCTTCCTTCCTTTAAGCTAATAGCATTAAGGGCAATGCTTCTTTTATGGGGAGAGGGTGGCATTACTTGATTTTTTCTTTTTGCTGGCTGCCCTTGATTGGGCTTGATATATTGTTTTTATTGCCCTTGCCAGGCCTTGTTGATATTTTTAGTTCTACTAGATTTGATTTTTTCCTTGTCGGGTATATTTTTGATAATTGTGATGCTTATTGCCCTTGCTGGGACTTTTTCTTATGTTAGTTATTTTGAGCTTAATTGTGCCCCTGCCGGGCTTGATTTTTGTTTTATTGTGTTTATTATGTTGCCGGGTTGGTCTTACACACCCCATTATTTCACTACCCGTGCTTTGCAAATGCGCTAAAGTCCTACGCCTTGGCTTGTTTTTAAATGAATCATGAGCGCACAATTTGGTTGTCGCCTTATTAATAGTAGTTTAGAAATAAAATCTGAGGGTTTTCTTAATACCACGGTTCATTCCCAAGGACCAAAAGTTTTATTTATTTTCTTTTTCTTTTGTTTTTGTGTCAAACTGGATTGGTGTTTCCCTATGATAGATTGAGAGGCAATTTTCTTACGAGAAAATGCCAAGTTTTAGTTTAAAAATGGAGTACGTAGTTGCTTGTCTCGAAATGGGCCCACCAAAAAAAATTCTTGGCAAGTTGCTTTTGGAAATTAAAGGAAGAAGGGAAATGAATTTTTGAGGAAAAGCATTCTCTTGTCATGACCTGTACACTCTTGCTTGGGCTTGATTGACTCACAAATGTGTGTGTAATGAACTCGGAATAGCTTGTTGAAGGTCATTTGTCCTAATTGATTTTGAGACTAATGAGAGAAGTTTTGTGGCATGATGCCTTATGTGGTGATGCTTTACCTTGATTCTTGTGCATGCGTGTCATCTAGAACTTGCCACGAATGTGATTCAAGGCAAAATTGTAGGTGTGACCGAGATTGGAAGATTACCTTAGGCTCTTTTTGATAGCCACTTCAGCCAAATGACTTCCCTCAAAATCAATCCTAGTGATCCCCTTTGTGCTTGTGACCTTTCTTTGGCACCTTGTTTAATACCTTGACCATTTTGGAACCTCTATCTTGGTAGTCATCATCCCTAATTGCTTGGAAGTGAAACATAGGCTAAAAGCCTAAGTTTGGGGGAGAAAATAAAAAGACAACATGGGAAAATGCCTAAGTTTGGGAGTGCATGTGATCAAATGATGAGAATAAAAGGAATGCACTTAATGTGCAAGGTAGCACGTTAAGTTTGAATTGAAAATTGCTCCAAAAGTTCAATCCAATGAGCAAAATGAAAAGCAAGAATAGGTGCTATGAAATGTAGGTGATACAAAGAGTTTGAATGATCCTAATTGAAAAAGAGAATCTTGGGTTATGTGAGGGAGAAATAAGGTGAAGTTGAAATTTTAAAAAGTGAGCGGTGTTCGAAATGACAACAAAGAGCATTAGGAAGGTGTATTCACTTGAACCAAATGAAATCCTCACCTTAGCCCTAGCCAACACCGTAACCTGCAAGTCCTTGGTTATTTCTAGATTAACTATCCTACATTAGTGGCAATGTATATGAAGGGCAAGCCTATGGTTCGACGTGTGTGGACTTGAACTTCCTTGAGAGAGTGAGAGTCTTCTTGGTTCTCCTATAATCCCTTTGTTTTGAAAATTGCATGATTGTGAGTGGGATTCTCTCTTATGGTGAGTGGTAGCATGCACTCTAATTGAAACATGTAGTCTCTATTTCAACTGAGAGGAATGAATGAGACAAGTTGTGTGGCAAATCTCGAGGAAAATCTTGATGGTCCATGCCAATGAATTGAGAAGCTTAAATGTCTTATTTTGAATGACAAAATTCCCTTGATTTTGAATTAAAAATGACATCCTTTTGGAAAAGGTTTTGAAATGACCAATTGCCTTGATATTGTGGTGGTTCAAATTGAGATAAGCTTTGTAGTTGAGTCTTTTTGTTTGAATCTTTTTGTTTATTCTTTTTCCTGATTTTTAGCATAGATTAGTCTTTTGTGCCTTGATTCAATCTAGAGCATAATTCATTCCTTGCATTGTGAGTATCTTGCTTGAGGACAAGTAATAGTTCAAGATTGGGGGTTTGACAAGTCGGTAAATTACCAACTTATTGAGCCCTTATCCATGAATTATTGCTATGTTTTGAATATATTTAGAGGTTCTTCTGGACTTTATTGATGTCTAAGCAGCTACTTGTGATCAAAGATCAAAAATAAGGAAATAACCCAAAAAGAACTTAAAAGGAGTGAAGTGTGAAGTGATGGAAAATGATGGAGATTCTGCCTTGAGATGCGGCACTTGTGCGACACACACAAACCTTGGTGCATTCCACACCTCTCACAACATGAAGCCTTGAATTGACTGAAGGGTCTGTTACAAGGTGCGGTCATTGTGCGACGTGCACAACTCATGGTTCAAAATGCACCTCTTTTGCATGACATCTCCCAAGTTGGCTGAGTCACTCGTTCAAACTACACATTATGCCGCACACCACCAAAAGGGCATTTTTGTCCAGAAATTTAGTGACATTTTTGGAAAGTATTTAAACCCATTTTAGGCATAATTGTAAACACAATTCTTCAGTTTTAGCTTTGAGAACATGTTTCCTCTCTAAGAAGAGGAGGAGGGTTTAAATAAATTCACTCTTCTAATTCTTGGTTCACCATTTGTGTACAAAACTGAGCTTAGATATTGAAATTACAATTGAATGAAGAGGAATTTGACTTACCCACTTAGTATATATCTTTCCGTTAGCATGAGTAGCTAATTTCATTGTCTAGGGAGGTGTTGATAGTGGGCGCTTGACAAATGGGTGTGGGTGTTGCTAATTCTTGCTTATAATTGTTTATTTTACATGGGTCTAGTAGTTTCACAAAGTTTTAATCCTAAAATCTGTGGTTGCAAACATTGATTTTCCTTACTTGGTTATGTTGTTGCTTGAAAGAGAATTTCATAGCTTCGGATGTGAAATTACTAGTAGGAACTTGATCTTCCATTTAAATTGAGGCAAGAAATAGCTCATATCGATGGAATCACCCATTTAAGGGTCTAAGCTAGAAATAGTATGACCTCCCTAAGCTTTAGCTTGGTTGTTTGTTATTAAACCGATAGTGATTTAACCGAGACAGTTGGACATATGGTTGTTAATCGAGAGATAAACAACCATACCTAAAACCAAGGCTACTTATCTCAATGAGCGAGAATTTGCGTGAATAGTCAATCACCCTATCCCACACTAGATCACCATTGGACGCACATCCCTAGTCTTCTACTCTCATTTGTATACCCATTTTACTTTACTGTCTTGCTTGAATTGGGATTGTTATGATAGAATACCGATTCCCCCCAATCCTTTACATTTGTGTTTTCAAACACTTACTCCCTTACTGAAGTTGTTTTAATACAATGATCATTGTGTTATCTACAAGTCTCTGTGGGTATGACCCCGGCATCAGTTAGGTACTTATAAATGTGTTTTGCTTGATGATCGCTGATACTGCCATCTTGGAGAGTACGTTTGAGCATTTATCATATAGCAAAACGATGGGTAGTAGAATAGAGAATTATGGGTTGTTAGAACCATGAAATCTTGACATTTCATGGACAAGGATAGGTTGAAAGTTAATGAATATGAAGCATACATCCCCTCTATGAGATAGAAAGGTTGAGGCCTAGACCTTTAGGTGATGGAGAGCCTTTGACTATAGAATGAAATGGATATTAATACTAGATTCTAGAGTAGTACCTGTTCTGTTAGCGTAAAGTAATCATAGTTCTGTTTAGAGATTAGTGAGAAGTTAACAGACTTAGAAAGGTAGCATGAATCTAAGAGGGAGATGGTGGGATGTAGAATCAATTAGATTTTTGATGCTTAAGTAGTGGTGTTAAGGAGTGTTAGAACATAGTAGGGGGGAGCATAAGCATATTTTTATATTCTAGAATTATAAGTATACTTATGTCATCACGATAACATTTGCTTGCCTTGTGTGTCAGTGCCATGGTCCTATTTCAAATTTACGCACTCCATTCAGATTCACGCTCATATTCAGCTCCTAGAATGATAAGTGATTACTTCAGAAAATGACCTTACTCTTACTCTATGATTCTAAAAATCCCAGCTTCATGCACTGAGGCTCATTACTTATGTAAACTCCAATCTCGCGATATGCTCAGTCCTATTTACTCATTTTATTCTTCAGACATGCCCTAATGACTAATCAAATCATGCTACGCCATCTATGTGCTCATACAAGATTTCTCAAATAATTCATGCTTGTGATTTCCTTACTCTAACCATGCTTTGTAAGTCCAGGATGTGAAACACTCATGCCCTTTCACTCGACTTCTCATACCTCACCTTGAGTGTCTAGATCAAGATTAGTATAAGTCAAGACTGATTAGTATTTCTTCATTCGTGATACTCATGCTCCCACTCTACTCCTTCAGCCATTTTGGCTCATGTTGTCATAGGTGTTAGTGGAGGAAGCTAGGTAGTAGCTTAGATATGAAGTAGTAGATGTTCGCTTTTGGTATTCTTATTCCAACTTAGCTTCTACGTGTGGATGAATTGCGGGGTGAGGATCATTCATACGTAATAGTTAGATGAGAAATTTTGATGTGCCTCTTTGTGGGAGTTCTTGAAGTTACAGTTTCTAGACATGCTAGGGAAAAGGAGAAAAGTCATGGATAATGTGAACTACAAAACCATAAAGTGACCATAGTCATAAGTTTGAATGTCATGATGAAATACTTATGGGCCTTTACTTTGTGCGACTAGTGACCCTTTGATTAGGAGCTCAAGGTTAGTTGGTTGTTGTGATAAGAAGGAATACTATTCTTAGGAGATATTCTAGAAGCAATAGATTTAGTCGAGAAAGGCTAAAACATGGAGAAAGCAGGTAGTTAGACTCAGAATTTAGTATATACATGTGCGTAGGTGAGTACTTCAGCTTTAAGAACTCAGTTAGTGCGATTGCATCTCCTTCCCTGCAACCTCAACCTAGTTAGTCTTCATTCGAGGACTAATGATCCCAAGGGGGAGATATAGTAACACCCTAAAAATTCTAAGCGAATACCCAAACCTTTTCCATGGGTGTAATGATCATTTCCCTAGTGTGGTGAGTGCTTTTGATGCGAATCATGTTCATATGAAACTCCTATCATCAAGTTAAGTTGCAAGCACCTCAACCAAATAAGTTTTTATGTAAGACTAAACCAGGATCAACTTCAATCGACCAATCCTCCTAGAATATAGAGTTAGGTGGCCTAGTACCCACCAAATTAAAGGTTTTTGAGTCTTCTTTCCAACTCCACTGATCGCGCATTAATCTGAGTCTGGAGTAAAAAGTTATGGGTATTTTACTGCAGCACTGTCAGTGACTACGGAAGGGATGACGACCCGTGGAATGGAACAACGGTCCATACAGTGACTCGTGAAAACAAACTTGAACATTAAAATTTTTATCATCAAAACCACTGGTTGGTTCACGACCCGTAGAACAAAACCACAGTTCGTAGAGTGACCCGTGGTTTGTTAAAATGCAGCTTTTCTTCCCTAGAATCCATGAGTGACTTGACAGGTCATCATTTTGAATGACGGTCCATCCTGTAACTCATGGAATCACCTTCATAGAGGTGCCAAGTCCTCTAAATTCAATGAGTGGGTTGACGACCCATCAACCCATTCCATGACCCATCAACCCATTAGTAGAACCTTCGATTTTAGTTTTTCTAATTCGTTCATTGGGGGTAAATTAGTCCTTTTCCCCACTTTTTAACTCCTATACTAAGTCATTTAGGCCTATTCAAGGAGTATTTATCCATACTAAGTTAGATTTCTCCTCATTCCTTCAATCTAACCTTAAGAAGAAAGAAAAGAGATTCTTCTCTCAAGCTCCAAGGCCTAGGGTTTCATATCCAAGTCTCCATCTCAAGTTTCAGGTTAGGAAAGCTTCAAGTTCAGGTTTGTGGGTATTCAATAAGGGAATTCCTTCACCCATATACCCAAAACCTCAATTTTCTAAATTAAATTTATGGATTTCTAAATTAGTGTTCTTATACAATTCTAATGGGATTTTCTATAAGTTGTTTCCTCATGATTCTTCTATGAATCCTAACTCTCAATTGCATGATTTTGCATGAAGTCTTATAAACAGTTTCCTATTCATGATTGGAAGAATAACCCGTGTTCAATTTTTAAAATTATTATGAATTCAGTTTATTAATATCAATTCATGATTTCTCATCTCTTACCCATGATTTATAAAAGATTCTATAAGTGTTTTAAAAAGCCCATGCATTAAGAATGGTTTCTAGCATGATTTTATCAAATTTCATATTTCAAGTGAAATTTGGCATGTTTAGATAACATGACCTTAAGTATTATGAAATTGCATGCCTAATTCTTCAATTATGAATTTAGAAAGAAAAGTATATTTTAAATTATAGCCATGCTAAGTTTTAAGACTTATGATATGAGAATTGCATGATATCAAATATGGACTTATGCTTTTCAATCATCTTTGGCATTAGATATGTCACAAGTATGATATAAGCTACATGTATGTTTTGGGAGAATTATTTAGCATCGAGCGATGAGCATTTGATTAGGCAAGTCCAAAAACTACGTTGCCAGCATAGGTTATGTATCGCCCGATGGGATTATGAAAGTGGTTCCACTCTATGACATCATGGTGCCCTTGCTTTAGTAGGGCATAGGACAGCTTTGCCATCTAGGGTTATATAGTTGGATTATGGTGTCACGTACCTTGGCAGGGTTCGGGGCAGCTTTGCTAACTAGGGTTATATAGTTATATTCCATGTAGCTCACATAGTCTATTTTTGTTGTAAGAAACTCCCGTATAATGGTTTTCAAGCTTTTAAGTTATATGATATTCTATTTTGAAGCTTGGCTTATTGTTTTATGACCTACGTTCAAATTTTGATATTTTCTTATGATTTCTTCTATTTATGCATGAATTCAGTTTTAAGAATGCTTTCAAGTATAATTTATCATGATTTATGCATATCTTGCATACTCAATACATTTCATAGTACTGACCGCATACCTCTTTGTGTTGCATCCTATTATGATGTAGATCTTGTAGCCTGCTCCCAAATTCGTGGCTAGTAGATCAGCAGCACATCCAGCCAGCGTGGTGAGTCCTCTTCCTTCGAGGACTTGGAGTTTAGCTTCATTCTAGACTATTAGTTCTTTCATTCAGTTTTCAGTATTTAGAGGTAGTTGTGGGCTTGTTCCAGCAGCTCGTTAGTAGTAGAGGCTTTCAGGCATAGAATAAGATATTCAGCTTAATTTAGATTGTCATTTTTAGACTTATATTTTATAAATAGATTATGTCGCTCATTACTTCAGTTACGCTTCCATTCTTATGTTTTGTTCAGCTTTTAAGTCATGCTAATGCCAGAGGATTATCTTGAGGTCACTTGTGATCTTGGGTCTCGTGTTACATCCAGGGGGTAGCCTCGGGGCGTGACAGGATACAAAATCATGTTTTAGCTCACGGATTCCCATATGGGTTGACACCATCCTCTCTAATACCCTCTCAAGCATGCCTTCAATTTTGGATTCAATGGAATCCTGTATTCTCCTCCCATCTTCCTATAAGACTACAAGCTCATGGTTCCAACCTTGATTCCCATGCTCATGTATCAATGGGATTTGACTTTTCCCTTGAAGACTTACATGCAGAACCATACTATAGTTGTCAAAAATTGATGCTTCTTCTCCATCAAGGTAATGAATCCCATCATCCACTAGATTTTTGGCACCACACATGGTAATGACATTTATAATCTCTACCTTTTTCTCTTTCACATGCTTATTCATCAATTAGAGAAGAGTCTTGATGGTTGTTATCTTTCTATCCATTCGTGCATCATTTCTCTTACACTCATAACGAACGTTAGCGGAGGTATCACCCATTTCCCCCTTGACACCCCAAGTTTCCCAAGCACGATTTGCTTTAGTCACCCTTTAAAGCAACACCTTAGCAAACTCAAATGTTTGGTCCATTAAAGCACCCCAAGCAAGTTTGTTGATGATGGTATTGTTGTTAGAATCTAAAGAGTGATAGAAATGTTAGATAAGTATGTCGTCCAAAAGGCCATGGGTAAGACATTTTGCCAATTTTCTCTTAAACCTTGACCAAGCCTCATGGAGGGGTTCACTATGAAATTGCTCAAACCTAATAATTTTATCCCTCAATTGTAGCATTCATCTAGGGGGAAATAATCTATCAAGGAATGTGTTGAGAAATTCATTCCATGTAGATATTGTGCCCATGGTAACTCTTCAAATGAAGTAATAGCTTCTCCCATGAGAGAGAATTGAAACAAGCGCAACCGAATAGATTCTTGATTGATATTGGCTATAGAAAATGGTTGGAATACCTCTATGAAATTTCTTATGTGTCGGTGAGCATCCTCATTGGCTAGCCCACCAAACAATCCATTCATTTGTATTAATTGCAGCATCATGCTCATTACGTGGAATACTACATTTTAAAAAGTGAAAGGTAGCTGGATGTCACCCATGGTACCATGAACAACTGGTTCATCCTCCATATCCATAAATTCGTTCATGCTGCCGTGCGAGCTAGTGTGACTCATAAAATACCTAATTACAACACCAAAAACAACAAAAACATAAAAGAGAACAAAATGCTTAACTAAAGTGAATCAATAGACAATAAATGGCAAAACAAATGCCAATCCCTGGCAACAATGCCATTTTTTATGACGTCTAAAATAACTCTCCTAAAGGAGGTGGCTACGGTCATCGAGCAAAACAATAACTAACCCAACGCAAGATCGGGGTCAAATCCACAGAGATTGGTACAAAGATTCACCACTAATTGTCAAGTTGATTCATGAGAGGAAGAAAAGTGTTCAATAAAGTAAATAAAAGTGAAGGAAATAGTTTGGAAACTAAAATTCAAAGCATAATAAAATAAAGATGCAAACACGATTGTTTTAATAAAGATTGGAAGGCTAAGGCTATGCTTCTAATAGGGTCATGCAATGTGGTAGGAGTTGATTATTCAAGCAAATTCTCAATTACAAGTGCGGGTAGCCTTGGTATTAATTATACTTAAAACATTTTCAACCCACTAAGCATGTATAGTATGGTCTCTTTCAAACTCCATAGTTATACAACAAACCAACAAATTTGTCTTAGATGAGTCAAGCTATTTCATGTCTTAGCTCTTAGGTGGAATTTCCTAAACCAAGCTATTTCTAGCCTCAATTCATAGTGGAAATCTCAAATCCTCACTATTGAATCCTTACCTAATTAATTAACTCCTTCAAGCCAGCACAAAATTAGTAAGATAAATTCATGTTTGCAACCATTAATTTTATAATGAAAACATAAAGGATTCAATAGATGCACAAATAATGTCAATTATAAAACCAAATAATCAACACCCATTCTCAAATTCAAACACCCATCATATACACACCCCTAAAATTGAATTTAGCTACTCATATTGAAGGAACAAGAGAATATACCAATTGGGTTTTCAATAATTCCATTCATTCTTTAATAACTAGCTTCAAATTCTAAGCTTCAATATGAACAATGGTGTTTTTCACTACAATGAAGAAGAAAACTTGTACTCTAAGGTGTAATCTCTATATCCTCTTCATTGTGAATTCAAAACTATGTATATTCCTTATACAGATCCCAAAAAAAGATCTTGGAAACTTCCCAATTACACCACAACAGATCTGGACTATTTTTCCCTTCAGGGAACTTGCAAAGCCACCTGCGATCGCCCATAATGACTTACACTGCACAAGTGCCATATCTTTAAAGCAGTGAGTTTTTGTTGCTTGCGACCCTATATGTGAAGGTGTGTATGATCTCCCTTGGCAACTTGGGGCGTGCGGATGCTTGATAGTTAGGTAGTGTTTCAGCTGCTAGGTGTGCTAGCACCTGTGAAACGCAAGTGCCATCATGCGCTGCGCTGGCCAGTTCACACATCATGGCTGATTCTTGCTCTTCCAGTCATTTGTGTAACTTGGCTTTCATTTTTAGCTCATTTGTGTTCAAATTCTTTTCTTTCTTCAATTGATCAAGAGTGCTTATGTAACACCCCAGAAATGTATCCAGCTATCTAAGTTAAAAAGCTCAGAAAAATCCCTATTTCAGAAATGACGGGTCTAAACCACGGACCGTGGTTTGAACCACGACTCGTGGAATGGATCCGTAGTTTAGTCCCTAAAAGTTTAGTCTCTGGTCTAGGAACCACGAGTGGGTTCTACGAATCATAGTTCATTCTACGAGTCGTAGTTCCACTCGTGGAACTAGACCTGAGAACTGCTGAGTGTTCCCAGGGACCACGAATCCAAATGATGACTCGTCGTTCAAACGACGGGTCCGTCCTGTCTACTCGTGGAAAGTCTTATGAGAAATGAATTTTTCCTAAGTCTCTTCAAGAACCACTAGTCAAGTCTATGACTCGTCATTTGAACGACGGACCGTAGTCTTGAGTCATGGTTCGACCAAGAGTCAGCTGAACCCCAGACGACGACTCCTAATGATGATTTGTCATTCCTTCTAGGGGTCCATCCTGTTGACCAATAGAAGTGAAGTTGCAACTTGAAATTCCAAGCCTGAGTTCTATGACTCCAGATGATGAACCATCATCTAAACCACAACTCGTAGACTGATTCGTGGTCACTGAAAGTTGACCAATTTCCATCTTTTTCCCAATTAATTCCTAGGGGCATTTGGGTTATTTCCCACACTATTATGTATTAAGTGAGGTCGTTTGACTACTTTTAGAAGGGGTTTTCACCCATATTACCCTAAGTCCCTCTTAGGTTCATCATTCTTCTCTCAAAGAGGAAAAGGTTCTCTCAAGCTCAAGTCTCCAAGCTCCAAGTCAAGTCTCCTAATTCATTTCCAGTCAAGTGGGTAATCTTCCACCAACGTATGTGGGTTTTTAACAATGGGTTCCTTCCACCTTTGTGTTCAAATTCCCCAACTCTTATTTTGAATTATAAAGTTATGAAATTAGGGTTTTGATCAAAAATTGTGGAAAGTTTATGAAATTAGTTTCTATATTTAAATTCATGGTTTCCTATTGATTACCTATGTTTCGATTATGATTCTCTCATGAGTTTTAAAAGACCAAGCATGAGGGTTGATTTATAGCATGAT
This sequence comes from Jaltomata sinuosa, assembly GCA_003996215.1. NCBI lineage: Eukaryota > Viridiplantae > Streptophyta > Magnoliopsida > Solanales > Solanaceae > Jaltomata > Jaltomata sinuosa. The sequence goes on along the minus strand of QJPP01007071.1, from coordinate 138,374 downwards.
TCCTTCCAAATTATGAATTCCTAAGTTGGGATTTCCACTCAATCTTCTGGGGCTTTCCTATTAAGTGTTTTCTCATGATTCCTTCATGAATTTTACGCTTAACTTCATGCGTGGATGTTATGATCTCAAGTACCTTATGAAAATTTCATGCCTAAATCTTCAAGATGAATTTATAAAGAAAAGTGTAGTTGAACTATGATTATTCTGAGTCTAAACAATTTATGGTTGACCGTGCTTGACATTAGATATGTCCTTATGCTTTCCAATTGTTTTGACACTTGTTATGTCTCAGATATTATATGGGCTATATGAATGTTTTAGAAAGTAGTATTCTAGTACCAAGCAAAGAATGACCTCGTTAGTATAGAGTGTCACCTAAGGACCTCGTTAGTAGAGAGTGTCACTCAAAGACCTCGTTAGTAGAGAGTGTCACCTAAGAACCTCTTTAGTAGAGAGTGTCACTCAAAGACCTCGTTAGTAGAGAGTGTCACTCAAGGACCTTGATAGTAGAGAGTGTCACCCAAGGACCTCAGTAGTAGAGAATGTCACCTATGGACCTCGCTAGTAGAGAGTGTCACCTATGGACCTCGTTAGTGGAGAGTGTCATCTCATGATTTTGAATAACGACCTCGTTAGTCAAGAGTGTCATATCTTGTATGAAAGGTAGTCCTCGTTAGTTGAGAGTGTCTCCTCGGATATTTATGAAAGTAGGACATCATGTAGCTCCTATGGTATAATGCCGGCTATAAAGACTCCCTTATGAATGTTCCCAAGTTTTCTAAACTTTATGATGTCTTAAATTGAGTCTTCGACATCTAAGCTTATGTTTTTTTACTCAGGATTATGATATTTACTCATGATACTCGTATTATGCATCCACTCAATTCTCACTTATTTCTAAGCATGCTTTTTGTATTACATACTCATATCTCACATATTCAGTACATCTTATAGTACTAAGGCATATTCGTACTGCATCTTATTGACGATGCAGATCCAGGTTTCCATTTGCAGACACATGGCTAGAGTTCGTGGGACATTCAACGAGGGTTGGTGAGTCCTTATTTTCCGAGGGCTAGTAGAGTCTGGTTCAGTATTTTTCCCTTTATCACTTAGAGTTAGCTGGGGGATTATCCCAGCAACTCCTTATGTCTTATGTAGAGGCTTTTCAGACACAGACAGTATTCGAGTCTTCTTATGGATCTTGTATTTCTATCGACTTGATTATCCATTTATGTTATTTTGACTTTATCTATTATGTTCTGCTTATCTTTGTTATGCTTGATAATGATATGACCAAGGGTTAGCTTGGGATCCGTGTGGTCCTAAATCTTGTGTTACATCTAGATCGTAACCTCGGGGCGTGACAAACTTGGTATGAAAGCCTCAGGTCCAAATGTCCTAGGATGTCTGAAAGATGCATCGAGTAGAATATCTTTCATGGTTGTAAAGCGCACCACACTTATGAGACGGAGGCTATGAGATGTTTTAGTAAAAACTTCACTCTTCATGATCACTATCATGCGATAGAGTTTGACCCTACTTAACCTTCTAATCTGTTCCTTATGCATTTCAGATAATGTCTCCGCAAAGAAACCCCACGAGGAATGCTAATCCAACCACTCCAGATCATGAGGTTATGAATGCGGAATTCTCGAAGCCATATGTATGTTGGCTCAAGCCATGACAACTCAATTGAATGAGAAAGAGAAACTAACAAAGAGGAAGAGGAAAGTCAAGAAGACTGGATCATGGAACCAATCATCTTCTCAGCACAGGTCATCCAGACAAACCCCATCTTCAGTTAGCACACCTACCCTCGACTCTCAGTCTTGTCACCATAAGGTTCCAAAGACCTTGAGATACCCTCGTTGTAGTAGATGTGGTAAGTTAAATTTAGGTGAGTGCCTTGCAGGTAAGGAGGGGTGTTTTAGGTGTGGTCAGTTAGGCCATAAGATCAGGAATTTCCCTTCATCTAAGAAGAGCAATTGTGATGTTCACCTCCAAAACCAATTCCTTTCATTGCCTAACCAGTCGGGTCAGAGTATTCCTCCAGAAGTTGAATCAGGTACGTCACTAGATTTTCTTCCTTTATGCACCCATAGCCCCCGGACCACTACTCTTGTTTGGTTATTAGTTGTCTTGACCTAGAACTAAGTGGGGATAGAAGGGTTGAGGCCTAGACTTTTAGGAGAAGTAGAGTCTTAGACTATAGAAGAAAGTGGGTATTCGTGCTAGAATCTGGAGTGATGTATGTTCTATTAGGGTAAAACAATCATAGTTCCTTTGAGAGATTGGTTAGAGGTCCATAGACTTAAGAGGGTAGCATGAACCTAAAGGGGATATGGTGGAATGTAGAATCAGTCAGATTTTAGAGGCTCAGGTAGCGATGCTTGTGGGTGTTAGAACAAAGTCAAGAGGGGAGGCAAAAGCTTATTTCCATCCTAGCGTCCTAAGTATACTTCTGCCATTATGATACCTTTTGCATGCCTTGTGTGTCAGCGCCATGGTCCTATTTTAGACTCACGCTCATGTTCAGGTTCAAAATTAGCAAGTGATTGCTTCAGGCAACGATTCTACTCTTATCCTGCGATTCTATAAATACCAGCTTTATGCCCCGAGGTCCGTTACGTATGTAAACTCATGTATCACAGTATGTTCAGTTATGTTTACTCAGTCAGTCTTTAGAAATACCTCAATGGTTAATAAAATCATGTTACTCCATGTATATGCTCATACCTGATTCTTGAAGCGATTCACGTTTATGATGTACCTATTATAAAGCCCTTTGATCTTTGCCTTTGATGATGAGGGGTGGTGATCCCTACTAACTCATGTCTTACGTGCCCAGTATGTGATGTGCTCATGCCTATTGCGCGCTCAATTCCCTAAGCCTCACGTTGAGTGGCTTGATCACGCTAAGTGTAAATTAAGATCAATCTGTAATCCTTCATTCGTGACACTCCTACTCCTGCTCTTTCCTTTCAATGATTCTGGTTTATGTTGTTGTAAGTGTTAGGGAAGAAGGCCTTGTAGTAGCCTAGCTGGGAGGTGGAAAATTCCTTTTTCCTTATTAGTGTACTTTTTCCACCTTGACTTTTAGGTGTGGGTGAATTATGAGGTAAGGATTATTCATGCGAAATAGTTAGAAGGGGTAGTCTGGTATGTCCCCCTGTAGAAGTCCCTGAATCTGCGATTCCTAGTTATGATAAGGGAGAGGAGAGAAGTCTTAAATAGGGTAAGCTATGAAACCATAAGGTGACCATAGTTATAAGCTTGAATATCATGATAGGATACATGTGGATATTTGTTTTACACAACTAGTGACCCTTGGGTTGGGGAGCCTTGGATTAGTTGGTTGTTGTGATAAGAAAGAATACCATTCTTAGGAGATAACTCTAGATGAAAGGGGTTTAGTCGAGATAGACTTAAACATGGAGAATTGGGTAGTTAGACTCAGATCTTAGTACCTTTATGTGCGCTGTTGAGGTTGTTAGTTGCAAATGGTAGGAGTGGTATTCAGAAGAGAATAGTTTCCCTGTATATCTACTTCTCTCAGTTTGGTATCCCTTTAGGTTAAATGCGATTTCTAGAGTATGTTTGTTCCTTATGAGTTTTAGTTGAGTTCCTACACTCATCCTAGACCAACTATAATGATAGATATCCAGTTTTTTTCCCATTAGCTGATCTTACGTTCCTAGCATGAATACGTGTCTCATAAAACCAGCTCAACTTTTATTTCAATCAGAAATCGATTACCACGATAGTACTTCAATTTTTACAACTCAGTTGAAGGAACTACTCGGGGGACAGAGTCATCCATGAAGGCCAAGCACCTCCACCCTTTCCATTTCCAATCCGGTTTCAGCTTGAGGTAGTATTTCCTCCTTAGTATGTCCCTTTGATTCTACTCCATCAGTTACTCTCATGATTCTAGCATGCATTCATATTTTACGAAGTTAGTTTATCATGTTTTCAAGTTGAAAAGTTTGGGTTTTTATGCTTACCCTTTTATTTCCATATCTTGATGTTTGGTTGGGCTATTTTCTCCTCAGTTTTTCCTTGTTTAGTCTTCATTCGAGGACGAATGATCCCAAGGGGGAGATATAACACCCTGAAATCGTATCCAGCTATCTAAGTTAAAAACCTCAGAAAAATCCATGTTTCAGAAATGACGGGTCAAAACCATGGACCGTGGTTTGAACCACGACGCATGGAATGGATCCGTGGTTCAGTCCCTGAAAGTTTAGCCTCTGGTCTGAGAACCATGAGTTGGTTCTACGGATAATATTTTATTCTACGAGTCGTAGTTCCACTCATGGAACTAGACCTGAATATTGTTGAGTGTTCCCAGGGACTACGAATCCAAATGATGACTCGTCGTTCAAATGACGAGTCCATCCTGTCTACTCATGGAAAGTCTTCTGAGAAATGACTTTTTCCTAAGTATCTTCAAGAACCACGAGTCAAGTATACGACTCATCATTTCAATGATGGATTGTAGTATTAAGTCGTGGTTTGACCAAGAGTCAGCTGAACCACAGATGACGACTCCTAATGATGATCCATCATTCCTTCTACGGGTACGTCCTATTGACCTGTGAAGTGAAGCTGCAACTTGAACTTTCCAGCTTGAGAACTATGACTCCAAACGATGATCCGTCATCCAAACCACGACTCATAAACTAAGTCGTGGTCACTTAAAGTTGACCAATTTCTAGCTTTTTCCCAATTAATTCGTAGGGGCATTTGGGTTATTCCCCACCCTATTATGTATTAAGTGAGGTCATTTGACTACTTTTAGAAGGGGTTTTAACCCATATTACCCTAAGTCCCTCTTAGGTTCATCATTCTTCACTCAAAGAGGAAAAGTTACTCTCAAGCTCAAGTCTCCAAGCTCCAAGTCAAGTCTCCTAATGCTTTTCCAATCAAGTGGGTAATCTTCCACCAAGGTATGTGGGTCTTTAAAAATGGGTTCCTTCCACCCTTGTGCCCAAATTCCCCAACTCTTATTTTAAATTATGAAGTTATGAAATTAGGATTTTTATCCAAAATTGGGAAAAGTTTATGAAATAAGTTTCTATGTTTAAATTCATGGTTTCCTAGTGATTACCCATGTTTTGATTATGATTCTCTCATGAGTTTTAAAAACCCAAGAGCATGATTCCTTCCAAGTTATGAATTCCTAAGTTAGGATTTCCACTCAATCTTCTGGGGATTTCCTATTAAGTGTTTTCTCATGATTCCTCCATGGATTTTACGCTCAACTTCATGCGCGGATGTTATGATCACAAGTACCTTATGGAAATTGCATGCCTAAATCTTCATGTATGAATTTAGAAAGAAAAGTGTAGTTGAACTATGATTATACTAAGTCTAAAGATTTTATGGTTGACCGTGCTTGACATTAGACATGTTCTTATGCTTTCCAATTATTTTGACACTGGTTATGTCTCAGATATTATATGGGCTATATGCATGTTTTAGGAAGTAGTATTCTATTACCAAGCGAAGAAGGACCTCGTTAGTAGAGAGTGTCACCCAAGGACCTCATTAGTAGAGAGTGTCACTCAAGGACCTCGTTAGTAGAGAGTGTCACCCAGGAACCTCATTAGTAGAGATTGTCACCCAAGGACCTCGTTAGTAGAGAGTGCCACTCAAGGACCTCGTTAGTAGAGAGTGTCACCCAAGGACCTCGTTAGTAGGTAATGTCACCTATGGACCTCGCTAGTAGAGACTGTCACCTATGGACCTCGTTAGTGGAGAGTGTCATCTCATGATTTTGAATAACGACATCGTTATTCGAGAGTGTCATATCTTATATGAAAGGGAGTCCTCGTTATTTGAGAGTGTCTCCTCGGATATTTATGAAAGTAGTACTTCATGTAGCTCCTATGGTATAATTCCGTCTGTAAAGACTCCCTTATGAATGTTCCCAAGTTTTTTAAACTTTATGATGTCTTAAATTGAGGCTTCGACGTCTAAGCTCATGTTTTATTACTAAGGATTACGATATTTACTCATGATACTCTTATTATGCACCCACTCCATTCTCAGTTATGTTCTAAGCATGCTTTCTCTATTACATACACATATCTCACATATTCAGTACATCCTAGAGTACTGACGCATATTTGCGCTGCATTTTATTGACGATGCAGATCCAAGTTTCCATTCGCAAACATGTGGCTAGAGTTCGTGGGCCATTCAGTGAGGGTTGGTGAGTCCTCATTTTCCAAGGGCTAGTAGAGTCTGGTTCAGTATTTTTCCCTTTAGCACTTAGAGTTAGCTAGGGGCTTGTCACAGCAACTCCTTATGTCTTATGTAGAGGCTTTTCAGACACGGACAATATTCTAGTCTTCGTATGAATCTTGTATTTCTATCGACTTGATTATCTATTTATGTTATTTTGACTTTATCTATTATGTTCTGCTTATCTTTGTTATGCTTGAGAATGTTATGACCAAGGGTTAGCTTGGATCCGTGTGGTCCTAAGTCTCGTGTTACGTCTAGGGGGTAACCTCGGGGTGTGACAGCTTACATATAAGACAATAAAGGCATAAGATCATTCTAAATCATACCAAATAAAGATAATAATTCATGAATAGGAGCAAAATAAGTTGGTAGATTACCAACTTATCAGCTTCCTTATTTAAATGCTTAATCATAGTATCGTGTCCTTGGGTTGGCTTACCTACTAGGGGGTTGTAGTAGGTTCTATCATGGCCCGACTTTGGGTCATAACAGCTTTGAGTCATCCTTCTTTTGCTGAACAAGAATCTATTCAGCCATGAAGAATTAGTAATCCTTCTGAAGTGAAGGCAAAAGAAGTTTGATACCAACTTTGAGAAGACGCCATAAAAGGTAAGGTGAGTGTCTACATATAACAAGCGTGATGAGCTTTACTACTAACATTATTGTTTAGTTTTGAAGGTAAAAAAATGTATAGGGCTACTGAACTTGCCAATTAAAGGGAAGGTTTAAAGAATCTTATAGAGTCTTTTGTCGATTTGGCAAAGAAAAGGGCAAAAATAAATAGATGGATTTGCAATCAGGATTATAGGTTGGTTCATGGTAAGGTTAAAGATACAAAGAGTACACCTCATGCCACTTATAGATAAGCAACAAATAGGAAATCAAATTCCTCAATGACTATTACCTTGGGGAATGTACACGAGCTATGCTACCCCCAAGCCACCAAAAGCCGATCCCCACCAATCCCACAACTATATTTCCAAATGTCTAACTTCCCGAGTAATGTTAGACAAACCCCTTCTTACCCAAATTTCCAACAAAATCACCTTCTACAAGGAAGATATTCCTTTGTTGCAACTCAATCCCAAACTTCACTACAAAATGCATCACACGCTTCCTTGCATGTACCACATTACATAAACCAAGAGCCTTACCAAGATAACTGATAACAAAATCCTCGCTACAAAGAGATATATTATGAAACACATGATAATATGTATTGGGATGGACATTAACATGTTGGTCAATAAGGTTTTGATGCACCATGATGACGTTTAAAAACATTCTCCCATAGGAGGTGGTAATGATCGTCGTACAAAACAAGTAAATATACCCAATGGATTGTCGGGGTCATATCCATGGGGAATGGAGTAATGATTCGCTAAAAAATCATTTCATAGTAATCACTAAGGTGATTAAATGTTCAAACAACTAAAAGTAAAAGTTAGGGGAAAAGGAATGGGAATTAACATATCAATTTCGACAAAAGAGAGTAAAGTAAATCATAAGTCGGTAATCTACCAACTTATTGAGTCTTTAATCATGAAATATTGCTATGTTTCGATGAGATTTAGAGGTTCTTATGGCCTTTATTGATGTGAATGTAGGTACACTTGGTAAAGGATAGAAAATAAGTAATTAGATCCAAAAGTGCTCACAAGGAGTTGAAGTGTGAAGTGATCAAGTGAGATGAAGATTTTGCTGAGAGGTGCGGCCACTGGGCAATATGCACAACCCATTGGTGTGGTCTGCACTCCTATCCATATGAAGCTTAGAAGAAAAGGAAAGAATCTATTAAGGGGTGCGGCCACCGTACAACACACATAAGGCCTGGTGCGAACTGCACCTCGCCTTGCATGACAACTGAAGATCGGCCAAGTCACTGGTTCGCTTGCACAGAGCTGTGGGATATGCATAATGTGACATGCAAAACACACGTCATACTGCACAACTCCTGAGGGGAAGTTTTGTCCACTTTTGTATAATTAATTGAGAACATTCTAAAACCCAATTTAGGCATAGTTTTTGAATAGTTTTCAGTTTTTGAGCAAGTTTCTCTCCCAAGGCAAGATAGAGGGTTTCACTTAATTCTCTCAATATTCAACCTTGGACTTTTAAATTTGAGCTTGGATATTGGATTCTTGCTACAATTAATGAAAATAAATTTAAATTTCCCTATTGGTTTACTTTCTTCTTCCATTAGCATGAGCGGCTAAGTCTCCTTATCTAGGGATGTGTTGATGATCGGTACTTGATAAAAGGGTATGGGTCTTGCTTATTTGTGTTTATATTTGGTAATATGACATGCGTCTAGTGACTTCACCATATTTTAACTCTAAAATACGTGGTTTGAAACATTTATTTAATTTACTTGATTGTGTTCTTGCTTGAGAAAGGGGTTCATAATTTTGGATGTGAAATTGCTAGTGGGTACTTGGGATTCCACTTAGATAGAGGCTAGAAATAGCTAATTTGCCAAAAATACCCATTTAAGTGTCTAATCTAGATACAGTGTGACCTCCCTAAGCCTATATTGGTTGATTTATGCCTAACAATGGTGCTTGAACAAAGACTATTGGATAAATGATTGTGAGATCGAAAGATTAACATTCATGCCTAAAACCAATGCTACCTATGTTGTTTACCAAGAATTTATGCGATTGAGAACGTACCTTGACCCATATTTAAGTTCCATCGGAAGCACATCCCTAGTCGTCCTCTCTCTTGTTTACACCTCACATTTACTTTATTGTTTGGTTTTGAATTGAATTGTGATAGATTCCCAATTCCCTCCCCCTTTTTTACATTATTTGTTTTTTTGGACAATCTACTCTTGTTGTGAGGTCTTCTCTACAATCTCATTGGCTAAGCTACCATTCCTCGTGGGATCGACGTTGACTCTTGGCCGGTAATATAAATTTTATTTTTCTTAAAAATTATCGTCACCTCCGTAATGGAGAGTGTCATTTGAGAGTTATCAATAATGGCGTCATTGTCGGGGACTGGTGGTTGAGTAGACTTTTTGATTGTGAATTGAAATCACCTTGTAGAGTATTTGGCCTTTTTATTTGGTTTGTTGTTTTTGTTGGTTGAGCAGGCAGCTCATGAATAAAGTGGGCGACAATAGAAGTGTAGATAGATTCATAGACGCAACCAATGAACCCATAATTCAAGGAGGGGTAGGTGTAATCCGCCTACCTCTCACGGTTGGAAACGCGGTGTTCCACATCACTAGCACTATGCTCTATCTCATACAAATGAAAGGGATTTTTGGAAGAGCAGTGCACGAAGATGCAAATGGGCATATTCAGAATGTTGTGGAGATATGCCAACCTTTCATCTTCCAAAACATCCCGCAAGAATCTATTCGACTTTGCCTATTTCCATTCTCTCAAACAGGGGAAACCATGACTTGGTTGGAAGAACTACCGGATCGGCCAATCACCTCTTGGGATGAGTTGGTAGGGGCTTTCGTGGTTCGATTTTTCCCTCCCTCAAGGATGATGCAACAGAGGGATGATATTACCAACTTTCGCCAACTACTCGATGAGCCTTTGCACGAGGCATGGTTGAGGTTTAAAAAGAAACTTGTGTTGTTTCCTAACCATGGTTTTCGGATAATGTCTTTCTACAAAGCTTTTATAGGGCTTTGAATTCAATTAACAAGTTCATGGCCAACAACCTCGGGGGTGGTACCTTTATGGACCAACAATATGCTCTCGCCTCGGCCCTTATAGAAAGAATGACCAAGACTAACTGAGCTTGGAAAAAAGGGGAAGCTGATGTTCCTACCATAGGAGTGACCTCATCTATTTTGACAAATGAGATATGGAGAAAGGATGAAGAAAGGGATGAGATGATGGCAAAGATGATGACACAAATTGACTTATTACCCAAGCATGTGATATGGGACGAAAGTGGTAAGACCGTGAATGTTGTTAGTACACCAGAGATTAAGGCAAGTGATGACAAGCTTATGACCATCATGGATATTAAAATTTGTTACTTGTCGGTGGGTTCTCATCCCGGGTATTACAACCCGAGGGATGAGAATCAAGGTTGGATTAAGGATAAGGAAAGAGATGGAAATTGGAAGGACCATGAAAAAGAGGTTGATAGATACAATCACCAGAGTTCCAATCCTTACGTACCTCCAAATAAGTCGGACACCTTGTATCAACCCACCACAAGAAATCTTGGTAACTCAAATATAGAGGACATGTTGTCCTTGGTTTTGAATAGGGTAGAGACAACAAATACCGTGGTTAGTAAGCTTAAAAGAGAAGTTCAACACTTCACCAAACTGTGAGTTCTCATTCGGCCTCAATTAAGCATCTTGAGGCACAAATGAACCATCTATCAACTCAAATAAACCCGAGGATGAAGGGGACACTTCCTAGTGACACAAAAGCCAATCCTAAAAATGACGCTCATGTTATGGCTATTGTTACTAGAAGTTAAAGAACAAGTGATGTAGTGAAAAATCCCATTGTAGATGTTATGGATAAGCTAGCTAATGTAGTGAGGAGGCCTAGTGTTGAAGATGTTGTAGAGCCTATTGATAAGGAAGAAGAGATTGCACATGACAAAGATGTTGTAGAACCATAATTTAGGGTGAAGCTTGGTGCTCCCAATGTACTAGTGAATGTTGATATTGATGATGAGAAGAAGGAGGCTGAATTTCCTCCCCAAGTGGCCATAGATATTGAGGAGGACAGATTGAGGAGGACAGTTCTATTATGCAAAGTGTGCTGCCACACTAACTAAGGGACCTCCTCCATACCCTCAAAGGTTAAATATGAAGAAAGAAGAGCACAAATTTAATAAGTTGGTTGACATGTTCAACAAACATTTGATAAAAAGTCCTTTGGTTGAAGCCTTAATGCAAATGCCGAGGTATGCCAAATTAATAAAGGAGTTACTCAAGAAAAAGAAGGTTTTCGATTTTGGCACCATTGAGATCTCACACAGTTGTAGCACTGTGATGACAAGTAATGTTGCTATAAAATTGGAAGACCCGGGTGCATTCACTATTTCTTGCACTATTGGGCTGTTTGTCTTCTGGAAAGCATTCTGTGATTTAGGGGAAAGCATCAACTTAATGCCCCTAGTGATCTTCAAGAAGTTAGGATTGGGTACGCCCAAACCTACATCCATGCAACTAATCATGGCTAATCGGTCCATCAAGCATCCGGTAGGAATTCTATTTGATGTGTTGGTAAAGGTTTATAAGTTTATTCTCCCGGCTGACTTTGTGATTTTGGATTGCGAAGTGGATATTGAGGTGCCCATCATATTGGAGTGACCATTGATGGCTATGGGGAAAGGCTTAGTGGATGTTAAACTCGGAGAGTTCAAGTTCTGAGTGGGAATCGAGGTAATGATATTCAACCTATGCCAACCCATAAAGCCTCCGGATGAATTATGGGTAGTCTCAGTGATAGATGTTGAGGGCAAGCTTGATGATGCCCTTGAGGAGTCTGAAATGGGCAAGACACCCAAGTTTGAGGTATTGCTAAGGTGGAAATAATATGATGTGTTGAGCACTTTGACAGAGCAATTCCCCTTTTTGGAATGGGGCCAAGCCAACCAGATTGGCATGATATCCAACAACGACTAAGGTTTGAGGTACTATCGTCGAGCCGCGACATAAAATCAAGCGCTTCTTGGGAGGCAACCCAAGTGTTTTTACATTGTTTTTGGTTACCTTTTGTAGTTTTTTGTTTGTTTTAGGAATGCATGGAGAGGGAAAATGAGAAAATGGAAAAATGAGACAAAAGGGGAACGTGCAGATGGTCGTGTGGTTCGCACAAACTATTATGCATGTCACACAGGCCACCACTCCCCAAGTCAGTGAACTGGAAGAAAAATGTTGAGTTGGAGGCAATATGCGTTGGTCTATGCATTTAGCACCAGCCCTTGTGCGTGTCGCACCACCTCCGCACACCATAATAAAAAGTTGCGCCAAGTTTGAGTATGAAAATGGTGAGGTGCAAAGCGACATGTGGTCTGCACAAGGGCTTGTGCAAATAACACATCGTGAGGCACCAATATAAGTTTTGAAATTTTTATTGACCTACCCATTGACCAACCCGACCCGGTGACTTTTCTTTTTCTTTTTATCTTTTAAAACCACCAGCTTCACCTCTTTTATCCTATATTCTTCCAAACCACCATAATTTTTATCTCAAAATCCTCCACAAATCCACCAAACTCTCCCAAAATCTTCTCCTTCTCTCACCCACACCTCTCCTCCACTGCAACACTTATCACCGCTGCTGTCATTTCTAGTTGAAGTGTTGGGTCACCATTGTTGCACCTTGAAAAGCTCTAATTTTTGCTTTCCTTCTCATAATATTCACTTGTGGTAAGCTCTCGAATGTTAAATACATGTTTTTTATGAGGATTGAGAAATCATATTGTGAAGCATGCTCGCTAGAATTGCCATGTTAATTTTAGGTGAGATCCAAAAATTATGGGTCCCAAATTTTGTGTTGTATTGTTGATTTTTCTTTTTATTAAATTGGTAGAACTTAAAGTTGTGATAATGCATGTTCATTGTGGTAATTTTTAGCCTTAAAAATCCATGTTTGGGTGAAGTCTGAGTAACCCACTTGTGATTGATGCATGATTTGGTCCTATGATAGATTGGGTGACGTCATTCTTAAGGGAAAATCATTATCTCCATGAGGTTTTTGTTAGAAATTGAGGTTTGGGGCTGAAATTTGTTACTACTATTGTGCCTATGTTCTTAGTTGAATATGCTTATTGGGTGTATGATTTTTGTTGGGAGGTAGAAATTGTTTGTTGAATTAATGTGCCTAATTGTGAATAATTTAAGGCTTGATATTCCGATGATAGATGGAGTAAAGTCCTTCTTAAGGGAAGTCGTTAAGTTCTTCTTTTGGTTTTGAATTGTGTTAATGGATTCTAGGGAAGTCTGAGTACCCGGATAATTTGGTTGGGTCATATAATGATTGTCCCTATTGTTTAAATTGGTGGATTGTTAGTGTGGTGCTTGTTTCCAAGTGCATTCCACACGTATTGTTTTGCGAACCACATGCTTAACACACAAGAAGACAAGGGATTGCAAAATTCCATTTGTTTCCCTGTGCATTTCACATGTGGAGCGCAGACCTCGACGTGATAAATGCACAAGGCACCGCATGAGGTTGAAAAGGCTACTAGTTGACTGTTTCAAAAGGTGAAGCGTGGTACGACGCGCACTTTGGCTGTTGCGATTTGCACCAGCTTCACACCTCATTGCAGAAATCCTTGTAGGTTCAGGTAGCTCATGTGAAAGCACGTGCAATGTACACTATGCCTGGTGCAATTCGCATGTGGCCTGCATGAACCATCAGTTACCTATTTTGTTTTTCTCCTTTTTTGCATTCAGTTCCTTTTAATTGGTTAACTTTTTTTAGTCTCTCTTCTTTCACATATCTCAAAAATACAAAAAGATTTTGTTTTGCCTTTTGGTACTCACAATCTCCATGTACAGATTATGTCTTCTAGCAAGGGCAACACAGGGTGCCAACAAAGAAGCTATCAACTGCGGAAGAGGTGAGAGTTCACTTTGGGGTTGAAGGAATAAAGGTCATATATGTCACGCCCCGAGGCTACCCCCTAGACGTAATATGGTGCTTAGAGTCACAAGTGACCCCAAGCTAACCCATGGTCTGGCATGAATAAATAATTCAAGTTAAAACTTATACTGTGCGGAAGCTGAAAATAGTTTAATAACCAAAATAGGGAAGAGCCCAAAAACATGTCTGAATATAAAATGTATAAAGAGTATAGTGATGAATGGAAACAACACTACCAATTCAAACTGAATCTAGTCTATTTTTGAAAGCCTCTAACTGATGTGAGTTGCTGGGACATGCCCCCAGTTAACTCTAACAAGTCTCAAACTAAAATATAAAGACTGAAAAGTAAAGCATGCCTATCATCCTCGAGCTATGAGGAATCGCACTGAAGTTGCTAAATAGGACTGGAAGTTGATCTAAGCATGATCTGGATGTTGAGTGCCTGAACCTACATCATAAAATGATATAGCACAAATGTATGCGTCAGTACTTTTTATGTACTGAGCATGCAAGATATGTGCTAAGCTGAACGATAAAAGGGCTAAACATGGTAATATGTATACTGAAGAATAAACTGAGAAGTAAGCTGAGATGCAATGACCAAATAAATATCATGAGTATATAGCATGCCGAACTGAATAACTGAATATAAGGTCAATGCAACATGAGTCTGACTGTGAGAGATACTATTAACAGACATACCCCAAGTTGAGCTAACTATGGGTCCAACTTGTAACCCTAGATGGAAGGGTGTTCATACCTTGCCAAGGGTACAAACAAGTCTAACGTGGATCCACTAAACTGATGCCCACAAGGGAAAAGGGTGTCAAGCCTAATCTGAGGGGTGACCCTTTTAGAACCTAAGGTGGCGCCGTAGTTCTAGGACTCATGGATTGCTGCTAAAGGTCTCAGCCTAAACTTGCAGGTGAGCCTTCATCCCTTTGTTTGCTCGGTGCTAAGTTTACTCCCAACTGAATATAAAGCTAAAGATGCAACTGTAATACTGGATAGCTCAAAACACTGATATAATCTGAGAATGCAACATACATACACTGAGAGATATAGCATTCAAATTCTTAAGCATGATTGTCTAACTAATCTTCCTAGCAAGCATAATTTATGAAATACTGAAATTAACACAATCTAGTGTTTCTGAGTTCTATACATGGAACTATTATAATTCTCCAAGAACATGAACTAAGATCATATAAGTTATATCATCTGAATAGCAAGGAAATCTCTAGGGATTATAACCCTAGGTCTAAGTAATCATGGAGAAACTGCAGAAATTGAATGAGTTCAAGGAACTCACTAGTGAAATCCCACATACCTAGAGGAAGATTCTACGGTTGAAGCTTTGGATTTGGGGAGAAACATGGAGGAAACCCTCTTTTTTGTTCTTGAGAGAAAGCACTTTGTTTTTGTCTGATGTTGCTAAGTGTCGAATGATTTAGGATTAATGAGGGAAAATAGTGTTAAAAACTCTTTAATAACTCCCAAAACAACTTAGGATCAGAGTTAAAAGAATTGGGAAAAGACCGAAATATCCCCAACTTAAAACTGGAAACTTTTGAAAAGTCACCGTCGAAGGGGCTGCTCGACGGGCGTCGGACCTGCGATAGCCAGTTGACCAAGGCATCAGGATAGGGAATACTGGGATAACCCCTGGACCATTCCCACAGGCAGACCCATGGCCTGTCCCTTCAGTGACGCCCATGGTGATTTTCCCGCTAGGGCAAAGGAGGCTGGGACTGGGGCACTGGCTCCTTCTCACGGGCTGCCCGATGGCCCGTCGAACCTATGACGCCCGTCGAACCACCAACGCGCATCGAGTCCCCTATTTGGTTAGATACGGCTTGGACTGAGCCTCTGGGACCTTCCCACGGGGACCCTTGATAGGCCATCGTGTCCATGACGCCCGTGGGTCAGCCCGTGGGTTAGCCCATGGGGCTTGACTGGAGATGGAATTTTCTTATGACTTGCTGAGTTCTGGGTTTTTTAAGCTGGTCTAAATTCTGGGGTGTTACATTATCTTCCCA
Source organism: Jaltomata sinuosa (assembly GCA_003996215.1). Classification (NCBI taxonomy): domain Eukaryota; kingdom Viridiplantae; phylum Streptophyta; class Magnoliopsida; order Solanales; family Solanaceae; genus Jaltomata; species Jaltomata sinuosa. The sequence goes on along the minus strand of QJPP01007071.1, from coordinate 122,491 downwards.
TTGGGATCATTCGTCCTCGAATGAATATAAAATAAGCTGAGTTTGGAGGGAAAGAGCTGCAATCCCTACCAACTAAATACTAGGAGCTGACATTTGACTGAATCTAGTTCTAAGTACATGAAAGCATGCTGAAAATACTGGAATAGCTGGGAAAACATGATTCTGAAACTTACATGCATAAGAGGAAACTAAAAGACTGGAGAGGAACTATTACCTCAAACTAAAACTTGGTCGGAAGGAAAGAGATGAGGATACTTCACTATCATGGCTACTCCGGCTTCCCAAGTAGCTCCCTCTATGAACTGATTCCTCCACCAACCTTTTAATGAAGCGACCTTTTTATTTCTCAACCTATGAACCTGACAAAGAATAATCTCAACTGGAACCTCCTCATAGGTGAGGCTATCCTTCACAGCCACACTCTCTAAAGGTACTATCGATGTCGGATCACCCACACAATTCTTCAACAAAGAAATGTGGAAGACTGGATGTACCGCTGCTAGTTCTGTTAGTAACTCTAACTCATAAGCGATATTGCTGACCCTCTTCAGGATTCTGTAAGGACCTACATACATGGTAATGAGCTTTCTTTTCTTGCCAAATCTTATCACCCCCTTCATGGGTGACACTTTCAGGAAAACCCAATCATCAATTTCAAATTCTAAGTCCCTTCTCCTCATATTTGCATAGGACTTCTGATGACTCTGAGCTGTCTTTAGTCTTTCTCTGATGAGTTGAACCTTCTCAATAGCCTCATGAACCTAATTTGGCCCAATCAAGGCTGCTTCACCTAATTCAAACCAACCAACTGGTGATCTGCATCTACGCCCATAAAGTGCCTCATAAGGAGCCATCTGAGTACTGGAGTAGAAGATGTTATTATAGGCAAACTCTATGAGAGGTAGGTAATCATCCCAACTACCCTTGAAATCAATAATGCAAGCTGACCGTCCATCTGTGGGTGAAATGTTATACTGAGATTAACCTGAGTACCAAACCCTTTATGAAATGATCTCCAGAAATGAGATGTAAACTGAGGACCTCTATCAAAGATGATAGCAAAGAGAACCCTATGCAACCTGACTATCTCGCTGATGTAGAGTCTAGCATAGTCCTCCATGAGTCTATAGTCTTAACAACTAAGAAGTGAGCTGACTTAGTGACTCTGTCCACTATCACCCAAATGGAGCCATGTTGTCTGCAAGTACGAGGTAAACCCATAATGAAATCCATATTGACCACTTCCCACTTCTAAGTAGGAATTCTAATCTCCTGAGTCACACCTCCTGGTTTCTGATGTTCTACTTTAACCTTCTGACAATTGGGACACTTAGCCATAAAATCTTTGATGTCCCTCTTTATGACGTTCCACCAATATACTTCCCGTAGATCACGATACATCTTAGTGGCACCTGAATGATGGAATATATGGAAATATAGGCTTTTATAAGGATTTTATGCCTCAACTCAACCACGTTAGGAACACATAATTGACCCTGATAACGAAGCACACCATATCTCCCTTGGGAGAAAACCTCACCTCTTTGCTAATGAACTGCACCATTAAGCTAAAGAAATATAGGGTCACTACCCTATTTCTCCTTAACCTCTGCTACCAATGAAGATTCTGATCCATTCTGGACTACCACACCACCATCAGACATGTCCATAAGGAAAACTCCTAAGCTAGTAAGTCGGTGAACATCTCTGGCTAATTCCTTCTTCTGTTCCTCAATATGTGACATGCTACCCATAGACAGTCTGCTGAGAGCATCAGCCACTATATTGGCCTTACCCGGATGGTAGAGCACACTTATATCATAATCTTTGAACAAGCCATACCTTCTGATGAAGATTCAACTCTTTCTGGGTGAACACATGCTGGAGGCTCTTATGATCTGTGAACACATCAACATAAACACCATACAAGTAGTGCCTCCAAATCTTTAGGGCAAACACAACTGCATCAAGCACGAGGTCATGAGTCGAGTAGTTCTTCTCATGGACCTTAAGCTGTCTGGAAGAATAAACTATGACCTTACCCTACTGCATCAAAATAAAGCCTAGACCGACCCTGGATGCATCTCAATAAACTACATAACCATTTGAACCCTCTAGTAGAGTCAAGACTGGAGTTGTAGTCAATTTAGTCTTTAGTTCCAAGAAACTTTTCTCACACTCATCTGACCGATGAAACTTGACCTTCTTCAGAGTCAACTTGGTAAATGGGGCAACTATGGATTAAAATCCTTCAACAAACCTCCTGTATAACCGGCCAAAGCCAAGAAACCTTTGATATTAGTCAGAGAAGTGGGTCTAGGCCAGTGCTTTACTGCCTCAATTTTCTGAGAATCCACTCGGATCCCTTTGCTGGATACCATATGACCAAGGAAAGCGACAAACTGCAACCACAATTCACATTTGCTGAACTTAGCGAATAGATGGTGATCTTTCAGAGTTTGCAGAATAACCTTCATATGAGTCGCATGCTCTTCCTAATTCCGAGAATAAATGAGGATATCATCAATGAAGATGATGACGAACAAGTCCAAATACTATTTGAACACCCTGTTCATTAAGTCCATGAAAGTTGCAGGAGCATTGGTTAGTCCAAATGACATAATGACAAATTCGTAGTGACCATATCTAGTGCTGAAGGCTATCTTCAGGATGTCACTATCTTTGACTCTGAGCTGATGATAGCCGAAACTGAGGTCTATCTTATACAAGAAACTAGCACCCTGAAGCTGGTCGAACAAGTCATCAAACCTAAGGATGGGATATTTCTTCTTGATTGTGACATTATTCAACTGACGGTAGTCAATGCACATCCTAAGAGAACTATATTTTTATGCACGAACAATACTGGATCACCCCATGGAGAGATATTGGGTCTAATGAAGCCCTTATCTAGGAGTTTTTTCAATTCCCTAAGCTTAGCTGGAGCCATTCTGTAAGGAGGAATCGAAATTGTTTGGGTATCTTGAAGGAGATCTATTCCGAAGTCGATTTCCCTTTTGGGAGGATCTCTAGGAAGATCTTTTGAGAACACATCTAGAAACTCAATTACTACTGGAACTGACTCAAGATTTGGGGTTTCGGAGTTTGAATCCTTGACCCAAATAAGATTATAGATATACCCTTTTGGAAATCATTTTCTGGCCTTAAGGTAGGAGATGAAATGAACATACATGTACTGAGTTATTACCCTTCCATTCTAAGACTGGATCATTTGGAAACTGAAATTGAACGATTCTAGTTCTACAATTGACTGAGGAATAACAGGAATGTAACCAATCCATGCCTACAATGATATCAAAATCTACCATTTCAAACTCTATAAGATCTACTGAGGTCACTTTCTGGGAGACTGTGACAGAGCAATTTTGGTACACCCGTCTTGCTATAACTGGGACACCAACTGGAGTAGAGACTGAGAAGGGTTTTTGGAGAATTTCTGGGCTAACATTAAAATTTACTGCTATATATGGAGTTACAAAAGAAAGTGTATCCCCTGGAACTAACAATGCAGAGACATCAGTATTAATGACTCATAACGTACCCGTGACCACATCAGGAGAGTCCTCTTGTTCCTGTCGAGCCTGAAGAGCATACAACCTGTTCTGGCCCGCTTACTATCTCTTCCCTTTTCCTTGATTTTCTCTTCCTCAATCTGTTGGGCATAAGTAACTAATATGGAGAAATCTATCTCCTTAATCAACATAGCAGTCTTGCTTTCTTTGACCATATCATCCGACACACCAGATATGAACATGCTCATACGAGCCCTGGAGGCAGCTACTATTGCTGGAGCATATTTGGATAGCTGTGTGAACTTGAGAGCATAGTCTTTCCCACTCATGTCATTCTTCTTCAGGTTAATGAATTCCTGAACCTTGGCTTCCCTAAGCTCTAGTGGAAAAAACTGGTCCAGAAAAGCAGTCTTGAAAAGGTTCAAACTCACTGGGCCTGCATTAGTACCACGATATTCTGTCCACTACTGGTACCAAGTGTAGGCCACTCCTTTCAACTGATAGGCGACCAAATATGCACCCTCGACTAGAGTGACATCCATAATGTGTGTTACCTTCTGGATGTGGTCGAGAAACTCTTGATGATCCTTTTTTGACTTAGACCCATGAAATTCTGGAGGGTTTATCCGATTGAAGTCTTAGATTCTTGCTGCAGCAGTTTTAGTCTGAGGCGGAGCTAGTTTGGCATACTGTTGATTGACCTGGGTGGTCATGGCCTGAGCAAGAACTTGGAAAGTAGCCCTGAATTTGGCATCCATGGCTTGCTCTTTCAATGGGTCTGCTAGAGCTGCTGGTGTTGGTTGATTCCTGGCGTTAGCTCTTCTGGGATGCATTTTTCTGAAATGCGAAGAGTAATAGTTAGAAGGAGGTTAAATAGAGTTCATACTCCATAGCACAAGCTGGAAAAGAAAGTTGGGAAGTTCTTCCTAATGACGTCTCATAGCTCCTCCCCCATAAGTGTGAAATGCTTCACACCCATGAAAAAGGTTGTACTTGACGTGACTTTCAGACACCCTAGGACACTTAAAACTGATGCTCTGATACCAAGTTTGTCACACCCCGAGGCTATCCCCTAGACGTACCATGGTGCTTAGAGTCACAAGTGAACCTAAGCTAACCCATGGTATGGCATGTCTAAACAATTTCAAGTTAAAACTTATATTGTGCGGAAGCTAAAAACAGTTTAATAACTAAAATAGGGAAGAACCCAAAAACATGTCTGAAAAAAAAATGTATAAAGAGTGTAGTGATGATTGAAAATAACACTACCAACTTAAACTGAATCTAGTCTATGTCCGAAAGACTAACAAATGTGAGTTGCTGGGACATGCCCCCAGCTAACTCTAACAAGTCTGAAACTGAAATGTAAAGACTGAAAAGTAAAGCAGTCTATCATCCTCGAGCTATGAGGACTCACCATTGAAGCTGCTGAGTAGGACTTAAAGTTGATCTAAGCACTATCTAGATGCTGATCACCTGAACCTACATCATAAAATGATGTAGCACAAAAGTATGCGTCAGTACTTTGAATGTACCGAGCTTGCGAGATATGTTCTGAGTTAAACAATAAAAGGGCTAAACATTGGAATATGTATACTGAAGCATAAACTGAAAAGTAAGATGAGATGCAATGACCAAATAAATATCATGAGTATATAGCATGCTTAATTGAATAACGGAATATAAGGTCAATGCAAGATGAGTCTGACTGTGGGAGATATTATTAACCAACATACCACAAGTTGAGCTAACTATAGGTCCAACATATAACCCTTGATGGAAGGGTGTTCACACCTTACAAAGGGTATGAACAGGTCTGACGTGGATCCACTAAACTGATGTCCACAAGGGACAAGTGTTTCACGCCCAATCGATCATGCCCCTACACTCTCTGTTAGACTGTCTACTGAGTCAAAGTTATATCAAGAGATGACCCCTTGCCATGCTCCTAACACTCCTCTCTGGGCTACTATGAGAGGTGATACTCCACGGAGAACCTTGTACTTTGAAGCCCGTCTCTGGTATGACCTTGTTTGCATCCGATTCCTTCCATCACAGAATGATCAGTAGATAACCTAGGATGTAGCTATTCTAATTGCTACTATTATAATGGGCGAGCATGTTAACTTTAGAGAGATAGCGGCTATGGTGATAAGGAGAAAACATACATGGTTGGTGATTCATTTTCTTTTCCAGTGCTCATTACTAAGCTTTGTGCTAAATTCGATGTCTCTTACCTTAGCTGTGACAAGTTTACCCATGTCATTTGTATGATTGACCTTCATAGGAAGACAGAAAGGGATGCTCCCAGGTTCAAGAGGCACTGGACTACTCCCTCGGAGGAGGCTGACATTCATTAATATAATGTTGAAGCAAATGCTTTCTCTCCTTCTCGGGCAACTTCTGAGGCACATACCACAACAGCCACTGCACCTAGAGCTCCTTTGACCAAGAGTGGCCTCCAAGATTTGATTGAGAAGACATATAATCATGAGAGGCAGTTGAGCGACTTAGCAAAATAGTTGGCCAGGTTGATTGCCAAGGCTATCAAGAGGGCCATCAAAGGACTATCAGACAATGTGACCAAACTCTGCCAGAGAGTAGATGTCATTGAGGTGCCCATCAAAGCATTTTGGAAGGATGTTGACAAAGCTAAAGGGAAGGCCCTAGTTGAGGAGGAAGATTTGAGTACCCTGTCTTAGCCCCATCGCACTCGCGTCCCTATGGATGACTTGCTTAATGCTTTCATGGGTTATGAGGAAGAGCTACCTGGTAATGAGGATACGGAGCTTGATGATGATCATAACATTGAGTTTCAACAAGTTCTTAGGGATTTCATAGTTTCTGCGCACTCTCGAAAGGGTGGTACTGGTCCTAGTTAAGAGGCGGCAGATGATAATGATGAGGCATAGTCCTCCAGGGTGTTTTTGCACACCTTATTTTCTTAGTTGAGCTTAAACCATTAAGGTCAATGCTTTTTTTTATGAGGGAGATGGTGTTACTTGATTTGGTTGTTGGTTGCCCATGTTGGGCTTGAGATTTTTTATTGCCCTTGCTAGGCCAACAATTTTAGTTCCCTTGCTAGATTTTATTTGGCCCTTGTCGGGCATGTTGGATTATTGTGATGATATTGCCCTTGCAGGGCCCTTTTATTATGTTTTGTGCTTAATTGTTTGTTCCCTCTCTAGGCTTGATGTTTAAATTTTGATTAGGTGCCGGGTTAGTCTTACATGTTCTCATTATTTCACTACTCATACCTTGCAAATGCGCTAAGGGCCTATGCCGAGGTTTTTTTTCAAATGATTTATGAGCGTTCAAATTTGGTAGTCGCCTTGTTAATAGTAGTTTAGCAATAAACACCAAAAAAAATTTAATACCACATTCTTTCCCAAGGATAAAATGTTTTCTTTATTTTCTTTTTCTTTTGTTTTTCTGTCAAATTGGGTTAGTGTTTCCCTATGATAGATTGAGAGGCGACTTTATTAAATGAAAATACCAAGTGTTAATTTTAATTTGAGTCCATGCTTTGCTTATCTCGAAATGGACCAACCAATAATAAAATTGGCAAGAAGTTTTTGAAAATTAAAGGAAAGAGGGAAAATAAATTTTTGAGGAAAGCATTCTCATGTCATGCCTTGCACACTCTCGGTTTGGCTTGATTAATTCATAAATGAGTGTGTAATGAACTCAGAATAGCTTGTCAAAAGTCATTTGTCCCAATTAATTTTGAGACTGGTGTGGAGAAATCTTGTGGCATGATGCCTTTTGTGGTGAAGCTATACTTTGATTCTTATGCATGTGTGTCATCTAGAACTTGCCCCCATTTGTTATTCAAGGCGAAATTATAGATGTGACTGAGCTTGGAAGATGATCATAGGCCGTTTTTCAATAGCCACTTTACCCAAATGAATTCCCTTGACATAAATCCTAGAGAGCCCTTTTGAGCTTGTGACCTTCTTTGGCACCTTGTTTGACACCTTAACCTTTTTGGAACCTCTATTTTGGCACCCGTCCTCCCTAATGTCTTGAAAGTAAAATGTATGCTAAAATCCTAAGTTGAAGGGAGGGGAATGAAATGACAACATAGGCAAAAACCTATGTTTGAGGGTGTATGTGCTTAAGGTGGAGAAGAAAAGGAATGCACTTCAAGTGAAAGGTAGCACCTTATGTTGAATTGAAAATTGCTCCAAAAGTTCAATCCAATGAACAAAATGAAAAGAAAAGAATTGGTTCAACCAAGTGAGGTGTTACAAGGAGGTTGAATGATGAAGATTAAAGGGAAAAGCTTGGGTTGTATGAGGGTGAAATAAGGTGAAGTCAAAGTTCAAAAATATGAGTGGTGTTCAAAATGATAAGAAAGAGTGTTAGGGAGGTTTAGTCACTTGAGCCAAATGTAATCCTCACCTTAGCCCTAGCCAACATCGTAACTCATAAGTTCTTAGTGATTTCGAGCTTGGCCACTCTACATTAGTGGAAATCTACATGAAGGGCAAGCCTATGGTTCAACATGTATGCACTTGAACTTCCTTGAGAGAGTGAGAGTCTTTGTGATTCTCTTATAGTCCCTTGTATTGTTAAATGCATGATTGTGAGTGGGATTCTCTCTTGTGGTAAGTGGTATCATGCACTCGAATTGAAACACGAAGTCTCTATTTCTATTGAGAGGAATGAACTAGACAAGTTTTATGGTGAATCTCGAGGAAAATCTTTATGGTCCATGCCAATGACTTGAGAAGCTTAATATCTTTATTTGAAGGACGAATTCCCTTGATTTTGAATGAGAAATGAAGTCCTTTTGAGAATATTTTGAAATGATTAATTGCCTTGATAACGTGGTGGTTCAAATTGAGATGAGCATGGTAGTTGAATCTTTCATTTGAGTCTTTTTTTTATTATTATTCTTAGTTTTTAGAATATATTAATCATTTGTGCCTTGATTGAGTTTTAGAGCATAATTCATTTCTTACGTTATGAGTATCTTGCTTGAAGACAAGCAATAGTTCATCTTTGAGGGTTTGATAAGTCGGTAATCTACCAACTTATTGAGCCTTTAATCAAAAAGTATTGCTATGTTTTATTGAGATTTAGAGGTCCTTATATCCTTTATTGATGTGAATGCAGGTAGTCTTGGTCAAAGATAGAAAACAAGGAATTAGACCCAAAAGAGCTTACAAAGAGTTGATGTGTGAAGTGATCAAGTGAGATGAAGATTTTGCTGAGAGGTGCAGCCACCGTGTGACATGCACAACCCTTGGTGTGGTCCGTACCTCCCTTATCATGAAGCTCAGAAGAAAAGAGAAGAATTTGTTAAGGGGTGCAACCGTCGTACGATACGCTCAAGGCCTGGAGCAAACTGCACCTTGCTATGCATGACAACTGAAGATCGGCCAAGTCACTGGTTCAATTGTGTAGAGCTGTGCGATGTGCATAACGTGATGTGTGAAACACACGTCGTGCCACACAACTCTCTAGGGAAAATTTTGTCCACTTTTGTATGATGAATTGGGAACATTCTGAAACCCAATTTAGGCATACCTTTCTATAGTTTTTTAATAGATTTCAGTTTTTGAGCAAGTTTCTCTCCCAAGTCAAGATAGAGGATTTCACTCAATTCGCTAAATCTTCAACCTTGGACTTGTAAATTTGAGATTGGATATTGGATTCTTGCTACAGTTAATGAAAAGGAATTTGAATTTCCCTATGGGTATACTTTCTTCTTCCTTTAGCATGAGTAGCTAAGTCTCCTTTCCTAGGGATGTGTTAATGATGGGTACTTGATAAAAGGGTATGGTTCTTGCTTATTTGTATTTATAATTAATAATATTACATTGGTCTAGTGATTTCACCATATTTTAACTATAAAATTGGTGGTTGCAAATATTTATTTAATTTACTTGATTGTGTTCTTGCTTGAGATAGGGGTTCATTATTTCGTATATCAAATTGCTAGTGGGTACTTAGGGTTCCACTTATTGAGGCTCCAAATAGCTCAATTCTCCGGAAGTACCTATTTAAGGGTCTAAGATAGAGATAGTGTGAACTCCCCAAGCCTATATTGGTTGATTTATGCGTAAACAATGGTGCTTGAACAATGACCATTGGATAAATGATTTTGAGTTCGAAAGATTAACATTGATGACAAAAACCAATTCTACCTATGTTGTTTAGCGAGAATTTATGCAATTGAGCAGGTACCTTGAGCCGTGTTCAATTTCCATCAGAAGTACATCCCTAGTCATCCTCTCTTTTGTTTACACCTCGTATTTACTTTATTGTTTTGTTTGGAATTGAATTGTGACAGATTCTCAACCCCCCTTTTTAAATTATTTGTTGTTTGGACAATCTAATCTCGTGTTGAGGTCCTTTCTACAATCTCATTGGCTAAGCTACCATTCCCTGTGGGATTAACCCTAACTCCCATCGGGTAATATAAATTTTGTTTTGCTTAATGATTGTCATCACCTCGGTAATAGAGAGTGTCATTTGAGCGTTATCAGTAAACAAGATTTGTTTATCAATGATATGAAAGACTAGGGGTATGCTTCTGATGGGATTTTACAATGGGTTAGGAACTTGATAAATTATGCAAATTCTCAAAAAAAGGTACGGGTAGCATGGTTTGGGCTATATTTGGTAGTCTCTCGACCCTCCAAATATATATACTATAGCCTTTGTTCAAGCACCATAGCAATTACTTCAAACCAACCAATTCAACACTTAAGGTAATCACACTATTTTTAGCTTAGATTCTTAGATGGGTATTTCCTTCGAGTAAGCTATTTCTAGCCTCAATCTAAGGTGGAAATCGCAAATTCCCACTACTGAATTCCTACCCAAAATATGAATTCCTCTTTCAATCAAGATTACAATTAAGTAAGCTCAATCAATATTTGCAACCATCAATTTTATAATTACTACATGAAGAATTCAATAGACCCGTACTAATTCATCAATAATAAGCATAATTAATCATTACCACACTGAAATTTAAATACCCATCATGAACATACCCTTAGAAAAGGAAATTAGTTGCTCATATTAAGGAAATAAGAAGATATACCAAATGAGTTATCCATAATTCCATTCATATTCAAGCTAAACTCCAAATCCAAGCTCAAATCCTTACAAAAATGGTTATTCTAATTGGAGAAGAGAAAGAAAGAAGAGTGTACTCTCCATATCTTCCTTGGGGAAAGTAAAACTAAAATTCTTCATCAGCTTCACACCCCAAAATGGGTTTTAGATATTTCCGAATATGTCACTTGACTTTGGACAAAAATACCCCTTAGGGGTGGTGTGATGCAACATGCAATGCAGCATGCAATCGCACCATGCTCTCTGCGCATCGCATGCTACTTTTTCCTCTAACTAGTTATGTCAGTTATTCTTGTGGTGACGTGCGAAGAAGGTGAATTCTGCATGCCACATTGTGCGGCTCACATAGCAGTCTCACCTCTCATCGTATTCTTCCTCTTTTTTAATTTCTTTCCCACTTTAACTCTTTTTGAGCTCTTTAGGTTCAATTCCGTTGTTTTCTACTTTTGACCAAGAGTACTTGCATTTTCATCAATAAGGGCAATAAGTACCTTTAATTCTCATCAAAACATAGAAATAATTCATGAATAAAGGCTCAATAAGTTGGTAATCTACCAATTTATCAAACCCCCAAACTTGAACTATCGCTTGTCCTCAAGAAAAATACTCACAAGGTAAGGAATGAATTAGGTTCTAAAACACAAAGAGTGCACACGAGATTAATCTAAACTCTAAAAACTATAAAAATAACAAACAAAAAGACTCAACTACAATGCTCATCTCAATTTGTATCACCAAGCTCTCAAGGCAAGTGCTCATTTCAAAATGTTTATCAAATGGATTTCATTTCTCATTCAAAAAACAGGGGAATTTTTCATTCAAAACAATATATTCAAGCTTCTCAAGTCATTGGCATTGACCAATAAGGTTTTCCTCGAGATTTGCCACACAATTTGTCTTATTCGATCCTCTCACATGAAATAGAGACTTCATCATTCATTTTAAGTGTGTGATGCCACTCACCACAAGAGAGAATCCCACTTACAATCATGCAATTCACAATAAAAAGGGATTATAAGAGAACCAAAGAGCCTGTGACTCTCTCAATGAATCTCTAGTGCACACTAATTGCACCATAGGCTTTCCCTTTATGTAATTCGCCACTAATATAGAGTTACCAAGCTTGGAATCACTAAGGACTTGCGGGTTATGATATTGGCTAGGGTTAAGGTGAGGATTGCATTTGTCTCGCGTGACTAAACCTACCTAAAGCTCCTTGTGATCATTCAAAACACCACTCAAATTTTTGAATATTAACTTTACCTTATTTGTCCCTCTCACAACCCAAAGTTTCCCTTCAACTTGATCATTTGGCATCCTTTTATCACCTTCACTTGGTAGCACCAATTCCTTCTTTTCTTTTCAATTTGCTCATTTCATTGGACATTTAGAAGAAATTTTCATTTTAAGAATATGGTTCTACCTTGCATTGAAATGCATCCCTTTTATTCTCCACATTAGTACATACACCTCCAAAACTTAGGCTTTTGCCTATGCTATCATTTCAATCCCCCCCCAAACCTAGGTTTTTAGCCTATATTTCACTTTCGAGAGATTAGGGAGGATGGGTACAAGAATTGAGGTTCTAAAAAGGGTCAAGGTATCTAACAAGGTGCCAAAGAAAGGTCTTAAGCTCAAAGGGGCTTACTAGGATCAATGTAAAGGGAGGTCAATTTGGGTGAAGTGGATATTCAAATAGGGCTTAAATTAATCTTCCAAGCTCAGTTATACCTAGAATTTTGCCTTGAATCACATTTGAGGCAAGTTCTTGATAACACAAATATAAAAGAACAAAGTATAGCCTTACCACACAAGGCATCAGAACACAAGAATTTCACAATTAGTCTCACAATCAATTGGGACAACTAATTTTTTACAAGCTATTTTGAGTTCTTTTACACAATCATTTGTGAATCGATCAAGCCAAATGGGGAATGTGCAAGTCATAAAAAAGAATGCTTTACTCAAAATTAATTTCCCTCTTTGCTTCAATTTTCCAAAAACTTCTTGCCAACAAAAAGTTTTGGTGGGTCCATTTCAAGACAAAACACGAACTCTATTTTAAACCAAAACTTTGCATTTTTCCTTAACAAAGTCACCTATCAATCTTTCAAAGGCAAACACCATCCCGGTTCGACACTAAAAATAAATGAAATAAACAAAAGAAAATAATTTTCTCCTTGGGAATGAACCGTGGTATAAAGAAAACCCTTAGAGTTCACTCAATAATCTAATATACTATTAACAATGCGACCAAAATTAAAGCCATGCAAGACAACACTTTGCCAAATAAAATATATTCTACATAGAGGGCTCAGCACCCCCAAACTTAAATGGAACATTGTCCCCAATGAAATAAATGTTAGATGAGGAGTACTCCATGGAGTGGCATGCGACACGCAGAAGGGCATGGGCAAAACGCCCTAGACTTCGCATGTGTGGATGAAAATTAAAGTATTTCAAGTGCTCCGCCTGCCGACATGCAAAATAGGATGTGACACATAGAAGGGCAAAGGCATAACACCCTAGCCATCTCATGTCATTCTAAAAAATAGGTAGAATGCCAGTGATCTGGTTGAAGGTGTGAACCAGAGTGCTATGCTTGTAACAGCAGATGCAATCCGCACCCTGGGTTGCATATTTGGTCCCAACACTTCATTGAGATTGCCAGTTATCTGCCTTTTCTCATGCAGAGGTCAATGTGATATGCGCAACATGGTGTGCGTTTGCATAACCCAGAGCACGTGGTTCTAAATTTAGATTGAGGATCTGTTGCGATGCGCGATAGTTGTGCAAAGTGGACTTCTCCATATGTATTTTGCCTGTTACATGAGCCAAAATAACTTGATGCCTTCCAAACATTCCAACCCTCTTAGCTTGTTTCCTACTTACACGCTTCAACAAAAATGACAACCAAAGTAACACAAAGAGAAGAAAATACTGAAATAAAGGTGGATGCTTGAGTTGCCTCCCAAGAAGCACTTTTTTTAATGTCATGGCTCAATGATGATACCTTTCAATCATTTTTCATCGAGGTAAGTCACTTCTAGGAGTGCAACATCTTTTTGAATACCCAAATACTTCTTGACTTATTGCCCATTGACTTTAGCCATTTTTGGTTTCCAACTCAATTGCTCCATTTGTAAAAACTTGAGATACCTTAAAAGGGCCAGACCATTTTGACTTTACCTTTCCTGAGTAAACCAGAGCCTAGAATTGAACAAGAGCACCCAATCAGCGGGAGAGAATTCTCGCCTTAGGATTTGTTGATCATGGTAATGCTTCATCTGGGCTTTGTAGAGTGAGGCATTCTCATAGGCTCATATTAAAAACTCATCTATCTCATTGAGATCTTCAACCATAGCATGAGCAGCTTTTTCCCAATTCAAATTCAGCCTTTTCAAAGCCCACATGTGTTTATGTTCTAATTCCACCGGAAGATGACAAGCTTTTCTGAAAACTATTTTGTAGGGAGAAATACCAATAAGAGTCTTGTATGCTATTTTGTAGGCCCATAATGAATCATCCAATTTCCGTGCCCAATCTGTTCTATTGGTGTTCACCATTTTTGTGAGAATGAATTTGATCTCCCTATTAGATACTTCAACTTGGCCACTTGTTTATGAATGGTAAGAGATGGCGACATTATGCTTGACTCCGTAGTTTTCAGGTGGAGTACTAAACAACTGGTTGCAAAAATGGGATCCTCCATCACTAATGATGGCAAGAGGGGTGTCAAAACGAGAGAATATGTGCTTTTGGAGAAACGTCATAAAACTCTTCCCTTCATTATTTGGCAAAGCCACTGCTTCTACCAATTTTGATATATAGTCCACAGCCACGAGGATGTAAGTGTTTCCACGGGACCTTATAAATGTCCCCAATAAAGTCTATGCCCTATATATAAAATAGTTAAACCTCTAAGATCAGTGTCAATGAAAACTCATGGCGACGAGATAACCCTCTCCCTTCACGTTGGTATTGGTCACATTATTTCACTAGATCATGCGCATCTTGGTAAAGTATCACCCAATAGAATCTTCTTTTCATCACTTTCAAGATTGTTCACATGCCACCATGGTAACCACCGACTGGTGAATAATGCCAATCTTCCAAAATAGACATTATTTTTAATTTAGGAATGCATCTTTGGATTATACAATTAGCACAAATCTGAAAGAGTTAGGGCTCATCCCAATAGAACTTCAGGGTGTCATGAAGGAATTTTTTCTTCTGATGGATGGTTAGACCTTTCGGCATTAGATCACTTGCTAAGAAGTTAGCAAAATAAGAGAACCAATGTATCAAATCATGAGATGCAAACAAGATATGTTCATCGGGGAATGTATCATTTATTTAAAGTTCCCCAATAGGCCATCCCTCTTCTTCTAATCTAGACAAATGGTAAGCCACTTGTTTTTCACAACCTTTTCAGTCTTTCACATTAAAATCAAACTCTTTGAGTAACAAGACCCATCGGATAAGCCTCGTCTTCGCATCCTTCTTAATAATAAATTACCTAATTGCAGTATGATCCGTGTGCACAACCTCTTTGGTCCCTAATAGGTATGCCAAAAAAATTTCAAAATGTAACACTACAACAAGCAATTCTTTTTCTGTCACAGTGTAGTTTATATAGGGTACGTTCAAGGTTTTTGTAGCATAATTTATTGGATGGAAGAGCTTATCCTTTCATTGACCAAGCACTTCCCCCAAGGCAACCCCACAAGCATCTGATATTAGCTCAAATAGTTTTGACCAATCGGGTGCTACAATGATGGGGGTTGATGTTATCTTCTCCTTCAAATTGATAAATGCCATTATACAACTATAATCAAAGTTAAACTTAACCTCTTTCTCAAGTAATTTGCACAAGGGATGAGCCACCTTTGAAAAGTCTTTGATAAATAGCCTATAGAACCCGACGTAGCCCAAGAAACTTTGTACCCTTTACATAGTATTCGAGAAAGGAGGGTAGCTTAGAAATGACCTTGATTTTAGCTTGGTCAACTTCGATGCCCCTCTCAGATATTTTGTGTCCAAACACAATCCTTTCCGTCACTATAAAGTGACATTTTTCCTAATTTAGGACCAAGTTAGTTTCTTCACACCTTTTTAGCACATCATCCAAATGGGATAGGCAATCTTCAAAAGCATACCCAACAACAAAGAAGTCATCCATAAAGATTTCCTGGCGTCTTCTACCATGTCCAAAAATATAGACATCATACAACTTTGAAAAGTGGCTCGAGCATTGCATAGGCCAAAGGGCATTTGCTTGAATGCAAAGGTCCTACAGGGACAAGTGGAAGTCATTTTCTCTTTGTCCTTGGGAGCTATAAAGATTTGGTTATAGCCTGAATACCCATCAAGGAAGTAGTATTAACCACGCCCTGCCAATCGATGGAGAATCTAATCCATGAATTGGAGAGGAAAATGGTTTTTTTCCGTCCATGAATTTAGCTTTCTATAGTCCATACACACTCTCCATCCGATCACTGGACATAGAGCTATCATTTCATCCTTTTTGTAAGGTTCGATCATGATCCTACCTTTCTTGGGTACACATTGGATAGGACTGACCCATGTAATATCAAAAATTGGGGAGACAACCCTTGCATCTAACCACTTGATAATTTCTTTCTTAACCACCTCTTTTATAGGAGGATTCACCCTTCTTTGATGCTCAATTGAAGAAGTGCAATATTCTTGAAAGGCTGATCTTATATGTGAAAATCCCTAGAGGTATGCCGATGATATCGGCAATGGTCCAACCAAGATCTCAAATATGCCTCTTTAATACCTTGGGTCTATATCAATGGTGGAAATGTGAAAATAACTTAGACAAATAAAGGAGAAAGTACATTTAAATGTAAAATGATCGTTGCTCCTGGAAAAAGCAATCACAGGAGAGGTGATGTGATGACAGACAAACAACCACAGGAGCAGAGCTGGGTGCACAGTGCACCCTCTGCAGTAGTGGCTCCATAGAAGTGGAGCCTAATGATGTCATCATCCTTCGCAGTTGCAGTTACTTCTTTGTAGGAGCGGCATCATGAGTGTGGCATAACTTTGCAAGAGCGGTTGCACTAGTACCAGCTGCACCATCCAAAACAAACAACTCAACAAGTCTCCGAATGGACCCTCCAGATTCATTTGGAACCCCGTGAACACAAACTAAACATGCTACCCAATTAGAAATGGTATTTCGTATTCAACAGAATCATGAAAATGACAAATGTAGATCATCTAAATAAAATGTTGATCAAAGTCAACACTTTGCCAGTTTTTTATAAAACTCACCCAATTGCCCAAATGAGTCTAAAAGCCTTGGGACCCAAACCAATGGTCCCAATAGCCCAAAAACCACATTCCAGAGCTAATAACACTGACAAAATTCCCTTTCAAGCCCGTTCACTCTGAATGTTGACCAAAATCAAACATTTCAACTTTAAGAGTCCTAAAATAGGGAAATTCTTCTAGAACTTTCTCAAACACTTCGATAAGTGTGCCATCCAACCCAACAAGTGAAACATACCACAATGAAGCTATAGGAGGGTTAAAATAATAAAAAGGCACAAAATAAGAAAATGACCACGAGGGTCATAACAACATACACTACTAAAAGGACTTTTGTCCTTGAAAGTTAGAGAAAAGAGGTAATTGATGGCTCAAAAAGTTAAGGATTTGGGTCCGCATGTCAATCTTTGTCTCCTAAGTAGCCTTCTTGACAGGATGATGTTTCCACTGAACATTAACTGATGGGATCTCTTTGGTCCTCAATTGTCTAACATGCTTGTCAAAAATAGCAACAGGCTTCTCCTCAAAAGCCAAAGACTCATTCAACTGAACCGAATCCCACTGAAGCACCTGCGACTTATCCAGAATATATCGCCTCAACATTGAAACATGGAAAATAGGGTGAATACATGAAAGTGCAGGAGGCAAGGCTAACTCATATGCTACCTCCCCAATACAATGAAGGATCTCAAAAGGCCTAATGAAGCTGGGGCTAAGCTTTCCCTTCCTCCTGAACCTCATCACAACCCTCATGGGTGACACATGATGGAAAAATCTATCACCAATCATAAACTGCAGTGCTCGAACCCTCGTTAAGCATAGCTTTTCTGCCTACTCTGGGCAGTACCTGAATGACCCACAATAGATCCATAGAATATCATAACAAGTCGATACCCCATGTTTACCCTTAAAAGCATCAAACTAACCCACAAGAGACAAGCATCGCCTACTATACAATGCCTCAAAAGGATCCATCTGAATACTCGAGTTGTAGCTATTATTATATGCAAACTCTGCTAAGGCTAAGAACTGGTCCCACTAAATCTTAATAGTATGCTTTGATTGACCATCAATCTGCAGATGAAAACCATTGCTAAATTTAAATCGGGTACCCAACTCTCTCTGAATTGACCTCAAAAAACATGAAGTAAACTGAGTACCACAGTGTAAAATGAAGGAATTAGGCACCCCATACAAATATACAATCTCACGAATATAAATCTGAGCCAACCTCTCTGGGCTATAAGAAGTCTGAACAGGAAAAAAGTGAGAAGATTTTGTCAACCTATCCACGATGACCCAAATAGCATCAAATATCTGCAAAGTACGTGGCAATCCTATCATGAAGTCCATAGCTATCCGCTCCCATTTCTACTCAAGAATGGGTAGCATTTGGGTCCAACCACCTAGTCTTTGCTGCTCGTACTTTACCTGCTCATAGTTCAAACACCTAGACACAAAATCCATAATATCTTGCTTCATCCTACACCACTAGTAGTGCTACATCAAGTCACGATACATCTTAGTTGTCCGCGGATGATTGGAATATCTAGAACAATGGGCCTCCTCCAATATTAGCCAAACTAAATCTCTAACTCTAGGAACACAAACACAATCCTTAATCCTCAAAACACCCTTCGAATCTAAGGTTTCCTTCCTAGCCTTGCAACTCAACACCTTATCACGAATAATCCTCAATCTCTCATCACCAAATTGTTATGCATGAATCTACTATAACAAAAAAAATCTAGCCTTAACACATGCAAAAATGCGGCCTAGCTCAAATATTTCAAGTCTAACTAACCTGTTAGCTAAGAAATCAATGTTCAAAGCTAACAGTCGCTCTTACACATACTCACCACCTTCCAGCTCAAGGCATCCGCTACCATGTTTTCCTTGCCTGGGTGATAGAGAATAGAAATATTATAGTCCTTCAGTAACTCTAATCACCTGCGATGTCTCAATTTTTTGTCCTTCAGGTTGAAATATTACTAAAGACTATGATGGTCAGTGAAGATCTCTAAATGCAAACCATATAAATAGTGCCTTCAAATTTTTAGCGTTAAGAGTACTGCCGCTAACTCCAAGTAATGAGTTGGGTAGTTCTTCTCGTTGCCTTCCCTTGTCTAGAAACATAAGCAATAACTCAGCCTTGCTGCATCAATACATAACCCAAACCAACTCTAGAAGCATCACAGTAAATAGTAAACCCTTGGCCCTCAACTGGAAGAGAAAGAATCAGAGCTAAAGTCAATAAGGCCTTGAGCTTCAGAAAGCTCACCTTACACTCGTTAGACAACTGGAAAGGGACATTCTTCTGAGTCAATCTAGTCAACAGAGTTTTTATAGAAGAAAATCCCTCTACAAATTATCTTAACTAACCTTCCAACCTGATGAAACTACAAACTTCTACAAGAGAAGTAGTCTTAACCCAATCACGAACTGTGCCAATCATCGCCTGATCCACTACAATCCCATCCTTTGACACCATGTTCCCCAAGAATTCCACAAACTTAAGACAAAACTCACACTTAGTGAATTTTGCATATAACTTCTGATCTCGCAATGTCTAAAGCTGTAACACCCCGTACCTTTCAAAAAGTATGTGACTAAGTAAATATCGACGAAGGTATTTGAGCTCGAGATTGTGAAGGGGTACTTTGGCCTAGAATTTGAAATGGTCAAATGTATATAAGTGTTAAGTTAAATTATAAGGATGAGGGTTTTGAAAATGAGATAAAACAAGTGAGGTACTTGCTTGACTTATCTAAGCTCTTAGGTGACAAGTAGGTGCATCACCTACCTACGCTAACGAACTAAGTTCCGAGGGCCGATTACGGGCAACAACACCATGGATTATTAGACCTAATGGTAGCCCAAATAAATCTTAAAGTTGGCCCATCAAAGCACAAACAAATCTGACCCAAACAACTACAAAAGGTAGACACCAATATTGACCACATTTTGACCCAAGAGAAGCCCAAAATCAGCCACAAAACTTAACCCTTTTGAGGCCCAAGCAAAGGGTAATTTTGGCCCAAGTTTCTTGAACCATTTTGGCCCAAATATACTCAAAAAAGTCGGCCAAAAAGGTCCCTTTATACAGACCTTTTATTGATCAATATTGATCACAAAAAAGCTGAAAAAATTCTCTCTTATCTCCTTTCCTTTTGGCAGCCCTTCTCTCTCTTTAGGGTTCTAAGAAGATCAAGATTCATTCAAGCTTAAGGTGAGTTAAATAACTTGTTATATTGGTATTAATCTACTACATATAGCTAGGGTATCCTATGGTAATAAAGACATGAACTTTGGCAGCCCCTTTCTTAAGATTTAACACATAGAAATTGTGTAACAATTAAGAGATTTCTTCTTCTCTTGTTGGTGTATGTGTAGGGTGTACTTAAGCTTTTCAAGGCATCAATAAAAAGAGGATAATAACACACCTTCAAGTGTTGTAATTACTCTGCCCATAATCATATTTTTGGATTGAAGTTCGGATGGACAATTGTTGTTGAATTGTTGTTAAGAACTCACGGGACGACGATCGGAAGCCGTGGGTTCAATGTGTTGCTATTGTATTTCGGCATGGTGAGTTGTGTAGGGGATGTTTGATATGTTTTGTATTATTGGAGGCAGTAGGTTGGTGTGTGTGTGATGTGTATTGGACATGTGAGAAAGGTGTGGCGATACACATTTAATTAATGCAAAATACGTAAATCTACCCGGGAAATGTTTAGCTACTGTTTTGGAAAGGTTGCATCAGGTTTAAGATCTAATATTAGCTTCATTATACCCTTGTGTTGTAGATTAACATAATAAAAGAAAGTCCAAGTTATGGTAAGCACAATCTTCGGAAGGAACGAGGTATGTTAAGGCTTCTTTATTCCTTATCGGCATGAATCTAGAAATAGAACTCTAAATCTCTGAAAGAAGGAATTTGAGTATTCTATTGTAAGAGAGCTGATTTGGTAACTCAAAAAGTCTTAAGGAACTAAGTTATACATTATGGTGATTCAAGTCGCCTTCTTATAAAAAATCTGATTCTTTTTGCACGAAACGTATCCTTTTGTCAAGTTTCTTCTTTGTATTGTGATCCCTAATCAAGCTTTAGAAAGTATACAAGGAAAGTTAGCAAGTCAAATACCAATTTATATGTGTTTGGTATGTTGAGTCCAACACCTAGTAAGCAAAGGCTAAAGAAGTTATCTAAATGAACCTTCATAAATAACAAGAATAGCTTTGAAGGTCAATCTAGTAATACACTTATTATGCATGGTTTGCGTGTTAGTGTGCAATGAGGTGCTACTGCCATATTGAGGCTATTATATACATAGTGTGCACCGAGGTGCTACTCCCATATTGAGGCCATTATATACATAGTGTGCACCGAGGTGCTACTGCCATATTGAGGCCATTATATACATAGTGTGCGCCAAGGCGCTACTGCCATATTGAGGCTATTATATATAGGGTGCACCGAGGCGCTATTGTGGTTCATTGTGGGTTATAAAGAGTGAGTTGTGGTGTGAGTTAATTCATGTGTTGTATTCTAAAAAGAATAAAGGAGAAAGAGCTTAACGAGTCTTACCAATTATAGTTTACAAGTTTCATATTATATCTTGTTCAAATTTACTACTTGCTACTTGATTTTATGCTTCTACCTTACAAGCCAGTACATTATTGTCGTACTGATGTCCCCATTGCCTGGGGGCGCTGCATTCATGCCTGCAGGTCCAGACAAAAACCCAGATAGACCTCTTCGGTAGGAGTTGCAGAGTTCATCCACTTTGGTAAGCTCCATTCTTCCTGGAGCTGACGAGTCAGAGGTCTAGCTTATATTTTGACCAGGTTATGTATATGTACAGCTTATGGGTAGTCTAGGGCCCTGTCCTGGATATGAGATATTTTACTTACTCCTTGAGGCTTGTAGACCTCTATATGTACATCAATGTTGGGTATGGCCTTGTCGGCCTTGTTATTAGCTATCTACTATGATAATAGCCTTGTCGGCCTTGAGTTTCTTACCTACTATTGAGCTTTTAGTGTTTCAAATTTCTATTCTTAGAGACCTTTTCGGTCTCAAACCCCCAGTATGTTCAATAGAGATACACTCTATTTTGGCACCCTCGGCCTTTTGGGGCTCCGGGTTTTGGTCATGCCTCCCATGGTTTGAGGTGTGACAAACTTGGTATCAGAGCACGTCGAATCCCAGGGAGTCTACAAGCCGTGTCTAGTAGAGTCTTGCTTATGGGTGTGATGTGCACCATACCTATAATCATAAGGCTATGGGACATTTAGGAATTGTTATCCTTCTTTCATTTTCTAGATCGTAATAGAGCGAGGTCATAAGATGTTTGAAGTCTAATTCATGTTTTTCTATTCCTTGTTTACAGAAATGCCTGTGACCAGACAAATGAGTAGCCGACGGGTTGGCACGGATATGGGGGAAGGTACTAGTCGTTCCCCCCCTATCCAATTGGATAGATTTGAGGCTCAAAGTGAATCACCGACACCAGAGATCCCAGTTCATCAAGTACCTGATGAGACTAGAGGGGATCCAGTACCCCTGACCCCATCTGCTCCAGTGGCATCTGAGATAGCTAGAGATGAACCAGCACCTGTAGCTCCTCCACCTGAAGCAGAGGACCAGGACATCGGGAGTGCTATTCGATTATTGACCCTGATGGTAGCCACACAACAATAACAAATTGGGGCATCAACGAGTGCTAGGTCAGGTGGCTCAGAAGGTTCTAGGGCTCGAGAGTTTATCTGCCTAAGTCCTCCTATATTTACAGGCTCTGACCCACGTGAGAATCCTTAGGAGTTTATTGATCAGACTTATCGAGTACTTCGAGTCATGCATGCAACAGTAGTAGAGGAAGTGGAGTTTTCATCTTTCAGGTTACGAGATATGGCCATTTTATGGTTCGAGGCTTGGGATCGGTCTAGGGGATCAAATGCACCCCCAGATTAATGGGAGGAATTTTCAGAGGCCTTCCTAGCTTACTATCTTCCACAAGAGGTTCGAGAGGCCAGAATTGATCAATTTCTAGCCCTTAGGCAGGGCAATATGAATGTTCGACAGTACAGCCTCAGGTTTAATTCATTAGCCAGGTACGCCCCCGATATTGTGAGTATGATGCGAGCTAGAGTTCATCAATATGTGTGTGGCCTTAAGGATGAATTGATTAAGGGATTAACAATAGCAGCCACATAAGAGGATATGAATATTTCTAAGATACAGGCTATTGCTCAGACTGCAGAGGATCTTGAAGTACAAATTGAAGATAACCAAAGCCGAGAAAGGGATCAGAATAAGAGGGCTAGATCTATTGGGTCCTATGTAGAGCCACGAGATAATGATATGCCACATTTTAATAGGCGATCACCCCACCCTACTAGTGGTTCCTAATATCAGTTGCAAAGGCAGAGGTATGATCGTTTCTCTCAGACTGGACCAGGCCACAGTTCAGGTGCATCCAGTTCCTATCGCCAGGGGCATTAAGGTCAGATGAGGCCACCTTTGCCACCTTGTGTTCAGTGCGGTAGGAAGCATCCTGGGATATGTCGCCTGGGTTCAGATACTTGTTATTCATGTGGGCATCCTGGTCACTTTATGCACGACTGTCCGAGTAGAGGTAGGGGTGAGATGTCCCAGCCTACAGGGTCGATGGCAGCTTCTTCATCTATTATTCGTCCCCCTAGGACAAGACAACAGGCTACATCAGGTCATGGTAGAGGTAGAGGAGGAGGAGGAGCATCCAGTTCATGCAATGGTCAGAATCGCACTTATGCTTTAGCCGGTCACCAGGACTTGGAATCGTCACCTGATGTTGTTATAGGTACATTGACTATTTTTACTCATGTTGTTTATGCACTTATAGATCCTGGCTCTACTCTTTCATATGTTACCCCGCTCGTTGCTGGTAAGTTGGGGGCGTGCCCTGAGTTGTTTCCTAGACCCTTTGTTGTATCTACGCCGGTTGGTGAATCTATTATAGCTAGACGAGTTTATCGAGATTGTGCAGTGTGGATTTATGACCGCCTCACTTTAGCTGATCTAATCGAATTAGATATGATTGACTTCGATGTCATTATAGGCATGGACTGGTTAGCTGCATGTTATGCTAATATCGATTGTAGAAATAAGGTTGTCAAATTCCATTTTCCGGAAGAGACAATCCTAGAGTGGAAAGGTAATGCTGCCACGCCAAGGGGTAGGTTTATTTCCTACCTTAAGGCCGTGAAAATGATTTCTAAAGGCTATATTTATCATTTAGTCCGAGTAATAAGCACAGAGGATGGACCAACGACTCTTCAATCGGTTCCCGTGGTGAGTCAGTTTCTAGATGTATTCCCGGATGAGCTTCCAGGAATCCCTCCAGAAAAGGAAATTGAGTTTGCCATTGACCTACTCCCAGATACTCAGCCAATATCAATTCCCCCTTACAGGATGGCTCTTGAAGAATTAAGAGACTTAAAGGAACAATTAAAGGATCTACTCAAAAAAGGTTTCATTAGGCCTAGTACATCGCAATGGGGCACACCAGTTTTGTTTGTTCATAAGAAGGATGGATCCTTGAGAATGTGTATCGATTACCGACAACTGAACAAAGTTACAATCAAGAATAAGTATCCGCTTCCAAGGATTGATGACCTTTTTGATCAGTTGCAAGGCGCCAAATATTTTTCAAAGATTGACTTGCGGTCGGGGTATCACCAGTTACGTGTTAAAGGGGTAGATGTTCCAAAAATAGCTTTTAGGACAAGGTATGGCCACTTTGAATTTCTAGTAATGTCTTTTGGGCTTACTAATGCCCCAGCAGCTTTTATGGACCTAATGAATCGAGTCATCAAGCCATTCCTAGATGTATTCGTGATCGTATTTATTGACGATATCCTGATCTACTCGCGGTCCAAAGCCGAACATGCTGATCATTTACGTGCAGTATTGCAAACACTTCAGAATCATAAATTATATGTGAAGTTCTCCAACTGTGAGTTTTGGTTGACTTCAGTGGCTTTTCTTGGCCATATAATTACAGACGAAGGTATTAGAGTTAACGACCAAAAGATTGAAGCAGTAAAGAATTGGCCGAGGCCCTTGAATGCTATAGAGATCCGTAGTTTTTTGGGCTTAGCAGGTTATTACCGGATGTTTGTGGAAGGATTTTCTTCTATATTTGCACCATTGACAAAGTTGACTCATAAAGCTGCCAAGTTCCAGTGGTCGGATGCATGTGAGCAGAATTTTCAGGAGTTGAAGGACAGACTTACTTCAGCACCTGTCTTAACTCTGCCAGAGGGCAAGAAAGGTTATGTTGTTTATTGTGATGCTTCAAGGATTGGGTTGGGCTGTGTTTTAATGCAACATGGTAAAGTTATTGCCTATGCCTCGAGACAACTAAGAAAGCACGAACAAATTACCCTACTCACGATCTTGAATTGGCAGCAGTTATATTTGCCTTGAAAATTTGGCGCCATTACTTGTTTGGAGTCCATGTAGACGTGTTTACGGACCACAAAAGTCTGCAGTATTTATTCAAACAGAAGGATTTAAACCTAAGGCAAATAAGGTGGCTAGAGTTACTAAAGGATTATAACGTAGATATTTTGTATCATCCAGGGAAGGCCAATGTAGTGGCCGATGCACTTAGCCGCAAATCCATGGGAAGCTTGAGCCACGTGGAAAATAGAATGATTGAGATGAAAAGAGAACTACATCAGTTAGCTAATTTGCAGGTTCGACTACTAGACCAAGGTAATGGGTGAGTTGTTATTCAAAGCACAGCGGAATCCTCACTTATGACAGAGGTAAAGGAAAGACAATATGATGATCCAGAATTAGTAAGATTGAGGGAGGAAATTCCACAACAGAAGCAACCACTAATAGAGCTTATGGAAGATGGGGCTCTGAGATATCAAGGTCGTCTATGTGTACCTAACGTTGGGGAGCTTTGGGAGAAAATTTTGGCAGAAGTTCACTATTCCCGCTATTCAATCCATCCGGGAGCGACGAAAATGTATCATGATCTTTGACAGATTTATTGGTGGAATAATATGAAGAGAAATATTGCAGAGTTTGTAGCCCAATGCCCGAATTGTCAACAGGTAAAAATTGAACACCAGAGACCCGGAGGTCTAACTCAAAGTATAGTGATACCTACCTGGAAATGGGAGGTGATCAACATGGACTTTATTATAGGCTTACCTCGTACTTATCGAAAGTATGATTCCATATGGGTGATTGTAGATAGACTTACAAAATCAGCTCACTTTTTGCCAGTCAGGACAACTTATACTGCTGAAGATTATGCCAAGTAGTATATTAGTGAAATAGTTCGACTTCATGGTGTCCCAATTTCAATTATTTCAGATAGGGGTACTCAGTTTACAACAAATTTCTAGAGGTCTTTCCAGAGAGGCTTAGGTACTCAAATAAGTCTCAGTACAACTTTTCATCCACAGACAGATGGACAAGATGAACGCACTATTCAAACACTCGAAGATATGCTAAGAGCTTGTGTACTAGATTTTAAAGGGAGTTGGGATGACCATTTTCCACTAATTGAGTTTGCCTATAATAATAGCTTCCATGCAAGCATTCAAATGGCTCCTTATGAGGCTTTATACGGACGAAAGTGCAGATCACCGATTGGATGGTTTGAAATTGGAGAAGCAGGATTATTAGGGCCAGACCTAGTTAATCAGGCAATGGAGAAGGTGAAGCTAATCCGAGAAAGATTACTAATAGCCCAGAGTAGGCCGAAATCATATGCAGATGTACGACATCGGGATTTGGAATTTAATATTAGTGATTGGGTTTTCCTAAAGGTTTTGCCCATGAAAGGCATTATGCGATTTGGTAAAAAGGGAAAGCTTATTTCAAGATATATTGGACCATACAGGATCATTCGCAGGGTAGGAAAAGTGGCATATGAGCTAGATTTACCCACAGAATTGGAGACAGTCCATCCTGTATTTCATGTATCGATTCTACGAAGGTGCATAGGAGATCCTTCACGTATTATGCCTATCAAAGATGTTCAACTTTCTGAAGACTTATCCTATAAGGAAGTACTAATTTTTATCCTAGATTGTCAAGTCAGGAAGCTCAGAACCAATGAAGTAGCCTCAGTAAAGGTGTTGTGGAGAAATAATAATATCGAGGAAATGACGTGGAAAGCCGAGAAAGAAATGAGGAAAAAGCATCCCCAGTTATTTATGACTTGAAGATAGTATAGAGGTAAGTCATATTCTTATGTTCTTGATACTCTTCCTACTATGCAAATATGATTAGGTTTGAACATGTGAAAATGATTACATTTAATTGTATATAGTTGTATCGCCCTGTGAGGCATCGTGCTGGACTTTTGCTGAGTTTCAGGTTTTTGGATAGTCCCAATTATAAAGGAAACTTTGCCGAAATTTCAAAAATTCCTAAGGGACTAGAGCTCTAAATGCATTACCCTCATTCGAGGACGAATGATTCTAAGGGGGGAAGGATGTAACACCCCGTACCTTTCAAAACCTATGTGACTAAGTAAATATTGACGAAGGTATTTGAGCTCGAGATTGTGAAGGGGTACTTTGGAATAGAATTTGAAATGGTCAAATGTACATAAGCGTTAAGATAAATTATAAGGATGAGGGTTTTGAAAATGAGATAAAACAAGTGAGGTACTTGCTCGACTTATCTAAGCTCTTAGGTGACAAGTAGGTGCATCACCTACCTACGCTAACGAACTAAGTTCCGAGGGCCGATTACTGGCAGAAACACCATGGATTAATAGACCTAATGGTAGCCCAAATTAATCTTAAAGTTTTCCCATCAAAGCACAAACAAATCTGGCCCAAACAACTACAAAAGGTAGCCACCAATATTGACCACATTTTGACCCAAGAGAAGCCCAAAATCAGCCACAAAACTTAACCCTTTTGAGGCCCAAGCAAAGGGTAATTTTGGCCCAGGTTTCTTGACCCATTTTGTCCCAAATATACTCAAAAAAGTCAGCCAAAAAGGTCCCTTTATACAGACCTTTTGTTGATCAATATTGATCACAAAAAATCTGGAAAAATTCTCTCTTATCTCCTTTCCTTTTGGCAGCCCTTCTCTCCCTTTAGGGTTATAAGAAGATCAAGATTCATTCAAGCTTAAGGTAAGTTAAACAACTTGTTATCTTGGTATTAATCTACTATATATAGCTAGGGTATCCTATGGTAAGAAAGACATGAACTATGGAAGCCCCTTTCTTATGATTTAACACATAGAAATTGTGTAACAATTAAGAGATTTCTTCTTCTCTTGTTGGTGTATGTGTAGGGGGTACTTAATCTTTTCAAGGCATCAATAAAAAGAGGATAAAAACACACCTTCAAGTGTGGTAAGTACTCTTCCAATAATCATATTTTTGGATTGAAGTTCGGATGGACAATTGTTGTTGAATTGTTGTTAAGAACTCACGGGACGGCGATCGGAAGCCGTGGGTTCAATGTGTTGCTATTGTATTTCGTCATGGTGAGTTGTGTAGGGGCTGTTTAATGTGTTTTGTATTATTGGAGGCAGTAGGTTGGTGTGTTTGTGATGTGTATTGTACAGGGAAGAAAGGTTTGACGATACACCTTTAATTAATGCAAAATATGTAAATCTGCCCGGAAAATGTTTAGCTACTGTTTTGGAAAGGTTGCATCAGGTTTAAGATCTAATATTAGCTTAATTATACCCTTGTGTTGTAGATTAACTTAATAAAGGAAATTCCAAGTTATGGTAAGCACAATCTTCGGAAGGAACGAGGTATGTTAAGGCTTCTTTATTCCTTATCGGCATGAATCTAGAAATAGAACTCTAAATCTCCGAAATAAGGAATTTGAGTATTCTGTTGTAAGAGAGCTGATTTGGTAACTCAAAAAGTCTTAAGGAACTAAGTTATACATTATGGTGATTCAAGTCGCCTTCTTATAAAAAATCTGATTCTTTTTGCACGAAACGTATCCTTTTGTCAAGTTTCTTCTTTGTATTGTGATCCCTAATCAAGCTTTAGAAAGTATACAAGGAAAGTTAGCAAGTCAAATACCCATTTATATGTGTTTGGTATGTTGAGTCCAACACCTAGTAAGCAAAGGTTAAAGAAGTTATCTAAATGAACCTTCATAAATAACAAGAATAGCTTTGAAGGTCAATCTAGTAATACACTTATTATGCATGGTTTGCGTGTTAGTGTGCACCGAGGTGCTACTGCCATATTGAGGCTATTATATACATAGTGTGCACCGAGGTGCTACTGCCATATTGAGGCCATTATATACATAGTGTGCACCAAGGTGCTACTGCCATATTGAGGTCATTATATACATAGTGTGCGCCGAGGCGCTACTGCCATATTGAGGCTATTATATATAGAGTGCACCGAGGCGCTATTGTGGTTCAGTGTGGGTTATAATGAGTGAGTTGTGGTGTGAGTTAATGCATGTGTTGTATTCTAAAAAGAATAAAGGAGAAAGAGCTTAACGAGTCTTACCAATTACAGTTTACAAGTTTCATATTATATCTTGTTCAAATTTACTACTTGCGACTTGCTTTTATGCTTCTACCTTACATTTCAGTACATTATTGTCGTACTGACATCCCCATTGCCTGGGGGCACTACATTCATGCCTGCAAGTCCAGACAGAAACCCAGATAGACCTCTTCGGTAGGAGTTGCAGAGTTCAGCCATTTTGGTAAGCTCCATTCTTCCTGGAGCTGACGAGTCAGAGGTCTAGCTTATATTTTGACCAGGTTATGTATATGTACAGCTTATGGGTAGTCCAGGGCCCTATCCTGGATATGAGATATTTTACTTACTCCTAGAGGCTTGTAGACGTGTATATGTACATCAATGTTGGGTATGGCCTTGTCGGCCTTGTTATTAGCTATCTACTATGATAATAGCCTTGTCGGCCTTGAGTTGCTTACCTACTATTGAGCTTTTAGTATTTCAAATTGCTATTCTTAGAGACCTTTTCGGTCTCAGACCCCCAGCAGGTTCAATAGAGATACACTTTATTTTTGCATCCTCGGCCTTTTGGGGCTCCGGGTGTCGGTCATGCCTCCCATGGTTTGGGGCGTGACAAAAGCACAACTCTCCAATGCTGCTCATGCTCCTCCCTACTCCTTGAATAAACCAAAATATCATTGATGAACACTATAATGAAGGAGTCTAGGTAGGCTTTGAACACATGATTTATCAACTCCATAAATATTGCTACAACATTGGTCAACTCAAAAGATATAACTAGGAACTCATAATGGTCATATCGAGTCCTAAATACAGTCTTTGGGATGTCCATTGCCCTAATCCTCAACTGGTGATAACCCAATATCAAGTCTATCTTAGAAAACACCACTGCACCCTGTAGCAGGTCAAATAGATCATCAATACACAACATTGGATACTTGTTCATAATGGTCACCTTATTCAGCTACCTATAGTCAATACAAATAAGCATGGAACTATCCTTCTTCTTCACAGAAAGAATAAGAGAACCCCATGGACACACTCGACCTAATGAACCTTTTACTCAGAAGATCTTGGAGTTGCTCCTTAAGCTCCTTCAACTCGGCTTGAGCCATTTGATATGGCAGAATAAAAATATGCTAAGGTCCTGGATCAACATCAATACCAAAGTCGATATCACAATTAGGAGAAAGAACCAATAACTTAGTAGGAAACATATCTGAATACTCACAAACCACAGGAACTATACTCAATAAAAGGTGTAGTGGCACTAGTATCATAGACATAAGTCAGATAAGACAAGTAACCCTTCCCATCAAAGTACTGGGCACATAGAAAATATATAACTAATCTCGGAACATGGCTATTAGTACCCTTATATATAATAGGAGAGATTCCAGGCATCCATAGAGTAACAGTCTTGGCAAAAAAATCCAGGGTTGTATGTTAAGGAGATAGCCAATCTATGCCTAGAATCACATCAAAGTCAACCATATCTAAACCAACTAGGTTTACCCATATGTCATACCCTAAACTAGTCACCATACAAGCTTGATACACATGATATACTACTAAGGAATCTCATACTGGGGTATCTATATACATAGGCATAGGTAATAACTCACGAGTAGACTCCAAATGTATAGCATAATAAGCACATACATATGAAAATATAGACCCCAAATCCAATAATGCAAAAGTTGATTGATGACAAATAGAGATTGTACATGTGATAACAAAATTTGAAGCCTCAACCTGTCGCTTGCCTAGAATTGCATACATATGTCTCCGTCTATCATGACAACCCAATCTACCAGACTAACAACCACCATGACCACCCTAGGGACCACCCCTACTACCCTACCCACTGCCTCTAGCTGGTGGCACTGGAGCCTTGAGGGATTAAACTAACTGACCCTGCAGACCACCATGCCTGGATCTAGCACAATCTCTAGCAAAGTGACAAAAATAACTCAACCATATAAACCTCTGCCTATTAAAGTTCATAGAGAAGAACCCATTGAATCAGACTTGCCATCATAGCTTGAATACCTGGAATGTGCACCATGAGTAGTATGACTTAAACCCTGGCTACCCTGACCACTCTGATCTAGATAACTTGGTTAGCTACCTTATGATATCTACAAGGCTAGCTGCATGGGCCTGCTAGGCTGGAGACATTGTTGTTGTAACCTCTACCAATAAAGCCTCTACCATAAAGTTGTGGACCACTATAGCTACCTTGGTGATGGGTCCTCTTATTGCTGCCCTAGCAGGCCTCGCGATATGTTCTCTTAATAATAAAGGTATGATCAATATTATCTAAGAAAGACTATCTTATGGATACCATGCTTTTAGTAGATAGACAAAGTTGTAAGGTTAACCATCTAAAAAAGCAACATACCTTTTTATGCTCGTTGGGCAGAATCATAATGGCCTGCCTAGCCAACTCGTGTAGTAGACCTCATACTCGAAAACAATCATAGAACCCTGCTCTAACCTAGTGAACTCATCTCTCAGCTTCTCTCTCATGTTACACAAAACATACTTCTCTAAGAAAGCCTCAGATAATTGAGCCCAAATCAATAAAGGTGTCCCATCTAGCTTGTAAAAAATATAAGACCTCCACCACTGCTTCGTTGTGCCATTTAATTAAAATATGGTGTAATATACTATGTGCGACTCTACTTACCTGAGGTTGTATATGGCAACAGATCAAGAACTCATGAGCATCCTCCCCCAAAGCACAAGAAAACCTCAAAGGACCCAACTAAATAAACCTACCCAGCATATTCTGTTCCTCAGTACATATAGTTGGCCTGGCTACTATAGGATGAGCAAATGTCAGAATAGGCAGAACCTCTAATAACAGAGCCAAAGTAGTAGGCTATAATTCTGAATCCTATGTTGTTCCCTAGCTTGAAGTCTGAGACTCATCTCGAACATGTGAGCCACTAGGAGTACCAGGTGAAGCCCCAGGCTGCAACATATCCTCTAAGAAACAAAGGATCCAAACTAAAGTATCCTGCAGAGCTGGTATAGCCACAAAACCTACCAGATGTTGGGATAGCCCCATGCCCTCAAGATCATACTAAATATCCTTTACCTCAACCACCGGCTCTAATGATGATACCTTAGCCTAGGCCTGACCTTCTTTGTAGCCTATACCCTACCCTAACCTCTATATTAACTTCTGCTCCATCCCCTAGTTGGTACTCTAACTGTAGGCGCAGGGGCCTCATCCTTGCCTACTATTGATCTCGTCTCAACCATCTGACAAAAAGTGAAACAAGTGGCATTTAAAAGTTGATAGAATCAAGGAAGCACGATAAGGAATCAATCATGATGGAAATTTCCTAAGAATGCCTTATAGATGATGATGTTCAAAAGCACTCTCCCGAAGGAGGTGGTAACAATTGCAAAGCAAAATAATAAGTAACTGAATGGATGTCGGGGTTGAATCCATAAAGAATATGATTATGACTTTCCACTAGGCATCGATTATTAATTCACTATAGTAAGAAAGAACAAGCAAAAGTTAAAATTGGGGGAAAAGGTTTGGAAAATCAAAAATTCAAATTATAAAAACTTAATGAGTAACACGCGAGTTCAATCAAGAGAGGAAGCCTAGGGGTATGCTTTCGATGGGGTCATATGTTGGTTTATGCTATATTTAGCAGTTTTTTAACCCACCAAATATATTTACTATGGTCTTATTTCATTCCCTATAGTTGTAATATCAAACCAACCAATAATTGCATAGGTGAATCAAACTATCTCTATATTTGACTCTTGGATGGAAATTCCCTAAAATCAAGCTATTTCTAGCTTCAATTTGTGATGGGAATCCCATATCCCCACTATTGAATTCCTACCCAATTGAAGAACACATCTTTCAAGTAAGAAGACAATTACTAAATTAAATTAATGTTTGCAACCATCAATTATAGAATTAAAACATGAAGAATTCAATAGACCCATACTCAATAATATATTATAAGCATAAATAATCAACACCCATTCCTAATTTAAAACACCCATCATACGCACACCCCTAAAGCTGAGTTTAGCACTCTTTGTAAAGGAATAAGAGAAGATACCAAATGGGTTTCCCAATATTCCATTCATTGTGTAAGCTAAGATAAAAATCCAATCTCCAAATTGATTACAATGGTGTTTTTTAAAGGAAGAAGAATAGAAAATTGTACCCTCTACACTATCTCCCTTGGGAAAGTAACAAAAACTGAATTATCTAGGTACATATCCTAAAAAAGGGTTTTAGAACCTTCTCAAATGTGTTATGTATAATTGGATAAAATTTCCCTTTCATGGGAAGTGTGAAGTAAGGTGCGAAGGCACCTGCAATCGGACCAGGCATTGTGCATCTTGTAGGTGCCCAACTTCCCAGGCAATGATATCCTTGTAAGATATGATGTAGGGTGTGAAGTGAGGGGAAATCGCTCTTGGTAATGTGTTGCTCGCCTGCTTCTTATTCTCAAAAAATCTTTGATCCTTAATGTTGCATTGACACATGTAAAATGCAGGTGTTCTCTTGCGACTCGCAATCTAGTTTGCCCTTCATGGCAGAACCTTTCCCTTTTGATCATCTTTGTACTCTAACTCCTTTTTAAGATCCTTAGGGTTCAAATCCTTTTCTTTCTTCATTTGACTAAAAGTACTTGTATTTACAATAATAAAGACAATAAGTACCTCTAATGCTCATCAAAACATCGCAATAATTCATGAATAAAGGCTCAATATGTTTGTAGATTACCAACTTATCAAACCCCTAAACTTGAACTATTACTTGTCCTCAAGGAAAACACTCAGAAGGTAAGTATTGAAATAGATTCTCAAAATACAAGGGTTGTACACAAGATTATATCGACTCTAAAACTCAAGAAAATATTAAACAAAATTCTCAAAAACAAAAAGACTCAACAATGATGCTTATCTCAATTGGTATCACCATGATTTCTAGGCAAGTACACATTTCAAAAGATTTCACTTTTCATTCAAAAGCAGGGGATTCATCATTCAAAACAAGATTATCAAGCTTCTTGCATCATTGGATTAGACCTTCAAGGTTTTCCGGGAGATTTGACACACAACTTGTCTCATTCATTCCTCTAAATTGAAATAGAGACTTCATTATTTATTTCAAATATGTGATGCCACTCACCACAAGAGAGAATCCCACTCACAATCAAGAAATTTGTAATATAGGGATTATAAGATAACAAAAGACTCTCACTCACTCAAAGAGGTTTGAGTACACATGCATTGAACCATAGTCTTGCCCTTCATTTAATTTTCCACTAATGTAGAGTTACGAAGCTTGAAATCACTAAGGACTTTTGGGCAATGATGTTTTCTAGGGTTAAGGTGAGGATTTCATTAAGCTCAAATAACTAGACCACCCTAACTCTATTCATAATGATTCAATGCACCGCTTATATTTTTGAACATTACTTTACCTTATTTTCCCCTTTCACAGCCCAAGCTTCCCCAACAAGTTATTCATTCAACATCCTTTTGTTAGACTCATTTGGTAGCAATAACTTCTTCTGTTCTTTTCATCTTTCTCACTTCATTAAACATTTTTGAGCAATTTTTATTACAAACATGAGGTGCTATATTACATTAAAGCACAACTCCTTTTCTTTTCCAAATTTTATGCGTACACCCCCAAACTTAGTCTTTTGCGTATGTCAATATTTCAATTCCCCCCCCCCAAACTAAGGCATTAAGCCTACATTAAACTTTTAAGCTATTAGGGAGGATTGGTGCAAAGATAAAGGATCCAAAAGGGTTGGTGTGTCTAACAAGGTGCCAAAGAAAAGTTACAGGCTCAAAGAGGCTTACTAGGATCAATATTAAGGGAAGTAAATTTGGGTAAAGTGGCTATTCAAAGAGAGCCAAAGGTCATTTTCCTAGCTTGGCAACATCTAGGATTTTGCCTTGAATCACATTTGGGGCAAGTTTTAGACAATGCAAATGCACAAGAACAAAGTGAAACCTTACCACACAAGGCATCACAACACAAGAATTTCACAACTAGTCTCAAAATTCAGTTGGAACAAATGACTTTTGACAAGATATTTTGAGTTCTACACACTCGTTTATGATATAATCGAGCCAAACAGAGAATGTTCAAGTTATAACAAGAGAATGCTTTTAGCAAACAATCATTTTCCCTTATTTCCTTCAAATTGCAAATTCCTTGCCAAGATTTTTTTTTGGTAGGCCCATTTCAAGACAAGTAACATACAAACTAAATTAAATAGTAAAACTTTGCATTTTCCCTTAAGAAAGTTACCTCTCAATCTATCATAGGAAAACACCAACCCAGTTTGACAAAAAAAATAAAAGGAAACATTTGCTCCTTGGGAAAGAACCATGGTATGAAGAAAACCCTCAGAGTTTATTTGACTAACCTACTATTAACAAGGCAAAAAAGTGTTAAGCAATCATAAGTCGATTGGAGAATGCACCCCACATTGTTCAAATATTGATTCCACCCCCAACTTAAATATATCATTGCCCTCAATGCATGAAAATGAAAAGAATTGAATAAAAAGGATTTCTCTCTGAGATGCAAAGTTTGGAGGAGATGTGCGTGTCGTACAAGGGCAAGTGCAAAACATCAAAGGTGTCATAAATTGCAGTGTGAATCGGTGAAGTTGCCAGTGATCTGCCACCCCATTTGCAAAGTAACTTGCGTGGCATGGAATGAGAGGTACGAATCGCACCAGGTCAATGCACATCATAGTGAGGAATAACTGAAGTGCCAATGATCTATTCTGACATGTGAAACAACTTGCATTCTATGGATTGGAGGATGTGAATCATGCGTTAAGGAATATGTGAAATCAAAAATTTCATCAGAGTGATAGTGTTCTGCTTTCAGCTTGCACATCCTGGTGCGACACACATGTTGGGGGATGCGTTTTGCATGGTGTATCACATTTTAAGTCAAAGCTGGAGGTGGATCTGTTTGTAGGTGCGATTGTCATGCGAGTAGCACTTCTCCAGGTGTGTTTCTCATGTTGCTTCATAGGGGTAATTTTCTTCCTTCAAGCACTTCGATGTCACCCAAATCACCTCCTACCTAAAAGTTTCACAAAAACAACAAAATAGTAAAGAGAGAAAAGGGAAAATGCTAAAACTAAGATGGCACTTGGGTTGCCTCCCAAGAAGCACTTTGTTTAACATCACAACTCGATAGGGGTACCTCACAACCATGGTTCATCAAGGTAATTCACTTCTATGAAAGTGAATTCTTATGGAATACCTAAATATTTCTTGACTCGTTGTCTATTCCCTTTAAAGTTTGATCTATTTTCAGCTTCCAGCTTAACTTCTCCATTTGCAAACACTTGAGACACTTTGAAGGGGCCTGACCATTTTGACTTAAGCTTGCTTGAGAAAAGACGGAGCCTAGAGTTGAGTAGAAGCACCTAATCGCTGGGAGAGAACTCTTTCTTTAGTATTTGATGTTCATGGTAATTCTTTATTAGAGCTTTATAGAGTGAGGCACTCTCATAGGCTCATATCTAGAATTTATCTATGTCATTGAGATCCTCAACCCAAGCATGGGAAGCCTTTTTATAATTTAGGTTCAGCCTTTTTCAGGCCCACATAACTTTATGCTCCAACTCCATGGGAAGATAAGAGTTTTGTACGTGGTTCTATAGGACCATCATTGTAACACCCCAGAAACATATCCAGCTCTCTAAGTTAAAAAGTCTTAGAAAATTCATGTTCCAGGGATTACGGGTCCAAACCACGGACCGTGGTTAGAAGCACAGGTCATGGAAAGGATCCGTGGATTGCCTTCTGCTGGTTTGCCCTCAGGTCTAAAAACCACAAGTGGTTTTCCAAATTGTAGTTCATTATATGGGTCGTGATTCTAACTCTTGGAATTAGAGTTATAGGCTGATAGTGCCCCCAGGAACCACGAGTCCAGATGATGACTCGTTGTTCAAATGACGGGTCCGTCCTGTTGACCCGTGGAAATAGATCAGAGGGATGGTTTCTCCCAGGTTCCATGACTCGATTCGATGACCCGTTATTCAAATGACGGATCCATCCTATTGAGTCAAAGACTGTCTTCTAAAGGTTGTCCAGATGACCAGGTTCAATGAATTTGAACCACGAGTCATCATCAAAATGACGACCCGTGGAACCAATCCGTAGAACCTGAAGCCGAGTTTTTTTCCTAATTTTTTCTAAGTTAAATCCCAGGGACAACTTGGTTATTCATCACCCTTTTAACTCCTAAGTAAGGTCATTTTGGCTATTTCAAGTAGGGTTTTCACCCTTATTAGCCTAAGATCCTTCTCATTACTTCACTCTTCTCCCAAAAAGGAAAAAAATTCCCCAAGCTCAAGGTCTCAAGATTCAAGATCAAGCCTCCTAAATCTTTTCAATTCAAATGAGTTATCTTCACCCAAGGTATGTGGTATTCAAAAATGGGTTCGTTTTACCCTTGTGCCCAAAATCCCCAATTTCTATGTTGAATTATTAACTTATGAAATTAGGATTTTGATCTAATTTGGGGAAAACTTATGAAATCAGTTTCTATGTTTAAATTCATGGTTTCATATTGATTATACATGATTTGTTCATGATTCCTTCATTGTTATAAAATCCCAAGTATGAGAATTGATTTCTAGTATGAATCCATGAAATTGCATGTTTCAAGAGAAACTTGAAATGATTAGATATCATGGACCTTGTGTATTTATGAAATTGCATGCCTAATTCTTCAAGTATGAATTTAGAAAGAAAAGAATGTTTTGAATTATGGCGATACCTAACTTTATGAACTATGATATGAAAATTTCTTGATGCCCGATGTGTTTTCATGCTTTATGAAGAAGATTTGGTATGAGATGGTGCCACTATGAAATGATGAGCTATATGTACATGTTTTGGGAGTAGTATTTAGCACCGACCGATGAGGGTTCAATTAACCAAATCCAGAAACTACGTTGCCAGCGTAGGCTATGAAATGATATGTGCCTTATAGGCTTATGAGAGTGGATCCACGTCTTTACGAATGGTGTCCTGTGTCCTAACGGGCATTAGGGCAGCTTTGCTAACTAGGGTTATATAGTTGGGTATGGTGACTCGTTCCTTGGCAAGGTTCAAGTCAGGTTTGCTAACTAGGATTATATAGTTAGATTCTATGTAAGCTCACATGGTCTCCTGTCGGTTATAAGAAACTCCCTTTTGTATGTTTTTAAGTTTTCTAAGCTTTATGAACTCTTACCTTAAAGTTTGGCTTTTACTTCATGTTTTATCTTTCCATTATGCTATTTACTCATGATACCCTATTATGTATGAATCCTGTCTAAGTACATTTTAATGCATGTTTCTATCTTTTTCATGCACTGCCAGTATACTCGGTACATTACATAATACTGATACATTTTGCACTGCAGCCTTTAATAATGCAGATTCAGATGTCCCTTCTCAGATTCGTGGCTAGAGTTCCCAGGCCACTTACTCCGCCAGCTTTGGGTGAGTCCTCTTAGGTCGAGGACTAGTCATGTTCTTAGTTTATATTGACTTTATTTCCATACTTTGAGTTAGCTAGGGTTTTGTCCTAGCAACTCATTATGTTATGATTAGAGGCTTTTAGACATAGACCGTATGTAACCCTTCGTGGGTGTCATATCTCTTTTGACTCGGCCATCTATCTTATGCTATTCTGTCTTTATCTTTGATGCTTTCACTATGTTTCCTTTATGTTTACTTGAGAATGCTATGACGAAGGGTTAGCTTGGGATCCTTGTGGTCCTAAGTCCCGTGTTACGTCTAGGGGGGTAACCTCAGGGCGTGACAAACTTGGTATCAGAGCCTCAAGTTCAAGAGTCATTGGATGTATGAAAGCCGCATCGAGTAGAGTCTCTTTCTTGTGTGTAAAGCGCGCCACACATATGAGAGGGAAACTATGAAGTGTCTTAGGAAAACTTCACTTCTTTCATGATCATGTCGCGTGATAGAGCTTAACTTTAATGTTCCTCTAATCCTTATCTTGTACGTTTCAGACTATGCCTCCTAGACGTGCGATGCCTCCCCAAGCCACTCAGGATATTGTTCCTCCCATTCTAGTTCACGATGTCACGAATGAGGAATTCAGAAATTCCATCCATTTTCTAGCCTAGACATTGTACACTCAGGCTAATAAGCTGACTCTTGCCCTAGTCCACCCTCAAGGTAGGGTAGCGGCCTGAATTCATGACTTTGTCCAGATGAACCCACCTAAATTTTGGGGTTCAAAAGTGAGTGAAGACACACTCAACTTTATTGATGAAGTGAAGAAGATCTTTGAAGTTATGCAAGTGGTTGGGGTTTATTGTGTTGAGCTTCCATCCTATCAGCTCAAGGATGTGGCTCATATTTTGTTCACGCAATGGAAGGAGGCTAGGGTGAGGGACGCGATCCCCACGACTTGGGAGTGTTTTGAGAGGGCATTTCTTGATAGGTTCTTTCACCGAGAGTTGAGGCAAGAAAAGGTGGAGTAATTTGTTAACTTGAGACAAGGTTCGATGTCAGTGCAAGATTATAGTTTGAAGGTCACTAAGTTGTCTAGATATGCTCCCTCAATGGTAGCGGACTGCATAATCAAATGACCAAGTTTATATATGGGGTTTCTGATGTGGTGAAGAAAGAGTGTAGGTCTGCTTTGTTGTTGAGTGATATGAACATTTCCCGACTCATGACTCATGCCCATCAGATTGAGGGTCATAAGCTTAGGGAGATTGCAAGGGAGAACAAGAGGGTTAGATCCGATGGATCAGGTTTTGGTCATCACAGGTCCGGATGTGGACATCGTTGTTCATTCCAGAAAAGGTCATTAGGATCCGTTCATTCTTCTAATAGTGCTTCTACCCAGGCCTAGAAGCCTCGTCATGATCAGGGTGGTAAAGGATATGGTTCCTATTCCCAGTCTCAGGGTAGTGTTTCTAAGGGATCTTCATATCCAGCTTATGCCAAGTATGGGAAGATGCATTATGGTGAGTGTTTGGATGGTTCATGTAGTTGCTATGGATGTGGTCAGGCTGGACATCATATCTGAGATTGCCTTTCAGCTAACAAGGGGCAGGGAGGTTATAGGAATCAGTCTACCCCAGCAGCTTCAGGAGGTAAACCAGCCCAGCAGGGCATAATTTCTAGTTCTGGTGGTCAGTGCCAGAACCACCTTTATGCTATGTCCTCTCCTCAGAATCAGGAGGGTTCCCCAGATATTGTTACTTGTATCTTGAAAGTTTTTTCTTTCGATGTGTATGCTTTGTTGGACCCCGATGCCTCCTTATCTTTTGTGACCTCTTATGTGGCATGCAGGTTTAAGTTTGTTCAGAATTGGTTTTAGAAGCATTTAGTGTCTCTACCCCTGTTGGTGAGTCAGTCCTAGCCGAAACAATCTACCAAAATTGCCCTATATCAGTCCTTTATAGAGTCACTTCAGTGGATCTAGTAGAGTTGGAGCTGACTGATTTTGATGTCATTCTGGGCATGGTTTGGTTGTATGCATGTTATGCATCTGTTGATTGTCGTACTCGGGTTGTCAGTTTCAAGTTTCCTAATGAACCCATTTTAGAATGGCAAGGAAGTCTCTCTTCTTCGAAAGGTCATTTCATATGTTACCTTAGGGCTAGGAAGATGATTTCAAAGGGGTATGTTTATCACATAGTGTGGGTTATGGACATGGAGTCTGAATCCCCATCCCTTCAGTCTATTCCTATTGTGAATGAGTTTCCAGAAGTTTTTCTCAAGGATTTGCCTGGAGTCCCTCCCGAGCGGGAGATAGAATTTGGGATAAATCTTCTCTCAGATACGAATCCTATCTCTATTCCTCCCTATAGAATGGCTCTCGCAGAAATCAAGGAGTTGAAAGATCAGTTGAAGTATCTTCTTGATAAAGGTTTCATCAGGCCTAGCATTTCTCCATGGGGCGCCCCAGTTTTATTTGTTCGAAAGAAAGATAGTTCCCTTAGGATGTGTATTGATTACCGCCAATTGAACAAGGTCAAAATCAAGAATAAATATCCCATTCCTAGGATTGATGACTTATTTGATCAGCTTCAGGGTGCTAGTTTCTTCTCCAAGATCGACCTTAGATCCGATTATCATTAGTTTTGTGTTAGAGAGTGTGATATTCTGAAGACAGCTTTCAGGACTCAGTATGGTCATTATGAATTTGTTGTGATTTATTTTGGTCTAACAAATGCTCTTGCAGCTTTTATGGATTTGATGAACCCTGTGTTCAAGCAGTATTTGGATATGTTTGTGATTGTTTTCATTGATGATATCCTCATTTACTTTCAGAGTGAGAAGGAGCATGCGGATCACTTGAGCGTTGTGTTGCAAACTCTCAAGGATAGATAGTTTTTTGCTAAGTTTAGCAAGTGTGAGTTTTTGATGCAGTCTATTGCTTTTCTGGGTCATATTGTGACTAAAGATGGTATTCAGGTTGATTCTCAAAATATAGAGGCAGTAAAGAACTGGCCTAGACCTACATCTCTGTCTGATATTATGAGCATTTTGGGTTTGGCTGGTTACTACAGGAGGTTTGTGGAAGGCTTTTCTTCTATTGCTGCCCCTTTGACACGATTGACTCAGAAGAAGGTAAAATTTCAGTGGTCCGACTTGTGTGAGAAGAACTTTCAGGAATTGAAGACTAGACTAACCACAACTCCAGTGTTAGCTCTACCCGAGGGCTTAGATGATTTTGTTGTGTATTGATGCTTCTAGGATTGGTTTGTGTTGTGTTTTGATACAGTGTGGTAAGGTGATTGCTTATGCTTTGAGACAGCTTAAGACTCATGAGAAGAACTATCCTACTCATTATCTTGAGTTGGCAGTCGTGGTCTTTGCTTTGATGATTTGGAGACATTACTTGTATGGTGTGCATGTGAATGTATTTACCGATCATAAGAATCTCCAGTATGTGTTCACTCAGAAGGAGTTGAATTTGCGACAAATGAGATGGCTTGAGCTCCTTAAGGATTATGAAATGAGTGTGCTTTACCATCAGGGTAAGGCCAATGTCGTGGTGGATGCCTTGAGTAGATTTTCCATGGGAAGTGTGTCTTTCGTTTATGATGGGAAAAAGGAATTGGTTAAGGAGGTTCATAGGCTATCTCTGTTGGGAGTTCACCTTATGGACTCGACAGAAGGTGGTGTGATTGTACAAAATGGTGCTGAATCATATTTGGTAGCTGAGGTGAAAGCAAAGCAAGATGAGGATCCCATTCTACTTCAGCTTAAGGGTGCATTTCATCAGCAACGGGTGGAGGTTTTCTCCCAAGGGGGAGATGGTGTACCTAATTACCAGGGTCGCATGTGTGCCAGATATTGATGGGTTGAGATAGCAGATTCTGACTGAGGCTCACAGTTATAGATATTCCATCCATCCGGGTGCCACTAAGATGTACTATGATCTACGGGAAGTTTTTTGGTGGAACAGTATGAAGAAGGACATAGTCGGGTTTGTGGCTAAGTGTCCCAACTGTTAACAAGTCAAAGTGGAAGATCAAAGGTCAGGTGGCATGCTTCAAGATATTGACCTTTCCACTTGGAAATGAGAAGAGATCAATATGGACTTCATTACTGGGTTGCCTCGTACTCGAAGGCAATATGATTCCATTTGGGTGATTGTCGATCGGATGACCAAGTCATCCCATTTCTTGGTTGTTAAGACTACTGACTCAACAAACGACTATGCCAGACTCTACATCCGAGAGATAGTCTGATTGTATGGTGTTCCCTTGTCCATCATTTCTGACAGAGGTCGTCAGCTTACATCTCAGTTTTGGAGATCGTTTCAGAAAGGTCTTGGTACCCATGTGAAGCTTAGCATAACTTTTCACCCTCAAACAGACAGTCAGGCAGAGCACACTATTCAGACTTTGGAGGAAATTTTGAGAGCGTGTGTGATTGACTTCAAAGGTGACTGGGATAATCACTTACGTCTTATTGAATTTCCTACAACATTAGCTTTCACTCGAGCATCTAGATGGATCTATATGAGGCACTTTATGGCCAGAGGTATAGATCTCGTATTGGTTAGTTTGAGGTTCGTGAGGCAGCCTTAATTGGTCCAGATTCTGTGCATGAGACCATGGAGAAGGTTCAGCTTATTCGGGAAAAGTTGAAGACCGATCAGATGCAGATGTGGAGAAGGGAGTTGGAATTTGAGGTTGATGATTGGGTTTTCCTTAAGGTGTCACCCATGAAGGGTGTGATGAGGTTTGGCAAGAAAGAAAAACTTAGTCCCCATTTTGTAGGTTCTTATTGGATTTTGAGGAGAGTTGGTAGAGTTGCGTATGAGTTGGAGTTGCCAACGGAGTTAGAAATGATTCATCAATTTTTCCATGTTTCCTTGTTGAAGAAGTGTGTTGGTGATACGAGCTTGATTGTCCCTTTGGAGGATGTGGGTGTGAAGGATAGTCTCACCTATGAGGAGTTTCCCGTAGATATCCTTGATCATCAGATTCGGAGGTTGAGGAACAAAGAAGTTGCTTTGGTGAAAGTCCTTCGGAGGAATCAACTTTTAGAGGGTGCTACTTGGGAAGCGGAAGAGTCCATGAAGGCCAAATATCCTCATCTCTTTCCTTCCGATTCAGTTTTAGCTTGAGGTACTAGTTTCCTCCTTAGTATGTCCATCCGATTCTATTCCATCAGTTCCTCTCATGATTCTAGCATGCATCCATATTTTACGAAGTTAGTTTATCATGTTTTCAAGTTGAAAAGTTCAGGTTCCATGTTTACTCTTTGATTTCCATGTTTTGATATTTGGCTGGGCCGTTTTCTCCTCAGTTTTCCTTATTTAGTCTTCATTCGAGGATGAATGATCCCAAGAGGGAGATATTGTAACACCCCAGAAACATATCCAGCTATCTAAGTTAAAAAGTCTTAGAAAATTCATGTTCCAGGGATTACGGGTCCAAACCACGAATCGTGGCTAGAACCATAGGTCATGGAATGGATCCATGGATTGCCTTCTGTTGGTTTTCCCTCAGGTCTAAGAACCACGAGTGGTTTTCACAGACCTTAGTTAATTCTACGGGACATGATTCCAACTCATGGAATCAGACTTGTAGGCTGATAGTGCCCCCAGAAACCACGAGTCCAGATGATGACTCCTTGTTCAAATGACATGT
Source organism: Jaltomata sinuosa (assembly GCA_003996215.1). Lineage (NCBI taxonomy): Eukaryota > Viridiplantae > Streptophyta > Magnoliopsida > Solanales > Solanaceae > Jaltomata > Jaltomata sinuosa. The sequence continues at coordinate 77,890 of QJPP01007071.1, read as the reverse complement.
CTATCCTGTTGACCCATGGAAATAGATCAGAGGGATGGTTTCTACCAGGTTCCACAACTCGATTCGATGACCCATCATTCAAATGACAGATTTGTCATGTTGAGTCGTAGATAGTCTTCTGCAGGTTTTCCAGATGACCAGGTTCCACGAATTGGAACCACGAGTCATCATCCAAACGACGACCCATGGAACTAATCCGTAGAACTTAAAGCTTACTCTTTTTCTTGATTTTTCCAAAGTTAAATCCCAGGGACATCTTGGTCATTTCCCACCCTTTTAATTCCTAAGTGAGGTCATTTTTGCTATTTGAAGTAGGGTTTTCACCTTTATTAGCCTAAGTTCCTTCTCATTACTTCACTCTTCTCCGAAAAATGAAAAGAATACCCCATGCTCAAGGTCTCTAGCTTCAAGATCAAGCCTCCTAAATCTTTTGAATTCAAGTGGGTTACCTTCACCCAAGGTATGTGGGTATTCAACAAAGGGTTCCTTTCACCCTTGTGCCCAAAATCCCAAATTCCTATGTTGAATTATGAACTTATGAAATAGGGTTTTGATCTAATTTGGGGAAAACTTATGAAATCAGTTTCTATGTTTAAATTCATGGTTTCTTATTGATTATGCATGATTTTTTCATGATTCCTTCATTGGCTTTAAAAGACCAAGTATGAGAATTGATTTCTAGGATGAATCCATAATATTGCATGTTATCAAGTGAAAACTTGGAATGATTAGATATCATGGCCCTTATGTATTTATGAAATTGCATGCCTAATTCTTCAAGTATGAATTTTAAAAAAAAAACATGTTTTGAATTATGGCTATATCTATCTTTATTAACTATGATATGAAAATTTCATGATGCCCGATGTGTGTTCATGCTTTATGAAGAAGATTTTGCATGAGATGGTGCCACTATGAAATGATGAGCTATATATGCATGTTTTGGGAGTAGTATTTAGCACCGAATGATGAGGGTTCGATTACCCAAATCTAGAAACTATGTTTCCAGCGTAGGCTATGAAATGAAATGTGCCTTATAGGCTTATGAGAGGGGATCCACGTCTTTAAGAATGGTGTTCGGTGTCCTAACGGGCATTATGACAGCTTTTCCAACTAGGGTTATATAGTTGGGTGTGGTGTCTCATTCCTTGGCAAGGTTCAAGTCAGCTTTGCTAACTTGGGTTATATAGTTAGATTCCATGTAAGCTAACATGGTCTCATGTCGGTTATAAGAAACACCCTTATGTATGTTTTCAAGTTTACTAAGCTTTATGAACTCTTACCTGAAAGTTTGGCTTTTACTTCATGTTTTATCTTTCCATTATGCTATTTACTCATGATACCCTATTATGTATGAATCTTGTCTAAGTACACTTTTAAATCATGTTTCCATCTTATTTATGCATTGCATGTATGCTCGGTAAATTCCATAGTACTGACGCATTTTGCGCTGCATCCTTTAATCATGCAGATTCAAGTGTCCCTTCTCAGATTCGTGGCTAGAGTTCCTAGGCCACTTACTCCGCTAGCTTGTGGTGAGTCCTCTTAGGTCGAGAACTAGTCATGTTCTTAGTTTATGTTTACTTTATTTCCGTACTTTGAGTTAGCTAGGGTCTTGTCATAGCAACTCATTATGTTCTAATTAGAGGCTTTTAGACATAGACCGTATGTAATCCTTCGTGGGTGTCTTATCTCTTTTGACTCAAACCATCTATCTTATGTTATTCTGTTATTATCTTTGATGCTTCTGCTATGTTTCCTTTATGTTTTCTTGAGAATGCTATAACCAAAGTTTAGCTTGGGATCCTTGTGGTTCTAAGTCCCGTGTTATATCTAGGGGTAACCTCGAGGTGTGACAATAATGCATCATCCAATTTTTGTGCCCATTCTATTCTATTGGCATTCACAATTTTGGTGAGAATAGATTTGATCTCCCTATTGGATACTTCTTGGAACTTGCTTTTCAGTGATATGGAGTGGTGACTTTAAGCTTGACACCATATTTCTCAAGTAAAGAACTAAATAATCAATTACAAAAATGGGATCCTCTATCACTAATAATAGCACGAGGGGTTCTAAATCGAGAGAATATGTGCTTCCTTAGAAATGTCGTAACTCTCTTCCCTTTTTTATTGGGTAAAGCCACCTCCTCTACCTATTTGAACACATAGTCTATATCCACAAGGATGTAAATATTTACATAAGAGCTCGTAAAGGGCCCCATGAAGTTTATTCCCCAAATATCAAATAATTTAACTTCCAAGATCAGGGTGAATAGAAGTTCATGGCGACGAGATATTTCCCTTCACGTTGGCATTGGTCACACTGTTTTACTAGGTCATGAGCATCTTGGTAAAGAGTTGGCTAATAGAATTTGCTTTGAAACACTTTTGAGGTTGTTCACATGCCACCATGATAACCACCAATAGGTGATGAGTGGCAGGCTTCCAAAATGAGCATCATTTCAGCTTCGAGAATGCACCTTCGAATTATGCCATCAGCGCAAATCCAGAAGAGATAGGGTTCATCCCAATAGATCTTTCGAGCATCATGTAGAAGCCTTTTCTTATGATGGAAGGTTAAACCTTCTCATGTTACTTTACTTGCTAGGAAGCTAGCGAAATCAGTGAACCAAGGTATAAGATCATGACATATAGCTAAGATGTTTTCATCGAGGAATGAGTCATTTATTTCAAGTTTCCCCACAGGTCTTCCTACCTAAACAGATGGTCAGCCACTTTATTTTCACATCCTCTTGGGTCTTTTACTTTAAAGTCAAATTCATGGAGCAACAAAACCCATCAGATAAGTCTTGTCTTGGCATCATTTTTATCCATAATATATCTAATCACAACATGGTCTGTGTGCACCACTACTTTGGTCCTCAACAAGTATGATCTAAATTTTTTAAAAGAAAACACAATTGCAAGTAACTCCTGCTTGGTCACTGTATAGTTTGTTTGGGCTGCTTTTAGGGTCTTACTAGCATAGTAGATGGGATGAAAGATCTTATCCGGCCTTTGACCAACAACAAACTCCAAGGCCACCCCACTAGAATTGCACATTAGCTCAAATAGTTTTGACCAATGGGGTGCTATAATGATCGGGGTTTAAGTTAGCTTTTCCTTCAACTTGAGAAATGCTTGTATTCAATTATCATCAAAATCGAACTTAGCATCCTTCTCTAGTAATTTGCACAAAGAATGGGCAACTTTAGAGAAATCTTTAATGAATCTCCTATAAAAACTAGCGTGACCCAAGAAGCTTCTCACTCCTTTTACTATTTTAAGAGGGGGTAACTTAGAAATGACCTCAATTTTTTCTTGGTCAACTTCAATTCCCTTCTCAGATATTTTTTGACCTAAGACAATTCCTTCCTTCACCCTGAAGTGAAATTTTCGCAGTTCAAAACTAAATTAGACTCTTCACATCATTTAAGCATATTATCCAAATAAGATAGGCAATCTTAAAATGCATCACCCATAAAAGAGAAATCATTCATGAAACTTTCCATGGTATCTTCTACCATATTTGAGAAGACTGACATCATGTACCATTGAAAAGTAGCAAGAGCATTGTGTTAAGTTGGTAATTTGCCAACTTATTGAGCCTTTATCCTTGAATTATTTCTATGTATTGAATAGATTTAGAGGTTCTTATGGCCTTTATTGATGTCTATGAAGGTACTTATGATCAATGATGGAAAACAAGGAAATGGACCCAAAAGAGATTAAAAGGACTGAAGTGTGAACTGTTCAGAAAAGATGGAGATTTTGCCCTGAGATGTGGTACCCGTGTGACACACACAAGCTTTGGTGCAGAATGCACCTACACCGCATGGAGCCACAAAAGGCACTGAAGAATCTGCTAAGGGGTGTGGTTGATGTGCAATGTGCACAACTCATGGTGCAAACCACACCTCCTTTGCATGAAGCCTCCAATATTAGCTGAAGTCACTGGTATAACTGAAGATGGTGTGTGAAGCGCACATCATTACGTGCGAACCACACATTGCGTTGCATGCTACCTGAAGGGCAATTTTATCCAAAAAATTAGTGACATTTTGGAAAAGTATAAAAAGCCAATTTAGGCACAATTGTAAAGAGATCCTTCATTCTGAATATTTTCCAAGTAATTTTAGCTTTGAGAACAAGTTTTCCTCTCCAATAAGAAGAGGGTTTCAATCCATTCTCTCTTCCAAATCTTTGTTAACCATTTTTGTACTCAAATTGAGCTTAGAACTTGAGATTACACTTTAATGAAGAGGAATTTGGTTTACCCATTTGGTATATCTCTTTCCTTTATTATGAGTAGCTAATTTCAATTGTCTAGGGATGTGTTGAGGATGGGTGCTTGAAAAATTGTTGTGGGTGTTGTTAATTCTTGCTTATAATTGCTTATTTGACATGGGTCAAGTAGTTTCACCAAGTTTTAATCCTAAAATTGGTGGTTGCAAACATTGATTTTCATTACTTGGATATATTGTTGCTTGAAAGAGAATTTTATAATTTCGGATGTGGAATTACTAGTGGGAACATGGGACTCCATTCAAATTTGAGGCTAGGAATAGCTCATATCAATGAAATCACCCAATTAAGGGTCTAAGCTAGAGATAGTGTGACCTCCCCAAGCTTTAGCTTGGTTATTTGTTGTTAAACCGATAGTGCTGTAACCAAGATTGTCAGATATATGGTTGTTGATTAAGAGATAAAAAATTCATACCCACGACCGAGGCTACCTATGTCAACGATCTAGAATAAGCATGAATAATCAATTATCCTATCCCACATTAAAGCCCCATTAGATACACATCCCTAGTTGTGTACTCAATTCAGTACACCCGTTTTACTTTCTTGCGTTGCTGTGAATTGTGATTGTTGTGACAGAATCCCAATTCCCCCAAACCTTTACTTTCTTGCATTTAAAAACTTAGTCTCTTAGTGAAGTCATTTCAATACAATTATGATTGTGCTATCTACACGTCTCTGTGGGTATGACCCCGACATCCATTGGGTACTTATAAATGTGTTTTTCTTGACGATCACCGATACCTTCTCATAGGAGAGTACGTTTGAGCGTTTATCAAAAATGGCGATGTTGCTGGGGACTTGATTTGATAGATATTTTTAATTGTAGATTTGAAATAACTTAGAAAGTGCTTGTTTCTTTTGCTTTTGTTTATTGTTTATGCTGTGATTGAGCAGGCTAGCCTATGAGCAAGGCAGACGATAATAAGAGCATTGATGGCTTCATGGAGGCCGATGAGGCTTAGCCTATGATACAAGCGGGTGTGGTTGCAATCCTTCTACCCCTTACTGTGGGAAATGCTGTATTTTATATGACTAGCACCATGCTGCACTTGATCAAAATAAAAGGCCTATTTGGTGGTGCAACACATGAAGATGCCAACTGGCATATTTGGAATTTTTTGGAGATTTTCCAACCATATATTATTCAAAACATCTCCCAAGAATCCATCTGATTGTGCCTATTTCCATTTTCTTTGACGGGGGAAGCCACGACGTGGTTGGAAGAATTTTCGGATGATTCAATCACATCTTGGGCTGAGTTGGTTGAGGCATTCACTTCGAGATTCTTCCCTCCATCTCGCATGATGCAGCTAAGAGATGAGATTACCAACCTTTAGGCAACTCCCGGATGAGCCTCTACATGAGGTTTTGTTAAGGTTCAAAAAGAAGCTTCTCTTTTGTCCGAACCATGAGTTGTCAAACAACGTATTGCTACAAAACTTCTATCGGTTGTTGAACTCTATGAATAAGTCGGTGGCTAACAACCTTGGAGGTGGAACCTTTCATGGACTTAGAAATTCCTATTTCCTCGACTTTGTTAGAGCAAATGAAAAAGACCAACCAAGCTTATCATACGAGAGAAGCGGATGTGCCAACTTCGGGAACGCCCTCATCTATCTTGACCAGTGAAATGAGAAAAAGGGATAAGGAGTGGGATGAGCCAATGGCCAAGATGATGACTCAAATTGACTTGATGGAAAATCATGTAATGGGAGTAGGTGGTGCAAAAGATGTGAATTCTATGAGTGCATCAGAAATTAAAGCAAGGGATGATAAGTTAACCAAAGTTGTCAATGGTAAACTGTGTTTTGTGTCAGCGGTTTCTCATCCCTAGTATTATTGCTTGAGGAAAGAGAAACAAGGTTGGATATGAGATAAAGAAAGGGACGAATATTGGCGAGATAGAGACAAAGATGGTTATCACTTTAATCACCGGAGCTTAAATCCCTATATACCTCTAAACAAAGCAGACTCTCTCTACCATACGGGCACAACCAACCCTAGTCATTCCAAGCTAGAGGACATGTTATACTTGGTTCTCAAGAAGGTTGATATGACAAATACTGGAGTGAGTGAGCTAAAGAGTGAAGTTTCAATACTTCAACAAACTTGTAGCTCTCACTAAGCCTCGATCAAGCATCTTGAGGATCAAATGAACCACCTCTCGAGCCAAATGAACCCGAGGATGAAGGGGACACTGCCAAGTGATACCATCACTAATCCAAAGAATGACTGATTTGAGGTAGTATCATCGAGCCGCGATATTAAATCAAGCGCTTCTTGGGAGGCAACTCAAGTTTCTTTACTTTGTTTTTGGTTATCTTTTGTTGTTTTTGGTGTGTTTTTAGGGAATGCGTGAAGAAGAAAAATGGACAAATGAAAAAAGGACAAAAATAGGTTGTGCGGTGATTCATGCAGACCGCATGAGCCATTGTGTGTGTCGCACAGCTCACCGCACACCAAAATAGAATTCCTGGGAGAAAATGGAAATATTTGAGGCGATGTGCACCGATCCGTGCAAACCGCATGAGCGCAAGTGCGCATCACACCTCTATCGCATGGCAGACCATATGCCTGGGCAAACCAGGGAAAAAAATGTGATGTGCGACATGCCATGCGGTCCGCACCAAGGCTCATGCGAATCGCATATCGCGGTGCACCAAAGGTAAAATTAAATTTTAATTGACCTAACCCATTAACCGACCCAACCTAGAGATGACCTGGTCGACCTTTCTTCTTCTTTTTCTTTTTAAAACATCCACCCACATTCTCTTTAACCACATTTTCTCTAAAATTTCTCTCCCAAAATATTCAACAAATCCCCCTAATTCTCCCAAAAAGCTTCTTCTTATCCCCCACAATCACCACCATTGCTCCTTCACAATGCCATTATCGTCTCTCCGGGCAAGTCAATTGGGTCACATTATTGCACTCTAAAAAGCTTTAATTTTCATTTCTCTCTACTTAATCTTCACTTGTGGTAAGTTCCTTGACGTTAAATACTTGTTTTTATGAAGTTTGTGGACTCATATTATGAAGCATGCTTAATAGAATTACCATGTTGAGTTTGGGTGAGATTCGAAAATTTTTGGTCCCCAATTTTGAATTGTGCTGAGAATTATGCTTAGGATCAACTTAGTAGACCTGGAATTTTGCTTATTCATATTGATTGGTAGTGATTGTTAGCCTTGAAATCTCTGTTTAGGGTGAAGTCCGAGTAACCCACTTGTGATTGATGAATATTTTGGCCCGATGATAGATTAGGTGACATCGTTCTTAAGAGCAAATCATCGTTTGTCATAAGGTTTTTCTGAAAATTTATTGTTGGGGATGAATTTCGTTCCTTGTAGGCCCATAGTTCTTTGTTGAAGATTATCTTTAGATGTATGATCTTGTACGTTGAGGGGTTCATTGTTGCTAAATTTGTTGATGCACATTGTTGCAAGTGAGAGCTTGATGTTCCCGGTGATAGATGGGGTAACGTACATTTTAAAGGAAGCCATTAAGTTCTTTTCTTGCTTGTTGTTTTTGTCAATGGAAATCTGGGGAAGTCTGAGTACTCGAAAGTTTATGGTCATGATATCCCTTTTCCCCTTCGTTTGAATATGTTTGGTTTGTTTCATGGTGCCAAGTGCCTAATTACATCATGCTCTACGAATCACATGCATAATTTACAAGAACACAAGGAACCAAAAATTCCAATTGTACCTTTATGTGTTTCACATGTGATGCATAGATCTTGATGTGTTGGTCACACAAGGCAACGCACCAAGTCGAAAAAGAAGTCCAGTTAACTGCTTTAAGGGGCGAAGCATGGTGCGACACACAATTTGGGTGGTTCAGGTCGCACCTGTTTTGCACCTCAGTGGAAAACCTAATGCAGGGTTCTATTAGCTAGTTTAGTGGCACATGTGACGCGCACTTCCTCTGGTGTGGTTCACATATGGCTCGCACGGCTAGCAATACCCTACTTTGTTTCCTACTTCATTGCATTCCATTCCCTTTAGTTTGTTAACTCCTTTTAGGGTTGTTTTTGTTTTTGGCTCACAATCCTTGTATGCAGAATATGTCTTCTAGAAGGGGTAATGCAAAATGGAGTTCACGAAGGCCAACAGCTCCCTCCTCCTCCAATCTAGACTCAAAAGGAAAGAAAAAAGCCTCATCTTCCCATCTTCAAGTTTCTAAGAAGGAGAGAGTTTGGTTTGGAATTGAAGGGATGAGTGTCATTATGATCGTGATATGGGTAGATCCTTCAACACGGAGCAAAGCTTTAACCTTGATGAAGTGGGGGATAACCTACCTAACATCCCAACTCAGTTTGCCAACCATCAGTGGCAGCCATTCAAAGAGGTGTATGGGAACTACTACAAAGAGTTAGTCCAGGAGTTCTTTGCCTCATATCAGGCCACACAAGATGCTAAGGGTTACAAAAGGGGCTATGAAACATTCCCCGCATTGGAGTCAGTCATGGTTTGAGGCAAGGAAATCAGGATCACTCCAGCTCCTATTAATGCTATCTATTAGAGCACTCCCATTGAACCATCCCCTAAGCTCATGGCTATGCTACTTCTCACGCGCAAACCTCTTGAATGGGCTGATCTGATCATTTCTTCTGATGAACCTCTGTGGGCTACTATAGGGGGTGAAACACCACGTCGGTCTTTGTACTTTAAGGAATGCCTTTGGTATGATTTTGTTCGCTATCGCTTCATGCCTTCTCAGAATGACCAAAAGGTCATGCATTATGGGGCCATTCTGGTAGCTGCAATCATGGTGGGGTATCATATCAACATTGGTCAAGTCATCTCCTTAGTTATCAAAAGGAAAGCTCGTAGGGGTGGTGACGCATTCCCCTTTCCAGTGCTAATCAAGAAACTTTGTGCACAAGCCGGGATCCCTTATTTTGACTGTGATGCTCCTACTCTGTACATTGGTGTGTTTGATCTTAATAAGAAAATTGATCGGGATGCTTCTCACTTCAAAAGGTGTAGGGTAGAGACCTCGGTGGAAGTTGAGGATAATAACTCTGATGTTGTACTATATGCTTTCTCTCTTTTTCATCCTGCTTCAAAAGAACACACCCCCACTACCAGTACACCTAGAGGGCCATTATCTAAAAGTGGTCTTCAAGATATGGTTGACAAAACATACAACCATGAGAGGTAATTAATGGACTTGTCAAATGATCTACCATGATTGATTGAGAGGGCGTGAAGAGGGACATCAAAGGAGTTATAAAGAGCGTTTCCAATCTTTGCGTAAGGGTGGATATTTGTGAGAAATCTATCAAAACACTCTGGAAGGGCCTTAACAAGGCAAATAGCAAAGTCGTAATGGAAGAGGCCGATTTGAACACCCTACCCCATCCTCGCAACATTCTTGGTCCCCTGGACAACTTGTTGGCATCCCTTGCGGATGATGATGAGGAGCTACCTGGTCATGCAGATGCGGAGATAGATGATGAGGCTGCAGCTACAGATGATGATAATGAGGCATAGTCCTCCAGGGAATTCACCTTTCTTTCTCTTGAGCTAATAGCATTGAGGGCAAAGCTTCTTTTGTAGGGAGGGGGTGGCTTTACTTGCTTTTTGTTGGGTGCCCGTGACTGGTTGAGATATTGTTTTTATTGCCCTTGACAGGACTTGTTGACATTTTTAGTTCTGCTAGATATGATTTTGCCCTTGTCAGGCATATTTTGGATGATTGTGATTCTTATTGCCCTTATCGGGCCATTTTTCTTACCTTTTTCTTATTTAATTTTGTTTTGAGCTTAATTGTGCCCTTGTCGGGCTTGATTTTTAATTGTGTTGCTGGGTTGGTTTTACACACCCCATTGTTTCACTACCTATGCTTTGCACATGCGCTAAGGGCCTACGCCGAGGCTTTTTTTTAAATGAATAATGAGTGCAATTTAGATATCGCCTTGTTAATAGTAGTTTAGCAATAAACTCCGAGGGTTTTCTTAATACCGCAGTTCTTTCCAAAGGAACAAAGTTTTCTTTATCTTTCTTTTTATTTTGTTTTTGTGTCAAACTGGGTTGGTGTTTCCCTATGATAGATTGAGAGGCGACTTTCTTAAGGGAAAATGCCAAGTTTTAGTTTAAAATTGAGTTAGTAGTTGCTTGTCTCAAAATGGGCCCACTAAATTGTTTTTGAAAACAAAAGGAAGAAGGGAAATGAATTTTTGAGGAAAAGCATTCTCTTGTGATGATTTGCACACTCTCGCTTTGGCTTGATTGACTCTCAAACAAGTGTGTAATGAACTCGAAATAGCTTGCGAAAGTCATTTATCCCAATTGATTTTGAGTCTAATGAAAGAAGTCTTGAGGTATGATGCCTTGTGTGGTGAGGCTTTACCTTGATTCTCGTGCATATGTGTCATCTTGAACTTTCCCCGAATGTGATTCAAGGCAAAATTGTAGGTGTGACCGAGCTTGGAAGATGACCTTAGGCCCATTTTTATAGCCACTTCACCCAAATGACTTCCCGTGACATCAATCCTTGTGAACCCGTTTGAGCTTGTAACCATTCTTTGGCACCTGGTTAACACCATGACCTTGTTGGAATCTCTATATTGGCACCCGTCCTCCCTAATTGCTTGAAAGTGAAATGTGGGCTAACAACCTAAGTTTTGGGGGTAATTTAAAAGACAACATAGGCAAATGCCTAAGTTTGGGGGTGTATATGATCAAATGAGGAGAAGAAAAAGAATGCACCTTAAGTGCAAGGTAGTACCTTAGGTTTGAATTGAAAATTTCTCCAAAAGTTCAATCCAGTGAGAAAAAATTAAAAGCAAGAATAGGTTCTACCAAACAAAGGTGATACAAGGAATTTGAAGGATCATGATTGGAAGGGAGAAGATTGGGCTGTTTGAGGGAGAAATAAGGTGAAGTTGAAATTTGAAAATGTGAGCATTGTTCGAAATGATAACAAAGAGCGTTAGGGAGGTGTAGTCACATAAACTAAATTAAATCCTTACCTTAGCCGTAGCCAACATCATAACTCGTAAGTCCTTGGTGATTCTGAGCTTCGCTACCCTATATTAGTGGTGATTTACATGAAGGGAAATCCTATGGTTCGATATATGTTCACTTGAACTTCCTTAAGAGAGTGAGAGTCTTCTTGCTTCTCTTATAATCCCGTGTTTTTTGTGAATTGCATGATTGTGAGTGGGATTCTCTCTTGTGGTGAGTGGCATCATGCACTCAAATTGAAACATGAAGTCTCTATTTCAATTTAAATAAATGAATGAGATAAGTTGTGTGTTAAATATCGAGGCAAACATTGACTGTCCATGCCAATGATGTGAGAAGCTTAAATATCTTGTTTTGAATGGCAAAATTCCCTTGACTTTGAATGAGAAATGAAGTCCTTTTCGAAAAGGTTTTAAAATGACCAATTGCCTTGATATTGTAGTGGTTCAAATTGAGATGAGCATTGTAGTTGATTCTATTGTTTGAGTCTTTTCGTTTATTCTTTTACTTAATTTTTAATATAGATTAGTCCTTTGTGCCTTGATTGAATCTAAAGCATAATTAAGTCTTTGCCTTGTTAGTATCTTTCTTGAGAACAAACAATAGTTCAAGTTTGGGGGTTTAATAAGTCGGTAATTACCAACTTATTGAGCCTTTATTCATCAATTATTGCTATGTTTTGAATAGATTTAGATGTTTTTATGGCCTTTATTGATGTCTGAGAAGGTAATTATGATCAATGATGGAAAACAAGGAAATGGACCCAAAAAGAGCTTAAAAAGGGTGAAGTATGAAGTGTTCGGAAAGGATGGAGATTCTGCCCTAAGATGCAGTGCCCGTGTAACACACACAAGCTTTGGTGCGGAATTTACCTACACCGTATGGAGCCACAAAAGTCACTGAAGAATCTTCTAAGGGGTGCAGTCGTTGTGCGATGCACACAACTCATGGTATGAACTGAACCTCCTTCGCACGAAGCCTCCAATATTAGCTGAAGTCACTGGTACAACTGAAGATGGTGTGTGATGCGCACATCAAAACGTGCGAACCGTACATCGCATCGCACACCACCCGAATTACAATTTTGTCCAAAAAATTAGTGACATTTTGGAAAAGTATAAAAAGCCAATTTAGGCACAATTGTGAAGAGATCCTTCAGTCTGAACATTTTCCAAGTCATTTTATCCTTGATAACAAGTTTTCCTCTCCAAGAAGAAGAGGGTTTCAATCCATTCTCTCTTCCAAATCTTGGTTAACCATTTGTGTACTCAAATTGAGCTTAGAACTTCAGATTACACATGAATGAAGAGGAATTGTGTTTACCCATTTGGTTTATCTCTTTCCATTATTATGAGTAGCTAATTTCAATTGTCTAGGGATGTGTTGATGATGAGTTCTTGACAAATGGGTGGGAGTGTTGTTAATTCTTGCTTATAATTGCTTATTTTATATGGGTCTAGTTGTTTCACCAAGTTTTAATCCTAAAATTGGTGGTTGCAAACATTGATTTTCATTACTTGGCTATGTTGTTTCTTGAAATAGAATTTCATAGTTTTAGATGTGAAATTACTAGTGGGAACTTGGGACTCCATTCAGATTTGAGGGTAGAAATAGCTCATATCAACGGAATCACCTATTTAAGGTTCTAATCTAAAGATAGTGTGACCTTTCCAAGCATTATCTTGGTTGTTTATTGTTAAACCGATAGTGCTCTAACCAAGATTGTCGGATATATGGTTGTTGATCTAGATATAAACAATAAATGCCCATGACCAAGGCTACCTAAGTCAATGATCGAGAATAAGCATGAATTAGCAACTACCCTATCCCACATTAAAGCCCCATTGGATACACATCCCTAGTCATCTACTCAATTTGGTACACCCGTTTTACTTTCTTGCTTTGCTACATATTGTGATTGTTGTGACAGAATCCCAATTCCCCCAATCCTTTACTTTCTTGAATTTAAACACTTGCTCACTTAGTGAAGTCATTTCTATACAATCATTATTGTGCTATCTACAGATCTCTGTAGGTACAACCTCGACATCCGTTGGGTACTTATAAATGTGTTTTGCTTGACGATCGCTGATACCTCCTCATGGGAGAGTACGTTTGAGTGTTTATCACATTGCAAAGCCCAAATGACATTCTCTTGAATGCAAAGGTCACACATGAACAAGTAAATGTTATCTTTTTTTGGTGTTTGAGAGCAATTGAGATTTGATTATATCCTGAGTACCCATCAAGGAAACAATAATATACTCACCCCTCTAATCAATCAAGCATTTGGTCCATACATGGAAGAGGGAAGTGGTCCTTGTCCATCCATGCATTCAACTTCCTATAATCCATGCAAACTCTCCATCTGGTCACTAGAAGGAGGGATATCATTTCATCCTCATCATCAAGCGCAACTGTGATTTTTCCTTTCTTGGGTACGCTTTGGACCGGGATAACCCACGTATTGTTGCATATAGGAAAAATGACCCTTGAATCCAACCATTTAATAATTTATTTTTTGACCGCCTCTTGCATAGCTTGGTTTAATCTTCTTTGATGCTCAATTGATATTGTGCAATCCCCTTAGAGGTTAATTTAATGTGTACATATTCTTGAAGGTATGCCAATTATATCGGCAATGGTTTACCCAAGTGCTCGATTATGCATCTACAAAATATCAATTAAAGCCCTTACTTTCCCTTCTTCTACTTTATTGGATATGATTACCAGTAAGGTCTCATTGTCACCCAAATATGCATACTTCAAATGTGAAAGAAAGGGCTTTAGCTCCAACACCGGTGGCTCTATAATGGAAGGCTTAGATGGGGGAGTTTGTCAGTTCTTTAGATGAAGATCAAGCTTCTTCTAAGTGTAAGAATAAGATCCCAATTCCCACCAAGGCACTACACACTTCCTCATACTCCTCAATCTCCTCGCAGTCATGGTTCAATAAAATAGCCTTTAATGCTTCATCCACAAATCTTTCTTCTGATTGTAGCTCGACGCTATCCTCAATCTTATCAATGGTGAATAGCATTTGGAGATCATTGGGTTGTTTCATGGATCTACATAGATCAAAACTTATCATTTCCTCATTCATTGAGAATTTAAGTTGCCCTAATTTCATATCAATCAACGTGCACACCATTGTTAAACACGGCTGCCCCAATACAATTTGTATTTCAAAATCACCGGTACAATCAAGTATCACAAAATCCACAAGAAACACAAGCCGATCCATTTTTATTAACATATCATAAAAAAATCCAATGGGATACTTAATTGAGCGGTCTGCCATAAGCAATTTCATTTTTTTAATAGTAGGGGGTGCGAGTTCTAAGTATTTGAAAGTGGCAAGAGATATCAAACTTATACTATCGCTTTCATCACAAACAATCTTTGTCGACTTATACAACCCATTTGCACCACAAATGGTAAAAACACCCCGGATATATGAACCATTTGCAAACTTGTTTGCCATTATGTAACTACTTTGGAAGGACATGTGGACTACCCATACTTCATGAAGTTGTTCTTGTTACACATTTATTCACAAAATTAGCATAATCGGTCATTTAAGTGAGTGCACCCTTCGGTGGAACATTCATAGTAATGTTCTTTAACATTGAATCAAACCCATTAGGTTGCTCCCCTTCTTTATCTTGCAATAGTCATTGAAGGAAAAAGGTTTATATTTAGGGAGTGGTTTACAAACTTTGGGAATCTTATTCCGATTATCATGATTCTCCGCAATAGCATTACCGATAGCCCATTATCTTCAAGACTTTTTTATGGCCTGACTCGTACCATCTGTAGAGCTTGATTGTTCCCTTTTAACAAACACCACCTCACCTCTTTCGGCTTGCTTAAACTTGAATTGAGAGGTGAGCCACTAAATTCTCTCTTCAAGAAGCTTGATAGCATGTAACACCCCAGAATTCGAATCAATTTTTAAACATAGAATCTCTGCAAATTTTAAGCTTCCTAGGGATCACGAGCCCAAACCACGAGCATGTGGACATGAATTAAACTATGTAATAGACTCATGGAAATTGTTCTGTATACCCCTCCTCGGGTCTCAGAACCATAAGTCTGGTTCACAAGTCATGGATGGTTCCATGGGTCATGGAACCAACTCGTGGAAATCAGACTGAGGCTCAGGTTCTCCCCAAGAACCACGAGTTGAGTTCACGAGTCATGGATGGTTCCACGAGTCATACTATTGATTCATGGAAAGTTATCCACAGCTTGAATTCTGGGTCAGAAACCACGAGTTGTGGTTGGGTCTACAAGTTGTAGACTCCACTCGTGGAACCTAAAGCTGAGTTTTGAAATTATCTTTTTCTAAATTAAGTCTCTGGATTACTTTGGTAATTACCCACCCTTTCAACTCCTATGTGAGGTCATTTTGGACTCTTTTAGTAGGGTTTCACCACTAATGATCCTAAGTCCCCTCCAAACTCTCATTCATCTTCCCAAAAGTGGAAAGGGTCTCTAAAGCTTCAAGCTCAAAGTTTCAAGTCTCTATTTCTCTTCATCCTTTATATAGAAAGCTTCAATTCAGGTATGTGGGTATTCAATAAGGTATTCCTTTCACTCTAATTCCCAAAACCTCAAGTTTTTACTTTGATTTATGAATTGGTAAATTTAGGGTTCTTACCCAAATTGGGGAAAAGTTATGTATTTGGTTTTAAAATATCATATCATGGTTTCTCATTCATTACCCATGTTTTAATTGAGATCCCTTAAGTATTTTCAAAAACCCATATGATTGAGGATGAATTCTAGCATGACTTCATTAAATTGTATGTTTTCAAGTAAATGGCATGTATAGATAACATGGCCTCATATGTTAAGAAATTGGATGCCTAATTCTTCAAGCTATGAATTTAGAAAGAAAAGTATGTTTTTAATTATGGTTATGCTAATCTTTAAGACTTATGATTTGAGATTGGCATGACATCAAATATGTCCTTATGCTTTTCTAATAGTTTTGGCATTAGATATGTCACAAGTATATAATGAGATATATGTATGTTTTTGGAGTAGTATTTAGCACCGAGTTAGACAGGGTGAGCCTACTCTTAGTCCCAGAACTACGTGCCCTCGTAGGTTGATTAGCCCCTCAGTTGGGCATTAGAACTAGTGATCACGCCAAGTTATGCCTTTATACCTTGGCAAGGTATATTAGGTCCTCTCTATGGGATGGATACATCAGATTCCATGTAGCTCACATGGTCTATATCGGTTAGAGAACCTCCCACAGAAATATTTTATAGCTTTTAAATGTATTGACTTTTTGCCTTCAGATTTTAGTATTTCTACTATTACTTATGGTTTTCAATTATATTTTATTTATGATATTGCATTGAGTCCATTACATTGCAGCTTTACCATTATGTCATTACTTCAGTTTTAAGCATATCTAGCATGTTTTACATCAGATTTTTCATATCTCACATATTCAGTACATCCTATAGTACTAAAGCACATTCTTGCGCTGCATCCTTAATGATGCAGATTCAGGTTCTGGTCCTCAGATTTGTGGCTTGAGGTTAGCATATGTCCCAGCTTTGAGTGGTGAGTCCTCATCCTTCGGGGACTATTATTATTTTAGATACTTCTATGGATTCTCTTAGTACTTTGAGTTAGCTGGGGTCTTGTCCCAGTAACTCATTATTCAGTTTAGAGGCTTTTCAGACACAGTTAGAGATTCTGTATTTGAGTCTTCAAATTCTTTTATGTTTATACCTTGATCTACTAATGACTCAGTTTGCTTATCTCTTTTGTTTAATGCTTTCACTAAATTTATCCATATTTTCTTAAGTCATGCTAAGACCAAGGGTTAACTTTGAACCACTTGTGGTCCTCGGTCCTGGGTCCCGTGTTATGACTAGGGGGTAACCTAGTGGTATGACAAACTTGGTATTAGAGCATCAAGTTTAGGAGTCCTACATATGTAAAAGCCACATCATGTAAAGTCTCTTTCATGTGTGTGAAGTGTGCTAAACTTATGGGAGGAAAGCTATGACGTGTCTTAGGAAAAACTTCACTTCTTTCATGATCAATATCATGTGATAGAGTTTAACTCAATTACTCCTCTAATGAAATCTATATGTGTTTTATATTATGCCTCCTCTCCATGCCATGCTTCGCTAGGCCAATTCCCAAAATGCTAATCCTCTAGTTCCAGACCCTGAGGTCATAAATGCAGAGTTCTGGAATGTCATTCATATGTTAGCTCAGACTATGGTCGCTTAGGCCAATCAGTAGGGACTTTCTACCATCCACCCTCAAGGTGGGGTAATTGCGGCCTGAGCTTGAGACTTCATTCACATGACCCTGCTAGAGTTTTGAGGTTCTAAGGTTGGTGAAGACCCGCAAAACTTCATAGATGAAGTAAAAAGATTTTGTATGTGATGCACGTTATTGGTATTGATGGTGTAGAGCTAGCTTTCTATCAACTCAAGGATGTGGCTCTTATTTCGTATACTGAGTGGAAGAATGTTAGGGCTAGAGATATGGTCCCTTTGACTTAGGAGTTTTTTTAGAGGGCTTTTCTTGACCGGTCTTCCCTAGGGATTTTATGAAGTCTAAGGCCAAAGAGTTCATTAATTTGAGGCAAGGCTCTACGTCAGTTTAGGAGTATGGATTGAAGTTCACTCAACTTTCGAGGTATAATCCTTTTATGGTGGCCGATCTGAGGGATCGGATGAGCAAGTTCATTTATAGAGAGTCAAAATTGGTGAAAAAAGAGTGAAGTTCCTTTATGATTTTGGGTGACATGGATATTTCCAGACTTATGACTCATACTCACTAGATAGAGGGAGATAAGTTAAGAAAAATCGCAAGACAGAACAAGAGGGTCAGATTAGAGAGTTTGGGTTTTAGCCATCAAAGGTTCAGAGGCAGACAACGTTCTTCATTTTAGAAGAGGTCATCAACACTCAGGCATTCTTCAGCTAGTTCTCCTACTCAGTCCCCCAGTCCTCATCATGATAAAAAAGGTAGAGGATCAGGTTCTTATTCATAGGGGAGTGTTGCAAAGGGGACTCCTTACCTTACTTGCAACAAATGTGGTAGAAGTCACCCAAGTAAGTGTCTAGCTTGTAGAGAGGTATGATTTACGTATGGTCAGGTTTTACACATGATTAAGGATTGCCCATCAGCTAAGAAGGGACAGAGAGGTGGTAGGACTCAGTCTGCTCAAGAAGCCCTAGGAGATCGACCAGCCCAGCAGGGCACTACTTCTAATTCAGGTAGTGGGTAGCGTCAGAACTGCCTTTATGCCATGTCATCTCACCAGGACCAGGAGAATTCCTCGAACATTGTCACTGGTATGTTGAAAGTCTTATCTCTTGATATTTATGCCTTATTAGACCCAGGAGCTTCATTATCCTTTGTGACCCCTTATGTTTCTTGCAAGTTTAAAATTTGTCCTGAACAACTATTAGAACCCTTTTGTGTTTCTACTACTCTTGGTGAGTTAGTCCTAGCTAAAATAATTTATCAAAATTTCCCTATCTCAGTCCTTCATAGAGTCACTTCAGTCGATCTAGTGGAGTTAGAGATGATCAATTTTGATGTTATTTTTGGGATGGATTGGTTGTATGAATTTTATGCCTCGGTTGATTGTCGTACTCAAGTTGTTAGTTTCAAGTTTCCAAATGAACCTGTCTTCGAGTGGCAAGGTAGTCCTCCATCCTTTAAGGGTCATTTCATATCTTATATCAAGGCTAGAAAGATGATTTCTAAGGGTTATACCTATCATATAGTTCCGGTTATGGACACAGAGTCCAAAATCCCATCTCTCAAGTCAGTTCCTGTTGTAAATGAGTTTCTCAAAGTGTTCCTCGAGGTCTTTCCCGGAGTCGCTCCCTAGTGGGAGATCAATTTTGGGATCGATCTACTTCCAGATATGCATCCTATCTCTATTCCTCCCTATAAAATGGATCCAAAAGAACTTAAGGAATTGAAATAGCAGTTGAAGGACCTTGTTGATAATGGTTTTATCAAACCTAGCATCCTCTCTATGTGGTGATCTAGTTCTATTCATGCAAAAGAAGGATGGTTCTCTCAGAATATGTATCGACTACCCTCAGTTAAACAAGGACACAATCAAGAATAAGTATCCCATTCCTAGGATTGACGACTTATTTGATCAACTTTAGGATGCTAGTTACTTTTCCAAGATTGACTTCAGATCCGGTTATCATTAGCTTCATGTTTGAGAGTGTGACATTCCAAAGATAGCTTTCAGAACTCGGTATGATCATTATGAATTGTGGTTATGTCTATTGGTCTAACGAATGCTTATGCAACCTTTATGGACTTGATGAACCGTATGTTCAAACAGTATTTTGATATGTTTGTGATTATTTACATTGATGATATTCTTAACTACTCTCAGAGCAAGGAGGAGCATGCAGACCATTTGAGAGTCATGTTGCAAACTCTCAAGGATCGACAGTTATTTGCTAAGTTCAGCAAGTGTGAGTTTTTGATTCACTCTATAACTTTTTTGGGCCATATTGTGACCAGAGATGGTATTTGAGTTGATTTGCAAAAAATTGAGGCAGTAAAGAACTATTCTAGACCCACTTCCCCATGAGATATTAGGAGCTTTTTTGGTTTGGCTCATTACTATAGGAGATTTGTAGAAGCATTTTCTTCCATGGCTGCCCCATTGACTCTATTGACTTAGAAGAAGGTAAAATTTCAGTGGCCTTACCTATTTGAGAAGAACTTTCAGAAACTCAAGACTAGGTTGATGATAGCTCCAGTTTTGGCTCTACCCGAAGGCCTAGATGACTTTATTGTGTATTGTGATGCTTCTAAGATTGGTTTGGGTTGTGTTTTGATGCAACATTGTAACGTGATTGCTTATGCTTTTAGATAGCTTAAGATCCATGAGAAGAGCTACCCCACTCATAATCTTGAGTTATCGGCCATGATTTTTGCTTTTAAGATTTGGAGACACTTTTTATATGGTGTTTATATGGATGTATTAACCGATCATAAGAGTCTTCAGTAGGTTTCACTCAAAAGAAACTGAATCTTCGTGAAAGGATAAGGCTTGATCTTCTTAATGATTATGATATGAGTTTGCTTTACCATCCAGGTAAGGCCAATGTTGTGGCTGATGCGCTTAGTAGATTTTCTATGGGGAGTGTGTCCTTTGTTGAGGAGGGAAAGAAGGAATTGGCTAAGGATGTTCATAGACTTTCCCGATTAGGAGTTTGCCTTATGGATTAGACATATGGTGGTTTTATAGTTCAAAATGGTTCTGAATCATCCTTGGTAGCTGAAGGGAAAGAGAAGCAAGACAGTGATCCTATTTTGCACCAGTTGAAAGGTGCAGTCCATCAGTAGAGGGTAGAGGTTTTCTCCCAAGGGGGAGATGGTGTGCTTCGATATCATGGAAAATTGTGTGTTCCTAACATAGATGGGTGGAGACAACGAATCTTGACAGAGGCTCATATCTCCAAGTATTCTATTTAACCCGGTGCCACAAAGATGTATTATGACCTACATGAAGTTTATTGGTGGAATGGCATGAAGGAGGACATAGTAGATTTTGT
The DNA here is from genome assembly GCA_003996215.1 of Jaltomata sinuosa. Lineage (NCBI taxonomy): Eukaryota > Viridiplantae > Streptophyta > Magnoliopsida > Solanales > Solanaceae > Jaltomata > Jaltomata sinuosa. The sequence continues at coordinate 57,022 of QJPP01007071.1, read as the reverse complement.
GGGTAAGTATCCCAACTGTCAACAAGTGAAGGTGGAGCATCAGGGACCAGATGGTATGACTCAGGATATTGATCTACCAACTTGGAAGTGGAAAGTGATCAATATGGATTTCATTATAGGCTTTCCTCATACCCGTAAGAAACATGATTCTATTTGGGTGATCGTCGATAGGATGACTAAGTCATCTCACTTTTTGGCTGTCAAGACTATGGATTAAACAAGGGATTATGCAAGACTCTACATTCGTGTGATAGTCAGATTACACGGGGTTCCATTGTCTATCATTTTGGATAGGGGTAGTCAGTTTACATCCCCGTTTTAGAGATCGTTTCAGAAAGGTCTTGGTACTCAGGTTAAGCTTAGCATAACTTTTACTCACAGTCGGATGGTCAGGTAGAGCATACTATTCAGACCTTATAAGAAATTTTGAGAGCTTGTGTGATTCATTTCAAGGGTAATTGGGATGATCACTTACCTCTTATTGAGTTTGCCTACAACAATAACTTTCATTCTAGCATCCAGATGGCCCTTTATAAAGCACTTTATGGGTGGAGGTGTAGATCTCCTATTGGTTGGTTTGAGGTAGGTGAAGCAGCTTTGATTGGTCCAGATTTAGTTCATGAGACTGTGAAGAAAGTTCATATTATTAGGGATAGGTTGAAGACCGCTCAGAGTCAACAGAAATCATATGCCGATGTGAGGAGAAGACAGTTAGAGTTTGAGGTTGATGATTGGGCATTTCTGAAGGTGTCACCCATGTAGGGTGTGATGAGGTTTGGTAAGAAAGGGAAACTTAGTCCCCACTATGTAGGTTCCTACAGGATTCTTAGGAGAGTTGGTAGTGTTGCTTATGAGTTGGAGTTGCCAACCGATCTAGAAGCGGTTCATCCGGTTTTCCATGTTTCTTTGTTGAAGAAGTGTGTTAGTGATCCGACCTTAATTGTTCCTTTAGAGGATGTGAGTGTGAAGGACATCCTTACTTATGAGGAAGTTCCCATAGACATTATTGATAGTCAGGTTCGGAGGTTGAGAAACAAAGAAGTCACTTCGGTGAAAGTCCTTTGGAGAAATCAGTTAGTTGATGGAGGTACTTGAGAAGCAGAAGAAGCCATGAAAGCCAAGTACCCTCATCTCTCTCCTTCTGATCCGGTTTCAGCATGAGGTAATAGTTTCCTCTTTAGTTTGTCCCTCTGATCCAGTTTTAATATAAAAAGTCACTTTTCATGCTTACTCTTCATTTTTCATGTTTTATTGGTTGGTTGGGCTATTCTCTCTCCAGTTATCCTTAGTATTCATTCGAGGACGAATGATCCCAAGGGGGAGATATTGTAACACTCTGGAATTCAAATTAGTTTTTAAACTTAGAATCTCTAAAAAAAATTAAGTTTCCCAGGGATCACGAACACAAACCACGAGCCCTAGAATGGACTCATGAAAACTGTTCTGCAGACCCCTCCTCAAGTCTGAGAACCACGAGTCTGGTTCATGAGTCGTGGACGATTCCATGGGTCATAAAACCAACTCGTGGGAATCTGACCAAGGCTCAGGTTTTCTCCAAGAACAACAAGTTGGGTTCACGAATTGTGGATGGTTCCATGAGTCATACTATTGAGTTGTGGAAAGTTATCTGCAGCTTGAATTTTGGGTCAGAAACCACGGAAAGGAACCAGGAGTCGTGGTTGGGTCTATGGGTCATAGACTCCACTCGTGGAACCTAAAGTTGAGTTTTGAAATCAGCTTTTTCTAAATTAAGTCCCTAGGTTATTTTGGTAATTACCCACCCTTTTAACTCCTAAGTGAGGTTGTTTTGGACTCTTTTGTAGTGTTTCACCCCTAATTAGCCTAAGTCCCCTCCAAACACTCATTCATCTTCCAAAAAGTTGAAAGGGTCTCTCAAGATTCAAGCTCCAAGTCTCAAGTCTCCATTACTCTTCATCCTTGATATAGAAAGTTTCAATTCAAGTATGCGGGTATTCAATAAGGGATTATTTTCACTCTTATGCCCAAAACACAAAGTTTTTACTTTGATTTATGAATTAGTAAATTTAGGGTTCTTACCAAAATTAGGGAAAAGTTATGTATTTGGTTTTAAAGTATCAATTCATGGTTTCTCATTAATTACCTATGTTTTAATTGATATCCTTTAAGTATTTTCGAAATCCCATTTGATTGAGGATGAATTCTAGCATGACTTCATTAAATTGCATATTTTCAATTTAAATTGGCATGTTTAGATAACATGGCCTCAAGTGTTATGTAATTGCAAGCCTAATTCTTCAAGTTATGAATTTAGAAAGAAAAGTATGTTTTGAATTATGGCTATACTAAGCTTTAAGACTTATGATTTCAGATTGACATGACATCAGATATGTCCTTATGTTTTTCTAATAGTTTTGGCATTAGATATGTCACAAGTATATTATGAGCTATATATACGTTTAGGGAGTAGTATTTAGCACCGAGTTGGACAGGGTGAGTTTACCCTTAGTCGCAGAACTATGTGGCACCAAAGGTTTATTAGCCCCTTAATTGGGCATTAGAACTAGTGATCACTCCAAGTTATGCCTTTATACCCTGGAAAGGTATATTGGGTCCTCTCGATGGGGCGGATACATCAGATTCCATGTAGCTCACATGGTATATATCAGTTAGAGAACCTCCCACAAAAATAGTTTCAAGCTTTTAAATGTATTTACTCTTTGCCTTCAAATTTTAGTATTTCTACTATTACTTATGATTTTCAATTATATCTGATTTATGATATTGCATTGAGTCCTTTATATTGTAGCTTTACCATTATGTCCTTACCTCAATTTTAAAGCATATCTATCATGTTTTACTTCATATTTTGCATATCTCATATATTCAGTATATCCCATAGTACTGACGCATATTCTTGCACTGCTTCCTTGATGATATAGATATAGGTTCGGGTCCTTAGATTCGTGGCTAAAGGTTAGAAGGTGTCCCAGCTTCGAGTGGTAAGTCCTCATATTCGAGGACTAGTATAAGGTAAGCTACTTCAATGGTTTTCCTCTTAGTACTTAGATTTAGCTGGGGTCTTGTCTCAACAACTCATTATTCAGATTATAGGCTTGTCAGATATAGTTATAGATTTTGTATTTGAAGCTTCAGATTCTGTTATGTTTATACCTTGATCTACTGATGACTCAGTTTGCTTATCTCTTCAGTTTAATGCTTTCGCTAAGTTTATCTATGTTTTCTTAAATCATGCTAAGACCAAAGGTTAACTTGAAACCACTTATGGTCCCGGGTCCCGTCTTACATCTAGGGGTAGCCTCGGGGCAGGACATAGCAACAGAGTATGAATGTACAGTTTGATCAAGGACTCCAAGTTCACATCTTATCTCCCGAACACATTCATTAGTGGACTCCACCCTCTCTATTACTCTTCCAAGCATGCTTTCCACTCTTGAGGTGTCATTTACATGGTTTCAACCTTGATTCCCATGCTCTTTCCTCCTTGAGCTTTAATTTACTCTTTGAAGACTCACATGGGAATCCATCTCGTGATTATCAATGAATGACGCTTGTCAATCCTCAAAAGGGTTGCTCCCCTCATCCATTAACTCTACAGCTCCACCAGTGCTAATGGCATATACACTCTCAATTTTCTGATCAACCATGTGCTTAGTCATAAATGCAAGGAGATTTTTTTAATGTAGTTAGGTCTCTAGCCTTTTGTGCAGCATTTTAATTCCATTCCATAAGCATTTTAGCAGAGGTAGCACCCATTGCTCTCTCGTCTCCCTAAGCATTCCAATCACGATTTACTGTAGTCACCCTCTCAAGTAATACCTTAACAAACTCGAATGTTTGGTCCACTAGGACACCTCCAGCCAAAGTGTTGATAATGGTTTTATTTGTGGAGTATAAAGATTGGTAGAATTGTTGGAGAAGGACATCATTCGGAAGGCCATGGGTTTGGCATTTTGCCACTTTTCTCTTAAATCATTACCAAGCCTCATGGAGAGGTTCACCCTGACTCTTTTCAAACCTAATGATTTCATCCCTCAATTGAAACATTTGGTTAAGGGGAAAGAATCTATAAAGGAATATGGTGAGCATTTTATCCCACGTGGATATTGTACCTATTGCTAATTCTTTAAACCAAGTGGTGGCTTCTCCCTTGAGAGAGAAAGGGAATAGGCGCAACCAAATGGATTCTTGAGTGATGTTGGCCAAAACAAATGGTTGACATACTTCCACAAAATTCCTTATGTGCTGGTGGTTTCCTCATGATGGAGTCCTCCGAATAAACCTTTCATGTGCAATAACTGTAGCATTGGGCTAGTAATTTGGAATTTTGCATCCTCCATTGCATAAGGCAAATAAATAGCATTTTGCGCCCTTTAACCCTTGTGATTACCAACACTAGTATCGGTGTTTGCATGGTTTATGCTTCCTACTCAATCCACAAAAATAATGCAAAAGTAAAAGAGAACAAACATTTAGCATAAGTGAATTAAACGATAATCAAATGGAAAATTAAGAACCATTCCTCGGTAACGGTGCTATTTTTATGACGTTCAAAAGGACTCTCCAGAAGGACGTGGTAACGATCTCTAGGAAAAACAATAAGTAACCCAATGGATATCGGGGTCGAATCGATAGAGAATGGGATTATGACTTGCCACTAGGCGTCGAATATTAATTCACTAGAGTAAGAAACTGTCCGAACAAGCAAAAGTAAAAACTGGGGGAAAAGGTTTGGGAAATCAAAATTCAAATTATGAAAACTAAATCAGTAACACGAGAGTTCAATCAAGAGAGGAAGCCTAGGGGTGTGCTTTCGATAGGGTCATACGTTGGGATAGGGGTTGATTATTAAAATAAACTTTTGATTAATAGAATGGGTAGCTTGGTTTAAGCTATATTTAGTAGTTTTTCAACTCACCAAATATATTTACTATGGTCTTATTTCAAGACCCATAGTTGTAACATCAAACCAACCAATAATTGCATAGGTGAATCAAAGTATCTCTAGATTTGACTCTTGGATGGGAAATCCCCAAAATCAAGCTATTTCTAGCCTCAATTTGTGGTGTGAATCCCAAATCCCCAACTATTGAATTCTTACCCAATTGAACAACTCCACTTCAAAGGAAGAACACATTTAGTAAATTTAATCAATGTTTGAAATCATCAATTTTAGAATTAAAACATGAAAAATCCAATAGACCCATACTCGATAATCAATTATATGCATAAATAATCAACGCTCATTCCTAATTTCAAACATCCATCATGCACACCCACTAGAGATGAGTTTAGCTACTCATAATGAAGGAATAAGAGAAGATACCAAATGGTTTTCCCAGTATTCCATTCATTGTGTAACCTAAGTGCAAAATTCAAGCTCTAAATTAATTACAATAGTGTTTTCAGAAGGAAGAAGAAGATAAAATTGTACTCTCTACACCATCTCCCTTGGGAAAGTAACAAAAATTGAATTATCCAGGTACAAATACCAAAAAGGGATTTTAGAACCTTCCCAAATGCGTCATGTACAATTGGAAAAAATTGCCCTTTCAGGCGAGTGCAAAGTAAGCTGCGAAGGCACCTGGCGTTGTGCGGCTCATTGGTGCCCAACTTCCTAGACAGTGATGTACTTTTAAGATGCGGCATTTGTGTGAAGTAAGGGGTGATATACCTTGGCAATGTGCGGCTCGCATGTTGCTTATTGGTCAAACAATCTTTGATCCTTCATGTATGAAACATAGGTGTCCTCTTGCAGCTTGCAATCCATTTCTCCCTTCAACACAGAACCTTTCCCTTTCGATAATCTTTGTACTTTAACTCCCTTTTAAGCTCCTTTGGGTTCAAATTCTTTTCTTTCTTAATTTGACTAAGAGTACCTATATTTACGAAAATAAAGGCAATAAGTACCGCTAATTCTAATCAAAACATGGAAATAATTCATGAATAAAGGCTCAATAAGTTGGTAGATTACTAATTTATCAATAGCCTCTTGCAGATAGGATACAAACATCATCAATCGATCCGCGAAACTCTACTAGATGCTTGCTCTTATACTCGTAAGACCAGTAAACCTAAAGCTCTGATACCACGCTATCACCCAAAATAGGCCATGATGACACCTACTAAAACCCCCCAATAGGCAAGAAAAACCCAAGATACAATACTACAATTAAAGGTTAGAAATAATAATGCGGAAGTAAGATAAACATAAGGAAAAGGGACACCAACATATATACATACAGAATGATATAAAATATACATACAGGCTTTAATGAGACCAAGAAAGAAAAAAATTATATATAGATAAGCACCAAATCTCGGACCTTTTGTCACTAGTACAAGAGTGTCTAACTCACAAGAATAAAGCTATACAATATACTACTGTCTATCCAAAATACAAAATAAAGATAGTAAGAGCAAAGGAAAGCAATAAATCTCCAAAAGCCAGGAGTTGTCCATGATCCAAACAGTAGCTGGCCTCAAATTATTACATGATTAACGAGGGTGGCTCGTACTAGGTGTTGCCTCAGAAAAAGATACAAAAGAGTACAAAGAAATGAGGTACTTAGTAGGCATCATAGGTCGACCGAGCTCAGAAGATAATATAAAATATATAAGGCATGAGAGTAACCTATACAAATTGATCAACCTAGAAGGCAGACAAAATAAAGATAACCATATGGTAAGTGTATAAGCCAGAAATTGACCTTAAAATCTCATATGATTAGGAAAAGATGATGAAGATAATAACAATAATAAAGGAAGTAGATACTCAAAGTAAAAGGAGACAAGGAGGGATGCGATGAAACATGGGATGAATGTAATGCAGTATGAGGCCATGGCAATGTGAGTCCAAAATCTTACATCGGATGTAACAATAAATAAATATGAGCTGAAAATCTTACATCGAATGTAAAATAAGTAAATATGAGCCCAGAATCATTCATTACACATAAAGTAAGTAAATATGAGCTCAAAATTAAACATTGGATGTAAAGTAAGTAGAACGCTCTCCTCAGCGCTCAAATATGTAAAAGACGAGGCATTTTAGTTTTAAAAGCTGAAAAGGAGTAGTAGGGTAGTACAAACCTTTTAGAAAATTAAAATATATAGTAAGGGTGAAAACCTCTTTGTAGAACAAGAAAGCCCATATGTCTCTTTTAAACCGCATCATGAACCATGTATATGAACGCAAAAATGTATAAGTTCAATCACAAAAATCATGTAAATATAGGGATATACACCAAACAGGGCAAAACCACTCTTCATGTAAGCAATACTTACCTGGAATCTCATCCAGTACAAAGTCATGGCCTCGGACCCATAATTTCACAACAAAAAAAATAAAAGTGAAAATTGAGCAATAACAGTAACTATTAGTAACAGTATATTCTACCATGAAAAATCTGCTCAAATCTATTATAAGGGTTCTATACTAATCACCTTAAGACTAAAAGCAACCTATGTTAAGGCTTTACAATGAAGGTACTAATCTAAAGTCCTGAAAATGGTCAATTTATCAGAAAGTATCATCTAAGCCTAATTCTATCCTACAAGCATCCCTAACTATCATGGAACTTATAAAATATAAAATTTAACTGAGCTAAGTCTAAAAGAAATAAATTGTAGCCCACCTCGAGGCCAAACTGCAACCATCACTCGTGTTCCTTCCCCTTCTGAATAGCCTCATATTTCTTCCACGCTATCATAAACACATCTTATACATCAAGATGAGACCAATGACACCTATATAGATATAAAAAAAATGGGATAAGAACCAGGTCAAAAATTGACCCTCGGAGCCCGTCAACGAATCAAAAAACTAAATCCTACAAAAATGCTCCCTACGAGATAACAGATGCATGCCCTAAATTTTAGAAGAAATGGAAGTGTTTTCGAACCTCAAATGGTCAAAAACATCAACTTTAAAGTGGAGAAGGGATCATGCAATGGCGAGCAAAATTGAAAATGAGAGAGGAAATTAAAGGCTAAATGCGTAATAGAATGAGAGAGGAAAGAATTCTACCTCAAATGTACACAAAAAGATGAAGAATGATTGGCTTCTCCCTTAGCCGAGCTCTATATTAATGGTGGAAATATGAAAATGACTTACAGAAATAAAGGAGAAAGTACATTTATATGTAGAATGATCAGAGCTCCTGCTTAAAAATGGTCATAGAAGCAGCGATGCAACTGCGAACAAATGACCGCAGGAGCGGAGATGAGTGTACAGTGCACCCTCTGCAGCAACAACACTGCATGAGTAGAAGACCTCCACAGGAGTGGAGGCTATTGATGTCAGCCTCCTTCGTAGTTGCGGTTTCTACTCTATTGGAGTGTCACTGCCGGTGTGGCACAGCTCCGTAAGAGTGGCTGCACCAACACCAACTGCACTAGCAAAAATAAACAACTCAACAAGTTTCCCAATGGACCCTCGGGATTATTCAGAATCCTGTGAACACAAACTAAACATGCTACCCAACTAGAAATGGAATTCTGGACTCAACAGAATTATCAAAATGACCGAAGCCAACACTTTTTCCAGTTTTTCATAAAATTCACCCAAGTGTCCAAAATGAGTTTAGAAGCCTCGGAACATGAACCAAAGGTCCCACTAGTACAAAGTCCACATTCTGGAGCTAACAACACTGATGCAATTCCAATTTGGGCCCATTTACTTTGAATGTTAATCAAAGTCAAATATTTCAATTTTAAGAGTTCCAAAATAGGGAAACTCTTCTAAAATTCAACCAAACACCTCGAGAAGTATGCCAACCATCCCAACAAGTTAAACAAACCATGAAGAATATATGAGAGGGGTCAAAATGTCAAAATGGCATGAAAATAAGAAAATTACCATGAAGGTCATTACATATGGAATATTGAAGTATGTCTATGAGTCATATTAGACCTAAAGTGGATGATGTGCATTGTTGAAAGGCCAAAGATATCTGTTTCAAGTCAGAACCAAAAGAGGCTGGCGTGCATGAAAACTGAAAGAGGATAATGTATTGAAGAATGCCTCTAAGTCATGTCAATATCAAAGAGGGATGATATGCATCGCTAATGGTTAAAGATATCCATTTAAAGTTAATACAAAAAGAGGCTAGCATTTGTCAAAACTGAAAGAGGATGATGTATTGAAGAATGTCTACAAGTCATATAAATAGCAAAGGGGGATGATGTGCATCGCAAAGGCTAATGATATCCATTTCAATTTAGAACCGAATGATGATGTCATTTGTCAAAACAAAAAGATGATGATGTTTTGAAGAGTGTCTATAAGTCATATCAATATCAAAAGGGGATGATGTGCATCACAGAAAGGACAAAGATATCTGTTTTAAGTCCAAATAGATAGAGGTTGGCATTCATCAATACATAAAGAGGATGACATATTGACGGATTTCTATAAGTCATGTACATACCAAAGGAGGAGGATGTGCAAGGTTACCCAAAAGTTGATGATTCAAGGGATATCTATAAGTCACATTGATATAGATAATGTGTATGACTTACACGTGGTAATATGTACAAGATTATTGCCGATAGATGAAAGGGATGTCATATGAGATGAATAGTTTTTTACTGGTAGCTGAGAGGGCTATCGTATCAAAATGAAGAGATCGTGACAAACGGTTGTAGGGACTATTATATCTAGAGTATCACATGTGGTTATAAGGGCCATTCGATCTGACAGCCGAGAGGGTCATCATATCTATACTATTGTGGAAACTATTACTTACTAAAGATAGGGAAAGGAGAGGATGACATCACTTTTCAAAAATTAGCACACATGGAGGTATGGTGAAAGAACTATCTCTCCTTGGTGAATTACATTTCTACTAATGTTTTTGTCTTCAAATATTGTCGTGAGCATCCTAGAGGATAAAATTTACAAACAAAAACTACAGGTCAAGCCGAGAAGAGATAATCTAAAAGGTGAGGTGAATCAACAAATCATCAAAAGACATGACATACATAATGTATGGTGCGGGCTATGCCAAAAAGGATGTAGCACAACGTGGATCTTTCTTGGGTCATACGCGGAGTTGAGGTAAAGGAACCATGTCTCCATGTTGAAATATTTTGATACTAACAATCTTTTTTTAAGATATTGTCGAGAGCATCCAAGAGGATGAAGTTCTCAAACCAAAAATAAGGTGCGAATGACGCTAAAAAGGAGTATCACAACATAGAACTTTTTCTTAGCAGCAAACTTGGACATAGCAAAGAGGAATATCAAACACTATGGATGCGAGCTGAAGAATGACTTCCATCGCCATCAAACCACACCCCTACTCGAAGGCATATGATTATTTTCCTTAGTGTTTTAAAGATTTTAGTTTTGCATCTGCCACAACCCAAAATCGAGTGGCAATGGTGCCTACCTAACCCCCTGGTAGGTAAGCCAAACAAAGAATGTGGAAGTACAATAAAACATTTTAAATAACAAAAAGTTGAAGGGAAACATACAAAAAGGGGGGAAAAGTATAGATATAAACCAACTAGAAAATAAATATACAAAATGGCCCCAAAGTGACCAAAAAGACAAACATATACAAACACAAAACCAGGACCTAGTGTCACTGGTACAAGAGCATTTAAAGTACTCAACAAAGCTATAAAACATGTACTGTCTATCCAAAATACAAAATATAGACAGAAGGGTAGATGGAAAGCAGTAAAGGATCTCCAATTGCCAGGAGCTCATTATGATCTGAACAACAGCTGGCAATGAATAAGTGGAGGGTTAACAAGGGTGGTTTGTACTAGTTGTTGCATTAGAAAAAGATGCAAAAGAGTAGTATAAGTACCAAAACAAGGGGTACTCTATAGAAAGCATAGGTCGGTCGAGCTCAGAAAGATAATATATATATAATATAAATTACAGAAAAGTGATCTAGCTAAAGGGATCGATATAAATCTAGTTATCAATAGAAAACAAAACTATCTAAGCTTACAGTGAAGATAATAATGATAATCAAAGGCAACAGAAAATCCAAGTACACTCAAGAAAATGTAATGTATTATGAGATGATATGATCCATAATGTGGCCAATGCAGAAATATAAAAACTTAGTATTTGGTACCCTGGGTGCCCAGAATTTAACCTCAGACTCATTAACATATGTATAAAAGTAAAACCTAGATATATGCTCATCGGGCCACCCAGAATCAAACATCAGACTCATCCACATAAAGTAAATGGAGAAAAGGTCCGGAAATGTCACTCAAACTGGCGTAAAAAGTTGTACTTTTCTTTCTTTTCTAAATCCGGTGATGAATTATGAGACAATTCCTTTGAATCCAAAAATCATAGTGATAGTAGGAAATCTCAAGTTTAAATCAAAAATCTCGTATTTTCTTTCATTTATGTCCTGCTATCCATGCAAATGTAGTATGAACATATAAATTTCCAAAATTAGAGAATATAGCATATGTACAAGGCAAACAGGGTAAACACCCTCCAAACAAGAGAATTGAACAGGAACTTTGTCTAATTCCTGCTATGGCCTCGGGCCCACAGTTACACACTAATGGTCAATATAAGTGGAAGAAACAGAAATAAACATGAAAATGAGTAAAAGTGCCTACTTTACCTCTAAAACCTCCTTAAAGTACTTTAAGGATTCCATTCAAATCACGGCAATGCTATGAGCTCCTAAACTAAGGGTAAGCGGCATAATTCAAGTCTACGGTCCCGAAATTGCCAATTAGACAAAAATAGGATTTTAAGGCTAATTCTAACCTAAAACTAAACCTAACATTCAAGTAACTTATAAAATATATAATCTAAATAAGCCAACTCTAGGAAAGATAAACCGTAACCTACCTCGAGCAAAAATTATAAGCACGAACCGTCAATCGTGTGACTTTCCCTTCTGATAAGCATCAGAATGCTTCCATGCTATCATAAACAAAATATTGGTGTCAAGACGAGAAGAATGATATCCATATTGCTATAAAAATTTTGGGGTAAAAATCAGGTCAAAAAATTACCCTCGAGGTCCGTGCAACAAAACAAATAATAAATATTACAATTATGTTTGCAGCAGGTTTATAAATCTATGCCCAAAATTTGAGCACAAACGGTAGTCATTTTATGGCCCTAAGCATCCCCGAGAGTCTACTTGATCAAGAGTTTTAACAAAACTTAAACGAAACATAACATGAATTAAATGATGGAAAAGGAGAAGGGAATTATAGGGAACATACCAGAAAAAAAGAGGAATGAAAATCAGCCTTGAACCAGCTCTCAAGCCTTAAAACAACGGAGGAAATTCAAATTATGGGAGAAGAAAATAAAGTTGAAAGCATATATATAAATGCAGGCACAAGCCTTCGCACACGCAGCTAGGCCACCACGCTTGCGGCCTTGCACTTGCACAAATGAAGGGCAAGAAGTGGCAGGACCTCATACCCTTTTTGTGCGCACGTGGGCTAGCTACTGTGCATGCGGGCATGCGTAGGCGGCTAGGACCACACATAGGTAAAGGGAAAACATAGGCGATGCTCGATGCCTCTTTATCGTGCATGCATCCCACCCCACGTAATGAAAAGGTTAGGCACTGCTGCAGCAATACCAGCAACTTTGCAACTTAAAAAGTCACCACCTGGAACCTCGAGATTAATTTGGGGTCCCGGGGATGGAAACGAACTATGCTACCCTACTACAAATGGCATTTCAGACTCAACGAAATCGATACAATTCCCAACATAAATCATTTTAATTAAAAGTTGCCCCCACGTTCAAAAACCAACTTTTACCAAAAAAGGAACCCAATAGCCCAAAAAGAGTACGAGAACCTCGAGACCCAAACCAAAAGTCCCTCTAGCCCAAAGTCAATGTTCCAGAGCTAACAACGGTGACGGAATTTTCATCTGAGGTCATCTTCTCTGAATGTTCACCAAAGTCAACTCTACCAGCTTTAAGAGTTTCAAAATAAGGAAATGGGCTTAAAACACAAATAAATTGTTTGGAAACCAAACCATTAGTCTCAGCATGTCATAAATTACTTATAGCCGCTGTGGGAGAGCTCGAAATGCCAAAAAAGCACGAAAAATAAGAAAATGACCTAAAGGGTCATTAAAATATCCAGTACTAAAAGAACTTTCATCCTCAAAAGTTAAAGAAAGGGAAGTACATGATGGCTCAAAAAGGCGAGGATAGTGGTTCCTCATGTCGGTCTTGATCTCCCAAGTAGCCTCCTCGATAGGATGATGCTGCCACTTTCTAACCTACCTATCCATTATAGCAACATGCTCCTCCTCAAAAGCTTGGGACTCCTCCAACTGAACTGAATTCCACTGAAGCATGTGAGACTCATCCAAAATATATCACCGTAACATAGAAACATGGAAATTAAGATGAACACCTGAAGGAGCAAAAGGCAAGGCCAACTCATAAGCAACCTCCCAAGGCAAAGAAGGTTCTCAAATGGACCAATAAACCTTGGACTAAGTTTTCCCTTCCTCCCTAACCTCATCACGACCTTCATGGGTGACACCCAAAGAAACACACAATCACCAACTATAAACTCTAAGTCTCGAACCCTCCGGTCCGTATAACTCCTCTGCCTACTCTAGGTAGTGCGAAGTCTTTCCTATATGACCCAAACTCTATCCATAGAATCATAAAGCAAGTCAGTACCCCATAGTCTAACCTCAAAGGCATCAAACCAACCCACTAGAGATATGCATCGCCTACTGTACAAATCCTCAAACATAGCCATCTGAATACTAGAATAGAAATTATTACTATACGTGAACTATGCCAAGGCTAAAACCTGGTCCCACTGACCTCCAAAATCAATAACACATGCCTGCAACATATCCTCCACAACTTGAATAGTATGCTCCGACTGACCATTAGTCTGTGGGTGAAAAGCAGTGCTAAACTCAACTCTGGTACCCAACTCTCTCTAAATATACCTCAAAAAACATGAAGTGAACTGAGTACCATAGTTTGAAATGATAAAAAATGGCACCCCAAGAAAATAGACAATATCACAAATGTAGATCTAAGCCAACCTGTCAAAACTTTAGGAAGTCTGAACTGACAGGAAGTAAGAAGACTTTGTCAAGATATCCATGATCACCTATATAGCATCAAATCTCTGTAAGGTATATGGAAAGCCTACCATGAAGTCCATATCTATCCGCTCCCATTTCCACTCTGGAATGGGTAGCCTTTGAGCCAAACCACCTGGCCTATGGTTCTCAAACATCACGTGCTGACAGTTCAAGAACCTACACATAAAATCAGAGATATACATGTTCAACCCATACCACAAATAGTGTTGCCTTAAGTCATGATACATCTTAGCTTCCCTGGGATTGATGGAATACCTAGAAAAATGAGCCTCCTCCATGATCAACCTAATCAGATTACTAACTCTAGGAATGCAGACATGACCTTCAATCCTCAGAACAACCCTCTAAATCTAACGTCGCCTTCCTAGCCTCACTGCTCAACACCTTATCATAAATGATCCTCAACCTCGCATCATCAAATTGTTATGCTTGAATCTGCTCTAAAAAGGAAGATCTAGCCTCAACACAGGCAAGAATATGGCTCAACTTAGAAATATCTAGTCAAACTAACTTGTAAGCTAAGAAATAGATGTCCAAAGAAAAAGGTCGCTCCTCCACTGGTAAGAATGCCAAGCTACCCATACGCACTGCCTTCCGACTCAAGGCATCCGCTACCATATTTGCCTTACCCCGGTGATAAAGAATTAAGATGCCATAGTACTTCAATAACTCTAACCACCTGTGCTTCCTCAAATTTAGATCCTTCTGGCTTATACACTGAAGACTACTATGGTCAGTGAAGATCTCACAATGCACGCCATATAGATAATGCCTCCAAATCTTCAAAGCAAAGATTATTGCCACTAACTCCAAGTCATGAGTGGGGTAGTTCCTCTCATGATCCTTCAGTTGTCTGGAAGCATAAGCAATAACTCAGCCCTATTGCATCCATACAAAATCCAAACAAACACCGGAAGCACCACAATACACTGTAAACCCCTAGCCCTCAACATAAGAGTAAGAATTGGAGTTGAAGTCAATAAGGTCTTGAGCTTTAGAAATCTTGCCTCACACTCATCGAACGACAGGAAAGGGATATTTTTCTAGGTCAATATAGTCAATAAAGTTGCTATGGAAGAAAACCCCTCCACAAACCATATGTGGTAACCTGCTAACTCGATGAAACTGCAAACCTCAATAGGTAAAATAGGCCTTGCCCAAATACAAACTGCCACAATCTTTGCCGAATCCATCATAATCCCATTCTTAGACACCATGTGCCCAAAGAATGCCATAAACTCAAGCCAAAACTCATACATAGTGAATTTGTCATATAACTGATGGTCTTGCAATGTCTAAAGTACAACTCTTAGATGTTTCTCATGCTTCTCTCTACTCCCTTGAATATACTAAGATGTCATTGATGAACACAAAAACAAAGGAATCAAGGTAGGCTCTAAACACTTAGTTCATCAATTCTATAAATACTGCTAGGGCATTGGTCAACCCAAAAGACATGAATTGGAAGGAGGATGGATCAGGGTTTATCCAGTTTTAAGTTTGTTGTTGAAAGAAGGGAAAACTACCTTCCTCACTTAAAGGCAAAAAAGTAAAAAATGTGACACCAAGAAAATGGTCTTCTCATGTTCTCACCTTTACCCTGTGATTGTCACCAAAAGATTGATTCAAATTCGGGTCGAATGTTTAAATTCTCTAAATGGAGATCTAAATGGTGACATGTCTTTTGTTGTGCTGCGATGTTAAATTGAGCACTTGATAGGAGGCAACCCATCATTTAAAAAAGTTTTCTTTATGGTTTACTTCACATTTTATTTCTTCTTGAGTTCTTTTTAGATGCCCAAGGGAATAAGAAGAGGATTCTAGTGTTGAGAACCACCAAAAATACCTCTAAATAATATGCATTTCGCACCTAGAAAAGTGCCCGTTGCACATGCCATTGCACGAGCAACTAGTGAACTGGGCAAAAATATTGGCTTTTGAGAAGGTGGTGCATTTTGCACACCTTGTTGTGCCCATCACACCAGCCACTGCATGCCAAAATAGTGCACTGGGAAAATTCTACAATTTCAGCATACACTAAGGCATCGCGATCGCGAGACCTGACCATCACGATCGCAATGAAGCAAGATTCTGTAACTCTTCGTGACTACATAGACTTATCACGCGACTGCATGAGGTTAAGGAATTTTAATTCAACGTGATCGCATGATAAGGCCACGCGACCGCAAGGCACCAAATAGTCTTTAGGTAATAAATGTTCAAAAGAGCTGATTCAAGAGCAAAAATTGTTTTTGAAACTTTGCTACTTTTCTTCTCCTAAGGAAAGAAAAAATAAAAGCATCCATCAATTTCAATTCTGTAGGGCCTCATGTCACGCCCCAAAAACGGGGGGAGAAACTGACATCTAACGCCAAAACTTAGGCCAAAGGTGATGCTACTGAACTATTTGTCAATGGCGTATAACTGCCACACACAATCAAGAAAACAAACAAGTATATCTTGGCTTAAAAACCAGACCTCGGTCGGTATGACCCTTGTCAACAGCTCTAGAAATAAAACAACTACTCCAAACATCTTATATAAAGTAATAAGCACGTAGCACATAAATCATGTATGGACCGTCAAGGCCGCCATGATATCTAGGAAAGCATAAATGTTATGCGGGCCATCAAGGCCACCATGATATTTATATAAAAACTTAAAACATGTACATAAAATGTAAACTAGGCCAATGAGCCGCTAAACTGCCAAAAAACAACAACAATGCCTAATTGGATAACAAGCTATAGCTAATAATCATTCAAGGTCCAAATGGCCACCATCGTAGATATACAACCAAACTGACTAGTCTGCAAGCCTCTATGAATACAATACTTGGTGGGATAGGACCCCAACCTACCCAAAAACTATAAATAGCAAAAAAGCAAACCATTGAGACTCTAGCGACCCGGCAGATCTATCTAGTCACTGAAAGCTTGGCTATGCTACCCGGCAGGTCTATCTAGTCATCACTCAAGATATGCAGGCATGAATGCAATGCCCTCAAATAATGGGGCGTCAGTATGAAATAATTTACCGATCATGTAAGAAAATTGAAAATTGAAAGTGAAGTGAAGGACTGAACAAAAGGGAAGGAGTAAAATTGAAGTACAATAACTTAACTTCCTACAATATGATACCATCTAAAGCACATATAAAATAATAACCTTACATGTCCCCCATAAGCTCGGCAGGTACAAATAGCATAGAATCGCTATAAGTCCCCTTACTTGGAACATAGTGATAATCTGATTTGAACTGTCTGAATGTACATGTGTCATGAATCAGTACAACTCTGAAGCTCTGTGATATCATGTATGTGCTGCCCCATAGGTACAGCCTTTCCATCCCATAGGTACGGTCTACCCACCCCAAAGTCATGGTAATTTAATTTAATTGTTGCCCCATAGGTACAACCTGCCCATCTCGTAGGTACGGTCTGCTCGTCCCAAAGGCACAATAATATAATGTAACTTCTGCTCCGTAGGTACAGACTGCCCATCCCTTAGGTACAGTCTGCTTAGCCCGAAGGCACGGTAATAATAACCAGAATATAGGATCCAAACCCGTGCAGTGTCAGTGGCTGCTGAGGCCAAAATAAGCTCATAAGTGGCATCAAGATGATATAAACAACACAATAACATAATGTAATCACAGGTGACCTCAATACAATAATAACATGCTTTTCTAGGCTGCTACATAAGGAATAGAGTGTTGTTAATAGTCGCTATATCATTCTGTGGGGAAAAAATCAATACTATAAGGCCACTAGTCGAATAACAACATTTTACATGCTATACTAGCTTTGGCCTTAAATGTCATGCCATAAAGTTAAAAGGAAGCCTTAACATACCTTTTAACCAAAGCCCCAAAGGTGTTGCTATAAATCTTGGCCAACCAAATGTAAGGCAACAAATGTGAGAATCAACAAGGCTGCAAGATAAGCCATAACCAATCGATAAGGTATCAATGTCACACTCATGACAAGCCAAATCAAAATCATAAAATGAGGCTACTAACAATAATAAACAGCAGCTAAATCCAACAACAACATGCTAACCATATCTCGAAAGAGCGACAAGGAGGCATTATTTTAAGGCGAACTTCACGTTGTTCAATCTAATAACTATCATATTCGACCCCAATAAGAATCGCACAAACTAACCAATCCCTCCAGAACCTTACCACGATCACTACACCATAACAATAACCAAACATAATAAGATAAAGGGGGTTTCCCAAAGCCACAATATCCAAAACACCACTTTCTGGCTCGGAAAGCATTAAAATTTATACTAGAACATGTAATTACAAAAGAGGATCATAGAGGAGAGATTTACTTGATAAAAATATTCAATATCCATAGCTAAACAACCTGCCTCCTTGCAGGAATAACAAATAGATTGATATTAAACAAGAAACTACTACAAGTTATTGATAACAACAACTTTTCAAAAGTAGAAACTTAAAATCTCGATTCAATAAGTAGATAAATGTATGAGATACTTACCTTACAAATACAACTCCATAAATACTACCCAATATATATAATCCCCTGGAACTCTCATTGTCCACACCGACTTGGGCCCATCTTGACATGCCTACTTGTGTAGTCTTATGAAAACATGAATATCTCCCTATTCTGAAGTCGTATGAATGAACAGTTTAATGCATTAGAAACTAGACTCGTAGATTTTCATTTTGATATGTTAGGGGACCACCAATTCGTTATAGATTGGGAGAAAACCACCAAGACATTTCACCCAAATTTTAAGAGAATTCTTTAAAAAAAATTACAATAACTTTTTCCAACTTTTATTTTGCAACTTGCTTGGCTTCAAAACATAACATATGACCATCTTGCATGTAAAATACCTCATAAAACATCCTTCATAACATGTAAGGTACTCTTAGTTTTATCCCAAAGGCACGAGTTAGTATAATGTTTGAACAAGTGGGGTGTTACATTCTTCCCTCCTTAGGGACATTCATCCTCGAATGATGATAATGTACATGGCATAATAGGAAACAACAAAAGTAATGTACCTCAAGTACTCAAATGTGGGTCAAATATCTGTTGGTTTTGAACATCATCTGAAGGGATGACCAAGTGGGGATATCTGGTCTCCATGTCATCTTCAGCTTCACAAGTCATCTCCTCAAGATCATGGTTCTGCCATAACACTTTCACTGAAGCTATATCCTTATTCCACAATATTCTAATATGGAGGTCTACTATATAAACAGGGACTTCTTCATAAGATAGTTCCTCTAAAATATGAATGTATGTTGTCGGTACTATATGTGTTGGATCTCGATACACTTTCATAACATAGAAACATGAAAAATTGGGTGCATTACTTCTAACTCTAGAGACAAGTCTAGATGGTAAGCAACTCTGTCTATCCGTCACAAGATAAGGTAAGGCCAAATATATCAAGGGCTCAACTTTCCCTTCCTGCTAAATGGCATAATGCCCCTCATAGGAGAAACCTTCAAAATGACCTAGTCATCAACACTGAACTCTAGGTCTCGTCGCCTAACATCTGAATATGATTTTTGGTGGTTGTGAGTTGTCAACAATCACCCCTAATCATGTTAACCTTTTCCACAGCCTGATGCACTACTTCCAGTCCAAGTAACCCTGACTTTCCAACCTTAAACCAGCAAAGAAAGATCAATATTTTTGCCAACATAAAGCCTTTTACCGTGCCATAACAATGGTTGAATGACTGTTGTTATGATAGGTAACCTCAATAAGTGACAATTGATCATCCTAGTTACCTATGAAATCCATCATACATGGCTGTAATATATCTTTAAGCATCTAGATCATACATTAAGATTGCAATGGATCTAAGAATGAAAAGTTGAACTAAGCTTAAATTGAGTACTCAAACCCTTCTAGAAATATCTATAAAAATGTTGTAAACTGTGCCCCTCTATTTAAAATAACTAATACTAGGACACCACGAAGTCTGACTATCTCCCTAAAGTACAACTCAGCATAATCTTTATCTATGAATATGGCAGTGAATAGCAAAAAATAGGCTGATTGTTCAGCCTATTGATAATTGTTCAGCCTATTGATAACCACCCAGATAGAATTAAATTTCCATCGCGAACGAGGAAAATCTCTGAAAAAATCCATATTTACGGCCCCCACTTCCTTAATGGAATTGATTTCTCTGAAATTATCCCACTGGGCTTCTAATGTCTATCTTTACTTGCTGACAATTTGGGCATTACGCCACAAACTCAACTATGTCCCTCCTTACCCCAGCCACCAATAAATCTCCTTAATATCATAATACATTTTTGTGGGACTTGGGTGAATAGAGTAGCGAGAATGGTGTGCCCCTTCTATAATATGTTGTCAAAGCCCTATAATATTCAATACACATAACTAATCACTGAATTTGAGGACTCCATAACTTTCTATATCAAAGGTTAATGAGTCTCGCTACTATGCCTTGCCTCTGAGCTTCTCTAAGTTGAGATCCTCGTATTGTCGTGCCTTCACCTTTATAACTAGAGATGGTATGGCTGAATCGTGAACTGTGACCCCAATATCATCAGAGTATAATAATCTAACTCCTAAATTAGCTAGTTGATAATGCTCTTGAGCTATCTGCCACTTCTCAGCTCCCAAATATGATAGACTGCCCATAGACTTATGATTGAGGGCATCCGCTACTACATTTGCTTTCCCTGGATGATATAAGATATCCACATCATATTCTTTTAGCAATTCAAGCCATCGACGCTGTCGCAGGTTCAACTCTTTCTGTCTAAGAATATGTTGGAGACTCTTATGATCTGTATAAATATCAACATGAACTCCATACAAATAATACCTCAAAATCTTTAAGGCATGAATAAATGCATCCAACTCTAAATCTTTGGTCGGGTAGTTCTTCTCATCCTTCTTTAACTGTCAAGAAGCATAATCAATTACCTTTCTGTGTTGCATCAAAACATAAGCCAACCTAACACTTGAAGATTCACAATACATTGTGTAGCCCTCTAGACCCTATGGTGAGGTCAGAACTGCTGCTAAAGTCAATCTATCTTTTATATCTTGAAAACTCCACTCGTAGGTTACAGTCCACTGAAACATAGTTGCTTTTTGAGTCAGCTTTGTCAAGGGTGTAGAAAGCGAAGAAAATCCTTCCACAAAGCTTATGTAATACCCTACAATCCCCAGAAAGCTACAAACTTCATTTGGGGTCGTGGGTCTAGGCCAAGTCTTTACGATCTAAATCTTTTGTAAGTCAACCTGAGTACAAACATCTGATATAATAAGGCCCAAAAGGCCATATAATGCAACCAGAAGTTACACTTTGGGAGCTTAGCATACAACCACTGATCTCAGAGTACCTGAAGCACTGCTTGGACGTGGTCTCTATGCTCGACCTCTGACTGTGAGTATACCAAAATATCATCAATAAACATGATGACAAACAAGTCTAAAAATAGCCTGAATATACTATTCATTAGGTCTATAAATACTACTGGGGCATTCGCCAACCCAAAAAATATCACAAGAAACTCAAAATGGCCTTATCTAGTCCTGAAGGCTGTCTTTGGAATATCACTTTCTCAAACTCATACATAATGATACCCTAAATGTAAATCAATCTTTGAGAAACATTTGGCACCTTGTAGCTGGTCAAATAAGACATCAATCCTTGGTAGCGGGTATTTGTTCTCAATAGTCACCTGGTTCAGTTGTCGATAATCTATACACATTCTTAGTGAGCCATCTTTTTTATTTACAAACAATACTGGCGCACCCCAATGTGAAGCACTAGGCCTGATAAAGCCATTATCTAGAAAGTCCTTCAATTTCTCCTTTAACTCCTTCAGCTCAGCTCGTGCCATCCTGTTAATAGGAATCAAAATATGTTGAATCCCTGGCGGCATATCAATAGCAAGGTCGACCTCATGCTCTGGGGGAATACCAGGAAGCTCTGCTGGGAACACATATAAGAACTCATTAACCACTGGAATAAACTGAAGAGTAGGTGGTTCAACATCAATATCTTGAACTCAGACAATATAATAAATATAGCCTTTGGCGATCAATTTCTTTGCTTGAATATAAGAAATAAACCTGCCTTTTAGCGTTGTTGTATTACCCGTTCACTCCCGAACTACTTCCCATGGAAAGTGGAATCTAACAATTTTTGCTCGGAAAACTACTTTAGCATAACATGATTCCAGCCAATCCATGCCCATTATAATATCAAAGTCCTCCATCTCTAACTGTATCAGGTCTGCAAAGATTTTACAACCAACTATCTCTACCTTACAACCTTGATAAATCCTCCTGGCAACAATAGAGTTTCTAACTGAGTAGACACATCAAAGGTTGTTGTAATGACTTTGGTACTAAACACAACTTCTCAGTAATTAATGAGGTGTCATATGATACTGTGGAGCCTGGATCTATCAAAACATAAACATAGTTAGAGTAGCCACTCAATATACATGTCAAAATATCTGGCAATGACTATGAATCCTGATGACATGTAGTGAATATGTGAAATTCTGGCCATTGCCAGAACTAAATGCTCCTTCTTAGCGTCAACCTCTACCTGATAAAATCATGGAACCATATTCTACATGATATACTGAGGAAGATTGTCTTGTTGCTAATTTTTCTATCTTTGTTGAACCTTGTTGGTCCCTAAATGGACAATATCTTGTATATGACCATCTTGGCAACAAAAATAGCATGTTGTGGAGCCCTAATGGCATCTCCTGGCATATGTTTGTTTCATATATCACAATGTGGCACAACTTATCAAAACTAGTCTAGGACTCTTTGCTGCTCTGAGACTAATGCTCGTGAGCTCTCACTCAAACTTGACCACCTTCAGTGATCAAACCTGATACCCTAGGAAATCTTTGTTGGGAGTGTAGGTGGTCTCCCTAAATCTCGATGTCTGGAGAAACCCTGGGCCTCTATCTACAACCCATGGGCCTAGTCCTCTTCTTCTTGCCCTCTCTCGACTCTCTCAGTCGTATACTATTGATTTAAAATAACCTATATGTCCTCTGCAGCAACACGAATCCATGAGATATACATATCTTCATTATGTGCTATTTGAGTACAAGCCCAACAACAATCATATACCGGAGAACTCAACCCTTATGACTCAGCTCTATTGCACAATTTGAGCAAGAAAAAGGATAACTTTCATGAACAATGTCTATAGCTTCCTGCTTATAAAATGTGGTGCACAACACAGTTATCAAAAAGACTCTACTAGATACGGCTTGCAGACTCCCTAGGATATGAAGTTGTTCTGATACCAAGTTTGTTACGCCCCAAACTCGGGGGGTGCAACTAACACCTAATGCCAAAACCTAGGCTAAAGTCGACCCAACTGAACTATTTTCCAATAGTGCATAGCAGCCACACACAATCAAGAAAACAAACAAGTATATATCGGCTTAAAAATCAGCCCTTGGCCGGTAAGGCCCCTGTCAAAATCTCTAGAAACAAAACAACTACTCCCAGCAGTTTATATAAAGTAATAAGCAGGTAGAACATAAATCCTATTTGGACCGTCAAGGCCGCCAAGATATTGTAACACCCCGTACATGTATTCAGCTGTTCAAGTTAAAAACCCCAGAAATTACTCATGTTCCAGGTTTCACGAGTTTAACCACAGATCGTGGTTCGAACCATGACTCATGGAAGGCACTCGTGGAATGTCTTCTGTAATTCTACTCTCAAGTCTGAGAACCATGACTCAAATGATGACTCGTCATTTAAACGATGGGTCCATCCTATTGACTCGTGGAAAGGGATCAGAGGATTGTTAATTTCCCCAGTCCCTTCTAGAGATTATGAGTCAAGTCCATGACTCGTCATTTGAATGATGAATCATAGATTGACTAATGGTTTGATTGTAGTCAACTGACCCTCTAGTGGACGATGACATCAAATGACGACTCATAATTACTTCTACGAGCCCATCATGTTGACCTGTAGAAGTGAAGCTGCAACTTGAAATTTCATCCTGAGTTCTACGACTCTAGACGATGAACCGTCATCCAGACCACGACTCGTAGACTAAGTCATGGTCACTGGAAGTTGAACCATTTCCAGCTTTTTCCCAATTAATTCCTTAGGGTATTTTGGTCATTTCCCACCCTATTATGTATTAAGTGAAGTTGTTTTGACTACTTTTAGTAGGGTTTTCACCCATATTACCCTAAGTCCCTCTTAATTTTATCATTCTTCACTCAAAGAGGAAAATTGCTCTCAAACTCAAGTCTCCAAGCTCCAAGTCAAGTCTCCTAATTCATTTCCAATCAAGTGGGTAGTCTTCCACCAAGATATGTGGGTTTCTAACAATGGGTTCCTTTCACCCTTGTGCCCAAATTCCCCAATTCTTATTTTGAATTATGAAGATATGAAATTGGGGTTTTGATCCAAAAATTGGGGAAAGTTTATGAAATCAGTTTTTATGTTTAAATTCATGGTTTCTTCTTGATTACTCATGATTTAAGTATGATTCTCTTATTGGTTTTAAACAAGCATGAAAGTTGATTTATAGCATGAAACTATGGAATTGCATGTTTTTAAGAGAAACTTGGCATGATTAGATATCATGGCCTTTATGTATTTATGAAGTTGCATGCCTAATTCTTCAATTATGAATTAAGAAAGAAAATCATATTGTTGAATTATGGCTATGCTAAGCTTATGAACTATGATATAAAAGTTGCATGATACCCGATGTATTTTCATGCTTTATGTATAAGATTTGGCATGAGTGTATGTCCTTATGAATAAGATTTGGCATGAGAGTATGACTTTATGATTATGAGCTACACGTGCATATTCTGGGAGTAGTATTTAGCACCGAGCGGATGGGGTGAGAGTACCCTTAGTCCCATAAACTACGTTGCCAGCGTAGGTCATGATATGATATGATATGTGCCTTAAAGGCTTATGAGAGTGGATCCACGTCTTTATGTATGGTGTTCTTGCCTTAGCGGGGCATAGGACAACTTTCCCAACTAGGGTTATATAGTTAGATATGGTGACTTGTTTGGGGTTTTGATCCAAAAATTGGGGAAAGTTTATGAAATCAGTTTCTATGTTTAAATTCATAGTTTCTTCTTGATTACTCATGATTTAAGTATGATTATCTTATTAGTTTTAAAAGCCCAAGCATGAAAGTTGATTTATAGCATGAAACTATGGAATTGCATATTTTTAAGAGAAACTTGGCATGATTAGATTTCATGGCCTTTATGTATTTATGAAGTTGCATGCCTAATTCTTCAAGTATGAATTAAGAAAGAAAATCATATTGTTGAATTATGGCTATGCTAAGCTTATGAACTATGATATAAAAGTTGCATGATACCCGATGTGTTTTCATGCTTTATGTATAAGATTTGGCATGAGTGTATGTCCTTATGAATAAGATTTGGCATGAGAGTATGACTTTATGATTATGAGCTACACGTGCATATTTTGGGAGTAGTATTTAGCACCGAGCGGATGGGGTGAGAGTACCCTTAGTCCCATAAACTACGTTGCCAGCGTAGGTCATGATATGATATGATATGTGCCTTAAAGGCTTATGAGAGTGGATCCACGTCTTTATGTATGGTGTTCTTGCCTTAGCGGGGCATAGGACAACTTTCCCAACTAGGGTTATATAGTTAGATATGGTGACTTGTTTGGGGTTTTGATCCAAAAATTGGGGAAAGTTTATGAAATCAGTTTCTATGTTTAAATTCATAGTTTCTTCTTGATTACTCATGATTTAAGTATGATTATCTTATTGGTTTTAAAAGCCCAAGCATGAAAGTTGATTTATAGTATGAAACTATGGAATTGCATGTTTTTAAGAGAAACTTGGCATGATTAGATATCATGGCCTTTATGTATTTATGAAGTTGCATGCCTAATTCTTCAAGTATGAATTAAGAAAGAAAATCATATTGTTGAATTATGGCTATGCTAAGCTTATGAACTATGATATAAAAGTTGCATGATACCCGATGTGTTTTCATGCTTTATGTATAAGATTTGGCATGAGTGTATGTTCTTATGAATAAGATTTGGCATGAGAGTATGACTTTATGATTATGAGCTACACGTGCATATTTTGGGAGTAGTATTTAGCACCGAGCGGATGGGGTGAGAGTATGCTTAGTCCCATAAACTACGTTGCCAGCGTAGGTCATGATATGATATGATATGTGCCTTAAAGGCTTATGAGAGTGGATCCACGTCTTTATGTATGGTGTTCTTGCCTTAGCGGGGCATAGGACAACTTTCCCAACTAGGGTTATATAGTTAGATATGGTGACTTGTTCCTTGGCAGGGTTCAAAGTCAGCTTTTCTAACTGGGGTTATGTAGTTATATTCCATGTAGCTCACGTGGTCTCATGTCATTTATAAGAAACTCTCGTAGGTTATGTTTTCAAGTATTCTAAGATTTATGAACTTTCTTATGAAACATCATCTTGAAGTTGGCTTTTGCATTATGACTTAACTTTTCTTGTTGATATCTTTTCATGATACTCTACTACGTATGAATTATGGTTAAGTACCCTTTTAAGCATGTTTTCCTTACTTATGCATTGCTCACATATTTAGTACATTCCATAGTACTAACGCATATTGTGTTGCATCCTTTTATGATGCAGACTCAGGTACCCCTTCTCAGCTTTGTGGCTAGAGTCTCAGACCACTTCCTTAGTCAGTTATGGTGAGTCCTCATAGTTCGAGGACTAGTTATGCTTTTCGTTATGTTAGCTTTACTTTTATACTCTGAGTTAGCTAGGGTCTTGTCCTAGCAACTCTTATGTTATGACTAGAGGCTTTTAGACATAGTTTGTATTCAAGTTCCCCTTTTTTATATTGTATGTTATGTGGCCCTTAGACCCTTATTAATGTTTCCTTATTGGGTTTCCGTATTATGCTTTTTCTTATCTTTTGTTATGCTTGAGAATGCTATGACCAAGGGTTAGCTTGGGATCCTTGTGGTCCCGGGTCCCGTATTACGTCTAGGGGGTAACCTCGGGGAGTGACAAACATAGTATCAGAGCCTCAGGTTCAAGGGATCTAGGATGTTTGAAAGCCGTATCGAGTAGAGTCTTTTTAATGTGTGTGAAGCGCGCCACACATATGAAACGGAATCTATGAGGTGTCTTATAAAAACTTCACTTCTTTTATGATCACATCATGTGGTAGAGCATAAGCCTAATATTCCTCTCATTCTTATCTTATGCATTTCATATTATGCCTCATCGACGTGTTATGCCTCCCAGAGCCGCTCAAAATGCCGCTCCTCAAGTTCTAGTTCCCGATGTCATAAATGATGAGTTTAGGAATGCTATTCATTTGCTAGCCCAGAATTTAGCCACTCAGGCCAATCAGCCAGCTCCCGCCCCTGTTCATCCTCAAGGAGGGGTAGCGGCTCGAGTTCATGACTTTATCCGTATGAACCCACTAGATTTTTGGGGTTCAAAAGTGAATGAGGACCCGCTTAACTTTATTGATAAAGTGAAGAAGATATTTGAGGTTATGAAAGTGGTTGGGGTTGATTGTGTTGAGCTTGCATCCTATTAACTCAAGGATATGGCTCATATTTTGTTCATGCAATGCAAGAAGGCTAGAGTGAGGGATGCAATCCCCACAACTTGGGAGGGTTTTGAGAGAGCCTTTCTTGATAGGTTCTTTCCCCATGAGTTAAGGCAGGTGAAGGTGGAGGAATTTGTGAACTTGAGACAAGGTTCGATGTCGGTGCAAAAGTATAGTTTGAAGCTCACTCAATTGTATAAATATGCTCCTCCGTGGTAGCGGACCCGTATGATTAAATGAGCAAGTTCCTCTATGGTGTTTCTGATATAGTGAAGAAAGAGTGTAGGTCTGCCTTGTTGTTGAGTTACATGAACATCTCTCGTCTCATGACTCATGCCTATCAGATTGAGGGTGACAAGCTTAAGGATATGGCTAGAGAGAATAAGAGGGTTAGATCCGAGGGATCAGGTTTTGGTCATCATAGGTCCAGAGGTGGACATCGCTCTTCTTTCCAAAAGAAGTCATCAGGTCTGGTTCACTCTTCTGCTACTTCTCCTACCCAGGCTCAAAAGCCTCGTCATGATCAGGGTGGTAGAGGGTATGGTTCTTATTCCTAGTTTCAGGGTAGTGTTACTAAGGGACCCTCCTACCCATCTTGTGCTAAGTGTGGGAAGAATCATGTTGGCGAGTGTTTGGCAGGCTCAGGTGGTTTCTTTGGTTGTGGTTAGGCTGGACATCGTATCAAGGATTTCCCTTAAGCTAGGAAGGGGAAGAGAGGTGGTAGGGATCAGTCTACCCCAGCAGCTTCAGGTGTAGACCAGCCCTTTAGGGCGCCAGAACTGTCTTTATGCTATATCCTCCCATCGGGATCAGGAGAGTTCACCAGATGTGGTTACCAGTATGTTAAAACTATTCTCTCTTGATGTGTATGCCTTGTTAGATCCCGGTGCATCCTTATATTTTATAACTCCTTATGTGGCTTGTAAGTTTGAGATCCGTCGTGAATTGATTTTATAACCCATTCATATTTCTACTCCTGTTGGTGAGTCAGTCCTAGCCGAAAGAGTCTATCAAAATTGCCCTATCTCAGTCCTTCCTAGAGTCACTTAAGCGGATTTAGTAGAGTTGGAGATGACTGATTTTGATGTCATTCTTGGTATGGATTAGTTGTATCCATGTTATGCCTCAGTTGATTGTCTCACCCGTGTGGTTAGTTTCAAGTTTCCTAATGAACCTGTCCTAGAATGGCAAGGAAATTCCTCTTCTTTGAAGGGTCATTTCATATCTTATCTTAAGGCTAGGAAGATCATTTCTAAGGGTTATATCTATCATATAGTTTGGATTATGGACATGGAGTACGAAACCCCGACTATTCAGTCTACTCCTGTTATAAATGAATTCCCAGAAGTGTTTCCCAATGATTTGCCTGGAGTCCCTCCCGAACGGGAAATTGACTTTGGGATAGATCTTCTTCCGGATACAAATCCTATCTCTATTCCTCCCTATAGGATGGTCCTTGTGAAAATCAAGGAGTTGAAAGATCAGCTGAAAGACTTGCTTGATAAGGGTTTCATCAGGCATAGTATTTCTCCTTGGGGTGCCCCAGTTTTCTTTGTTCGGAAGAAGGATGGATCTCTTAGAATGTGTATTGATTATCGTCAGTTGAACAAGGTCACAATCAAGAATAAGTTTCCCATTTCTAGGATTGATGACTTGTTCGATCAGCTTCAGGGTGCCAGTTTCTTCTCCAAAATCGACTTTAGATCCGATTATCATCAGCTTTGGGTTCAGGAATGTGATATCCCAAAGACAGCCTTCAGGACTCAGTATGGTCATTATGAGTTTGTTGCTATGTCTTTTGGTCTAATGAATGCTCCTGCAGCTTTTATGGATTTGATGAACCGTGTTTTCAAATAGTATTTGGATATGTTTGTGATTGTTTTCATTGATGATATCCTCATCTACTCTCGGAGTGAAGAGGAGCAGGAGGATCACTTGAGGGTTGTGTTGCAAACTCTTAAGGATAGACATTTGTTTGCTAAGTTTAGCAAGTGCGAGTTTTGGATGCAGTCTGTTCCTTTTCTGGGTCATATTGTGACTAAAGATGGTATTCGGGTTGATTCTCAAGATATTGAGGTAGTAACGAACTTTCCTAGACCTATTTCTCCATCTGATATTAGAAGCTTCTTGTGTTTGGCTAGTTATTATAGGAGATTTGTGGAAGGGTTTTCTTTCATTGCTGCCCCTTTGACTTGGTTGACTCAGAAGAAGGTGAAGTTTAAGTGGTCCAATCATTGTGAGAAGAACTTTCAGGAATTAAAGACTAGATTGACCACCACTCTAGTGTTGGCTCTACCCGAGGGCCTTGATGATTTTGTTGTGTATTGTGATGCCTCCAAAATTATTTTGGGTTGTTTTTTGATGCAATGGGGCAAGGTGATTGGTTATGCCTCGAGACAGCTTTAGGTACATGAGAAGAACTACCCTACACATGATCTTGAGCTAGCGACCGTGGTTTTTTCTTTGAAGATTTGGAGGCACTACTTGTATGGTGTGCATGTGGATGTTTTTACCGATCATAAGAGTTTTCAATATGTGTTCACTCAAAAGGAATTGAATTTGCGATAAAGGAGATGGCTTGAGCTCCTTAAGGATTATGATATGAGTGTGCTTTACCATCCGGGTAAGGCCAATGTTATGGCGGATGCTTTGAGTAGGTTGTCTGGGGGGAAGTGTAGCTTCTATTAATGATGGAAAGAAGGATTTGGTTAAAGAAGTTCATAGGCTTTCTCGGTTGGGAGTTTGCCTTATGGACTCGATCGAAGGTGGTGTGATTGTAACTAATGGTGCCGAATCATCCTTGTTGGCTGAGGTGAAAGCCAAGCAAGACCAATATCCTGTTCTACTTTATCTTAAGGGTGAAGTTTATCAGCAAAGGGTTGAGATTTTCTCCCAAGGGGGATATGGTGTGCTTCGTTATCATGGTCGCTTATGTGTGCCAAATGTTGATGGGTCGACACAATAGATTTTGTCCGAGGCTCACAGTTCTGGATACTCCATTCATCTGGGTGGCACTAAGATGTACCGTGACCTACGAGAAGTCTTTTGGTGGAATGGTATGAAGAAGGACATAGCTGGGTTTGTGGCTAAGTATCCCAACTATCAACAGGTAAAGGTGGAACATCAAAGGCCGGGTGGTATGCTTTAGGATATTGACCTTCCCACTTTGAAATGGGAAGCAATCAATATGGACTTTATTGCGGGTTTGCCTCATACTCGAAGGCAACATGATTCTATTTGGGTGATCGTTGACAAGATTACCAAGTTATCCCATTTCTTGGCTGTTAAGACTACAGATACAACAGATTATTATGCCAGACTCTACATTCGAGAGATAGTCCGATTGCATGGTGTTCCTTTGTCTATCATTTCTGATAGGGGTCCTCAGTTTACATCTCAGTTTTGGAGATCGTTTCAGAAGGGTCTTGGTACTAAGGTGAAGCTTAGCATAGATTTCCACCCTCAAATGGATGGCCAGGCCAAGCATACTATTCAAACTTTAGAGGATATGTTGAGGGCTTATGTTATTGACCTCAAAGGAAATTGGGATGATCACTTACCTCTTATCGAGTTTGCCTACTAAAACAGTTTCCACTCTAGTATCTAGATGGCTCCATATAAGGCACTTTATGGCCGGAGGTGTAGATCTCCTATTGGTTGGTTCAAGGTTAGTGAGGCAGCCTTGATTGGTCCAGATTTGGTGCATGAGACAATGGAGAAAGTTTAACTATTTTGGGGAAGGTTGAATACCACTCAGAGTCGACAAAAATCTTATGCAGATGTGAGGAGAAAGGAGTTAGAATTTGAAGTTGATGAATGGGTTTTCCTTTAGGTGTCACCCATGAAGGGTGTGATGAGGTTTGGCAAGAAAGGAAAATTTAGTCCTCATTTTGTAGGTCCTTATCTGATTTCGAGGAAAGTTGGTAGTGTTGCTTATGAGTTGGAGTTCTCAACGGAGTTGGAAGCGGTTTATCCAGTTTTCCATGTTTCCTTTTTGAAGAAATGTGTTGGCGATCCAAGCTTGATTATTCCTTTGAAAGAGGTAGGTGTTAAGGATAGTCTCACCTATGAGGAGGTTCCTATGGAGATCCTTGATCATCAGATTCGGAGGTTGCGAAATAAGAAAGTCACTTTGATAAAAGTCCTTTGGAGGAATCAGCTTGTTGACGGTGCTATTTTGGAAGTGGAAGAGGCCATGAAGGCCAAATATCCTCACCTCTTTCCTTCCGATTCAGTTCAAGCTTGAGGTACTACTTTTCTCCTTAGTATGTCCCTCTGATTCTACTCCATCAGTCCCTCTCATGATTTTAGCGTGTATCCATGTTGTACAAAGTTATTTTATCATGTTTTCAAGTTGAAAAGTTCAGATTTTATGATTACCCCTTGATTTCTATGTTTTGATATTTGGTTGGGCTGTTTTCCCCTCAGTTTCCCTTGTCTAGCCTTTATTCGAGGACAAATAATCCCAAGGGGGGATATTGTAACACCCCGTACACGTATTCAGTTGTTCAAGTTAAAAACCCCAGATATTTCTCATGTTCCAGGTTTCACGAGTCTAACCACGCATCATGGTTCGAACCATGACTCATGGAAAGCACTCGTAGAATGTCTTCTATGACTCTGCTCTCATGTCTGAGAACCATGAGTCAAATGCCAACTCATCGTTTGAATGACGGGTCTGTCCTGTTGACTCGTGGAAAGGGATCAGAGGATTGTTAATTTCCCCAGTCCCTTCCAGAGATTATGAGTCAAGTCCATGACTCATCATTTGAATGAAGAATCGTGGATTGACTCATGGTTTCAATGTAGTCCACTGATCCTCCAGTGAACGACGACTTCAAATGATGACTCGCATTACTTCTGCGGGTCCGTCCTGTAGACTCGTAGAAGTAAAGCTGCAACTTGAAATTTCAGCCTGAGTTCTACGACTCCAGATGACGAACCGTCATCCAAACCACGACTCGTAGACTGATTCGTGGTCACTGGCAATGGCGCGAGATACGATATGCTTTGCTTTCTTGTTGCATGAAAGTTTAAAACAGAAATCTCCTTATCAATGGAATAATTAGCTAGGCTATCTGCCACAACATTTCCTTCCCTTTCTTTCTCGCCTTTCTTCCAGCTTTTTCCAGATAAAGGTCTAATAGAGTTGCGCTTTCTTAGTACATTGCCTTTCATTACCAATCTGTCATTTTACAGCACGAAGTTACCTGACATTCGTTGGGCTTCTCTCTTCGGGAACCTAAAAACACCATCCTTTCTTATTTTAGGGAAAAGTCAAATTTCTTTTTTAATCCCCCATTTCCATCTTTTTCCCAATTAATTCCTAGGGGCATTTTTATCATTTCCCACCCTATTATGTATTAAGTGAAGTTGTTTTGACTACTTTTAGAAGGGTTTTCACCCATATTACCCTAAGTCCCTCTTAAGTTCATCATTATTCACTCAAAGAGGAAAATTGCTCTCAAGCTCAAGTCTGCAAGCTCCAAGTCAAGTCTCCTAATTCATTTCCAATCAAGTGGGTAGTCTTCCACCAAGGTATGTAGGTTTCTAAAAACGGGTTCATTTCACCCTTGTGCCCAAATTCCCCAATTCTTATTTTGAATTATGAAGATATGAAATTAGGGTTTTCATCCAAAAATTAGGGAAAGTTTATGAAATCAGTTTCTATGTTTAAATTCATGATTTCTTCTTGATTACTCATGATTTAAGTATGATTCTCTTATTGGTTTTAAAAGCCTAAGCATGAAAGTTGATTTATAGCATGAAACTATGAAATTGCATGTTTTCAAGAGAAACTTGGCATGATTAGATATCATGGCCTTTACGTATTTATGAAATTGCATGCCTCATTCTTCAAGTATGAATTTAGAAAGAAAATCATGTTTTTAAATTATGTCTATGCTAAGCTTATGAACTATGATATGAAAGTTGCATGATACCCGATGTGTTTTCATGATTTATGTATAAGATTTGGCATGAGAGTATGCCTTTATGATTATGAGCTACACGTGCATGTTTTGGGAGTAGTATTTAGCACCGACATGAGGGGTAAGAGTACCCTTAGTCCCATAAACTACGTTTCCAGCATAGCTCATGATATGATATGATATGTGCCTTAAAGGCTTATGAGAGTGGATCCACGTCCTTATGTATGGTGTCCTTTCCTTAGCGAGGCATAGGACAACTTTGCCAACTAGGGTTATATAGTTGGATATGGTGACTTGTTCCTTGGCAGGGTTCAAAGCCAGCTTTGCTAACTGGGGTTATACAGTTATATTCCATCTAGATCACGTGGTCTTATGTCGGTTATAAGAAACTTCCGTAGGTTATGTTTTCAAGTATTCTAAGCTTTATGAACTTTCTTATGAAACATCATCTTGAAGTTGGATTTTGCCTTATGACTTAGCTTTTCATGTTGATATCTTTTCATGATACTTTACTACATATGAATTATGGTTAAGTACCATTTTAAGCATTTTTTCCTTACTTATGCATTGCTCACATACTTAGTACATTCCATAGTACTAACGCATACTGCGCTGCATCCTTTTATGATGCAAACTCAGGTACCCCTTCTCAGCTTCGTGGCTAGAGTCTCAGGCCACTTCCTTAGTCAGGTATGGTGAGTCCTCATGGTTCGAGGACTAGTTATGCTTTTCCTTATATTAGCTTTACTTTTATACTCCGAGTTAGCTAGGGTATTGTCCTAGCAACTCTTATGTTATGACTAGAGGCTTTCAGACATAGTTTGTATTCGAGTTCCCCTTTTTGATTTTTGTATGTTATGTGGCCCTTAGACCCTTATTGATGTTTCCTTATTGGGTTTCCATATTATGCTTCCACTTATCTTTTATTATGCTTGAGAATGTTATGACCAAGGGTTAGCGTGGGATCCTTGTGGTCCGGGGTCCTGTGTTATGTTTAGAGGGTAACCTCGGGGCTTTACAGATATCTAGGATAGCATAAATGCTATGCAGGCCATCTTGTCCACCATGATCTCTATATTAAAACTGAAAACATGTATATAAATGTAAACTAGGCCAATGAGCCGCTAAACTACTAACAAAATAACAACAAGGCCCAATTGGCTAACATGCTATAGCTATTAAACGTTTAAGGACCAAATGGCCACCATCGTAGCTATGCAACCTAACTGATTAGTCTGCAAGCCTCTATGAATACAATACTTGGTGGGACAAGGCCCCAACCTACCCAAAATCTATAAATAGTAAGAAGGCAGACCTTAGAGACTCTGGTGACCCCTGGAAAGAAAAGAGACCACCAACCTACTGAAATCTTGCCTATGATACCTTACAGGTCTATCTAGTCATCGCTCAAGACCTGCAGGCATGAATGCAGTGCTCCCAGGAAATGGGGCGTCAGTATAAAATAGTGTACCGATCATGTAAGGCAAATTAATAGTTGAAACTGAAGTGTAAGGACTGAACAAAAGGGAAGGAGTAAAACAAAAGTACAATAACTTACCCTTCTGCAATAAGATACTATCAAAAGCACATAGCGAACAATAACCTTACCTGGCCCCCATAAGCCCAAAAGGTACAAACATTATACAATCGTCATAAGTCCTAGTAGGAAAAAACAATCGCTAAATACCCATATTGACCCCTTACTAGGACCCAATGATAATTTGATCTGAACTGTCTGAATGTACATGTGTCGTGAATCAGTACAACTCTGAGGCTATGTGGTACCATGTATGTTTTGCCCTGTATGTACCGCCTGCCCATCCTCTAGGTATGGTCTGCCCGGCCCAAAGGCACGGTAATATAATTTAACTACTACCCCATAGGTACAGCCTATCTATCGTGTAGGTACGGTCTGCCTGGCCTGAAGGCACAGTAATATAATGTAACTGCTTCCCCACAGGTACAGCCTGCCCATCTCGTAGGTACGGTCTGCCCGTACCGAAGGCACGGTAATTGTAACTAGAATATATGCTCTAAAACACTGTAGTGTCAATGTCTATTGAGGCCAAATCAAGCTCATAGGCAGCAACAAGACGATAAAAACAACACAATAACATCAGGTAATCACAAGTGACCTTAATACAATCATAACATGCTTTTCTAGGCTGCTAGGTAAGGAATATAGTGTTGTTGATAGTCGCTATATCATGCTGTGGGGAAAAACTCAATACTATAAGGCCACTAGTCGAATAATGAAGTTACACATGCTATACAAGCATTGGCCTTAAATGTAATGAAAAAAATTGAAAAGGAAGCCTTAACATACCTTTTAAGCGATGCCCCAAAGGTGTTGCTATGAATCTTGGCCAACCAAATGTAAGGCAACAAATGTGAGAATCAACAAAGCTGTAAGATGAGACATAACCAAACGATAAGGAACCAATGTCACACTCATGACCATACAAGTCCAAATTATAAAATGAGGCTACTAACAATAATAAACAACAGCTAAATCCAACAACAACATGCTAACCACATCTCGAAGGAGCAACAAGCTCCCGAGGCACTATTTTAAGGCATACTTCACGTTGTTCAATCCAATAACTATCGTATGTGACCCCAATAAGAATCACACAACCTCCCCAATCCCTCCAGCACCTTACTGTAATTAGTACACCACAACAATAACCAAACATAATAAGATAAAAGGGGGTTGTCTAAGGCCACAATATTCAAAACAGCACTTCGTGTCTCGAAAAGCTATAAAAATGATACTAGAATATGTAATTATGAAGAAGGGTTGTAGAGGAGAGATTTCCTTGACAAATATATACAATATCCCAAGCTACACAACCTTTCTCCTTGAAGGAACAATAAACAGATCCATATTCAACAAGAAACTACTACAAGTAATCGACAACAATAACTTTTCAAAACTAGAAGCTTAAAATCTCGATTCAATAAGTAGATAAGTGTACATGATCCTTATCTTACAAATACCACTCTGTATCTACTACAAAATATTAATAATCTCCTATAATGCTCGTCGTCCACACCCCAAAAGAAAACACCACATAAAACACAGAGAAAACTACGTAAGGACGATGAGCCTAACGTGTAGAACAACTTTTGTGAAGCCCTTAAGCTCTACTTGGAAAAATATAGGGAGTATTTTGATATACAGAGAGATTCATCCATTTCTTAAGGCTTGGACGAAGTTATTTTGAGTGAAAAATGAATTTTCCAAGTTGAAATCTCAATATATATCCATTCCACTGACTTGGTCCCACCTTGACGTGCTTGTTGTCTTATGAAAATGTCAGTATCTCCCTATTCTGAAGAAGTATGAAAAAATGGTTTAATAAGATGGAAACTAGACTCGTAGACGATTAATATGGTATGTTAGGGGCCCACTAGTTCTTTATAGATTGGAAGAAAACCACCAAGACATTTCACCAAAATTTTAAGAGAATTCCTTAAAGGAATTTACAATAACTTTTTTCGACTTTTATTTTGCGACTTGCTTGACTTCAAAACATAACATACAAACATCGTGCATTTAAAATACCTCGTAAAACATCCTTCATAACATGTAAGGTACTCTTAGTATTATCCCAAAGGCATGAGTTAGTTTGATGTTCGAACAAGTGGGGTGTTACTCCTCCACATTGCAATTCAAAAGGTATGTCTTCCGTATTCCACTTTTTTCTTAGATTTGCTTATAGTTGTGCAAAACATTAGTGGCTTTGATAGCCCAAAGTGAGTATGATTGTTATGGTCTTAAAGGGTGTGAATTTGGGGTGTTATGTTGTTATTCTTGGGTGCAGATAAATAAGGGTGTTAAAGGTTATTTGTTTACTGCTTTTTGTGATAAAAATCTACCCCAAAAGCGTGTTAAAAGGGATGAACAAAAGGTTGCAAAGCACTTGTTCAATGAAAGGCTTGAACAAAAAAATTATGGGCAAGAAGATGACCCTCGCGATCGTGATGCTAAATTCCGCAATTGTGAGGAACAACTTCTCTTAACTCTACGATCGTGATTCCCCATCCGGCGATCGTGATGAGTTAAATTTTTGAAAATAATAATTTGGTCTTCGCAATCGCGATGACCAGTTTTGGTAGTCCCAGAAATAGTAGCTCTGCCCAGCTATGTTTGGGGTCATTTTGCCTCGTTTCATGGGCCTAATCATGTCCCAACACATTGTTTTACATGCCTATATTTGTGTTTGACAATTTTGTTCCTCATGTAGGTACTTAAAGCTTGGATATGGCTCTGGCATCAAATGAAGTTGAGCAAACTGATTCTATCCAAGTGGCCGAAAAGGAATATTTTGACCAAGGCACCTTTGTCTCCCTCAAATGCTTGCACTTATATGATCGTCATTTGGCGAAACCCATCATGAGAGAGCAAGGTATTGTGTTGGAAGAGTTGGAAGAGAAATGGGCCAACTTTCATGGAAAGTTTGTTACAAGTAGGTGGTTATGCTTCATCGCCGAGCCTATCAAGGCAAACTTTGCCATAGTCCGTGAGTTTTATGCTAATGATGCCAGGAAAGACATTGTGAATGACTTGGTTGTGATGGTTTGGGGCATGTTGGTGCGATTTGATCTAGAGTTGATCAAGTGATACTATAACCTCCCAAATGTTGATAATGCCATAATGAAATCCCAAGCCAAAGAATTAGGAACCGATTGGTTTGTGCAACACTTACATGAAAGCACGGTGTCCCAATGGATAGATTTGAACACAAGAATTGAGTCTTCTGAGTTCACCCTCGTAGCCGGCACTTGGCTTTCTATCATTTCTGCCTGAATCATACCTTAGAAGAATGAATCTGAGGTAACACCAGAAAAAGTGGTAGTTATATGTGCTATAATCAAAGGTCTCCCGGTGAATGTAGGATAATTTATTGTACAAGAGATTCAACAATTGGTGCTTGAAGGTAGCAAAAGTTTGTTTTCCCCCTCATTGATTACATATTTATGCTACCAAGCTGGGGTTCAGTAAAGGAATGGCGAGAATGATAGGAAACCTTAAAAGAAGATTCACTGTCATGCCCGGAGGCTACCCCCAAGACGTAACACAGGATTCGGAACATAAGTGCTCCAGATAACTTATGGAAATAAAGCGGAAGTATACATTGAGAGAAGATAGAAATCCATAACTGAAATAGCTCAAAATCTACAAGGAACTCATCCAGATACAACTAGCTATGTCTGAAGCCTCTAAATCTGAAATAAGAGTTGATGGGACAAGACCACAACTAACTCATGAATCCAAAAAGAAGGGCATAAAAAAAACCAATCATAACTCCGGTCCTCATCTGAAGAGGACTCACCAATAAGATCTGACGGCTGACACTGACTAGCCACGTGTCTGAGGGAGGTAACTTGAATTTTCATCATCAAGAGGATGCAGCGCAAAATCTGCGTCATTACTATAGGATGTACTGAGTATATGAGATATGCATAAATATGATGAAAACATACTTAAAACTAAGTTCATGCAAAAAGGGAATAGCATAAGTACATATCATAACTTTAGTGGTAAACATGAGATAAGTGTCAAAACTTCAAAATAGATATCATAAACTTAAACCAATCAAAATGTTCATACTGGAATTTTTCTTAATCGATATTAGACCATGCGAGCTATATGGAATTTAACTATATAACCCTAGTTAGCAAGGCTGACTTGAATTGTGCCAAGGAACAAGTCACCATATCCAACTATATAACCCTAGTTGGCAAAGCTTCCCTAATAACCGCTAAAGCACAGGACACCATAATCAAGATGTGGAACCACTCTCATAACCCCATAGGACACTTATAACCTACACTGGAAACGAAGTTTTGGACTTGGGCAATCCATCCCTCATTGCTCGGTGCTAATACTACTCCCAAAATATGTACATATAGCTCATAAATTCATAGTGGCACAATCTCATGCCAAATCTTGTTGAAAAGCATGCAAACACCTCGGGCATCATGCAATTCTCATATCATAGATTCTTCAAGCTTAGCATAACCATAATTCAAAATATACTTTTTCTTCTTAAATTCATACTTGAAGAATTAGGTATGCAATTTCATAAATACATAATGACATGTTATCTAAACATGTAAACTTTCACTTGAAAACATGCAATTCAATGGAATCATGCTAGAAATCAACTTTAATGCATGGGCTTTTGAAACCAATTAAAGAATATTAATCAAATCATAAATAAACCATAAGAAACCATGAATTGATGCTTAAAAACTGATTTCATAAGCTTTCCCCAATTTAGATCAAAACCCTAATTTCATAAGTTCATAATTCAAAATAAGAATTGGGGGTTTTGGGCACAACGGTGAGAGGAACCCATCGTTAAATACCCACATACCTTGATTGAAGCTAACCCACTTGAAATTGAAAAGAAAGAAGACTTGATCTTGGAACATGAGGCTTGGAGCTTGAGAGAAGTTATTTTCCTTTTTTGGAGAAGAATGAAGATTTGAGAAGGGACTTAGGCTAATGAGGGGAAAACTCTTCTAGTAATAGCCAAAACAATCTAATTTAGGAGTTAAAAGGGTGGGTAATAACTAAAATACCCCTGGGACATAATGAGGAAAAAGCTGGAAAAAGTTGACTTTCAGGGACCACAGACGGATTCCACGAGTCGTAGACCAAACCATGGCTCGTGGTTTCCACCCGTCGTTCCTGGCCAAAAAGACAGGCCGCAGAAACCAAACTATGGGTCAACAGGACGGACCTGTAGAATGTATCATGGGTCGTAGACCCAAGTCGTAATTCCTGGGGACTTAGCTGGTCTCTGATTCAATACCACGAGTGGACACTATGGTCCGTGGTTCAGACTACGGTCCGTAGAAGTCACTCGTGGTTTCTTAGAAAATAGGCAACCCTCAGATCAAGTCCCACGAGTTGACTTTATGGTCCGTAGAACTAACTCGTGGTTCTCAGACCAGAGGCTAACCTGCAGAAGGCATTTCCACAGTTCCATTCCACGACTCATGGTTCCAACCATGGTCCATGGTTTGGACCCGTACTTCCTGGGAACATGAAATTTTTTAGAGCTTCAAACTTAGAAAGCTGGTTTGATTTCTAAGGTGTTACAATATCTACCCCTTGGGATAATTCATCCTCGAATGAAGACTAAACAAGGGAGAACTTAAAAATAAATAGCCCAACCATTCAACAACACATAAAACCTGAAGAACAACATGAAAACTAAACTCTTTAACCTAAACCATGATTGAATAAACTTCAAGAACATGATTGCATGCTAGGATCATGAGAGGAACCAATGGAATAGAATCAGAGGGACATACTAAGGAGAAAAATATTACCTCAAGAGGAAATAGAATCTAAAGGAACGAGATGAGGGTACTTGGCCTTCATGGCCTCTTCTGCTTCCCAAGTGGCTCCCTCAACTAGCTGATTTCTCCAAAAGTCCTTTACCAAAGCAACTTCTTTGTTTCTCAACCTCTGAATTGGGCGATCAAGGATCTCCACGGGAACCTCCTCATAAGTGTGGTTATCTTTCACACCCTCATTCTTCAAATGAACAATCAAGGTTGGATCACTAACACACTTCTTTAACAAGGAAACATGGAAAACTGGATGAACCGCTTCTAACTCCGTCGGCAATTCCAACTCATAAGCAACACTACCAACTCTTCTCAGAATCTGATAAGGACCTACAAAATGGGGACTAAGCTTCCCTTTCATGTAAAATCTCATCACACCCTTCATGGGTGACACCTTCAGCAAAACCCAATCATCAACTTCAAATTCTAACTCTCTTCTCCTCACATTCGCATATGACTTTTGTCAACTCTACACGGTCTTCAGTCTTTCCCTAATAAGCTGAACTTTCTCCATAGTCTCGGGAACCAAATCTGGGCCAATCAAAGATGTCTGGCCTACCTTAAACCAACCAATAGGAGATCTACATCTCCGACCATAAAGTACCTCATACGGAGTCATCTGGATGCTAGAGTGAAAGGTGTTATTGTAGGCAAACTTGATAAGAGGTAAGTGATCATCCCAATTACCTTTGAAATCAATCACACAAGCTCTCAACATATCCTCCAAAGTCTGAATAGTACTCTTTGCCTGGCCATCCGTCTGTGGGTGAAAAGTTATGCTAAGCTTCACATGAGTACCAAGACCTCTCTAAAATGATCTCCAAAACTGGGAGGTAAACTGAGTACCTTTATCTAAAATGATAGACAAAGGAAGACCATGCAATAGGACCATCTCTCGGATATAGAGTTTGGCATAATTATATATTGAATCTGTAGCCTTAACAGCCAAGAAGTGGGATGACTTAGTCATTTGGTCGACAATCACCCAAATGGTATCATGTTGCCTTCGAGTACGAGGCAAACCTGAGGTGAAGTCCATATTAATGGCTTCCCACTTCCAATTAGGAAGGTCAATATCCTGAGTTATTCCACTCGATTAGTGATGCTCTACCTTTATTTGTTGACAGGTGGGACACTTAGCTACAAAATTGGCTATGTCCCTATTCATACAATTCCACCAATAGACTTTCCATAGATCACGTTACATCTTGGTGGTACCAGGGTGAATGGATTATTTGGAGCTTTGAACCTCAATCAGAATCTACTGTCTTAACCCATCTACATCTCGTACACATAATTGACCTTCATAATGAAGCACACCATCTCCCCCTTGGGAGAAAACCTCAAGCCTTTGTTGATGGACTGCACCCTTTAGTTGAAGCAAAATAGGATCACTGTCTTGCTTTGCCTTTACTTCAGCTACCAAAGATGATTCAGAACCATTCTGAACAATAACACCACCTTCTGTCAATTCCATAAGGTGAACTCCCAACCGAGTAAGCCTATGAACCTCCTTAACCAATTCCTTCTTCTCTTCTTCAACTGAAGACACACTACCCATGGATAATCTACTAAGTGCATATGCCACAACATTGGCCTAACCCGGATGGTAAAGCACACTCATATCATTATCTTTAAGAAGATCAAGCCATCTCCTTTTATGCAGATTCAATTTCTTTTGAGAGAACACATACTGAAGGATCTTATAATCGGTGAATACATCCACGTGGACACCATACAAGTAGTGTCTCTTAATCTTCAAAGCAAAACTCACTGCTCTTAACTCAAGATCATGAGTAGGGTAGTTCTTGTCATGAATCTTAAGCTATCTCGAAGCATAAGCAATAAATTTACCACGCTGCATCATTACACAACCCAAACCAATCCTAGAAGTATCACAATACATGACAAAATCATCTAGGCCCTCGGGTAG
This sequence comes from Jaltomata sinuosa, assembly GCA_003996215.1. NCBI lineage: Eukaryota > Viridiplantae > Streptophyta > Magnoliopsida > Solanales > Solanaceae > Jaltomata > Jaltomata sinuosa. The sequence continues at coordinate 14,064 of QJPP01007071.1, read as the reverse complement.
AGCCAACACTAGAGTTGTGGTCAATCTAGTCTTTAATTCCTGAAAGTTCTTCTCACAGTGATTGGACCACTGAAACTTCACCTTCTTCTGAGTCAACCAAGTCAAAGGGGCAGCAATGGAAAAAAATCCTTCCATAAATCTCCTGTACTAACTAGCTAAACCCAAAAAGATTCTAATATCAGACGGGGAAGTGGGTCTAGGACAGTTCTTTACTGCCTCAATCTTTTGAGAATCAACTCAAATACCATCTCTAGTTACAATATGACCCAGAAAAGAAATAGACTGCATCCAAAACTCACACTTGCTAAACTTAGTAAATAGCTGTCGGTCCTTGAGAGTTTGCAACACCATTCTTAAATGGACCGCATGCTGCTCCTCACTCCGAGAGTAGATAAGAATATCATCAATGAAAACAATTACGGACATATCCAGATACTGTTTGAACATATGGTTTATCAAATCCATAAAAGTTGCAAGAGCATTCGTTAGACCAAAAGACATAACAACAAATTCATAATGACCATACCGAGTTCTGATGGCTGTATTTGAAATATCACACTCCCTAACCTAAAGCTGGTGATAACTGGATCTAAGTTCGATCTTGAAGAATAAACTAGCACCCATAAGTTGATCGCATAAGTCATAAATCCTAGGAATCAGATACTTATTCTTTATTGTGACCTTGTTCAACTGATGGTAGTCCATACACATTCTGAGAGAACCATCTTTCTTTCTCACAAACAAAACTGGGGCACTCCATGGAGAAATGCGAGGCCTGATGAAACCCTTATCAAGAAGATCCTTAAACTGATCTTTTAACTCCATAAGTTCCGCGGGAGCCATTCTATAGGGAGGAATAGAGATAGGATTTATGTCTGGGAGAAGATCTATCCCAAATTCGATCTCCCATTTGGGAGGGACTCTGGGAAAATCCTCAGGAAATACTTCTAGGAACTCATTCAGTATAGGGACAGACTAAAGAGATGGTGTTTTGGACACCGTGTCCATGACCCAAACTATATGAATAACATAACCCTTAGAAATAATCTTCTTAGCCTTAAGATAAGATATGAAATGACCTTTCGAGGATGGGGGACTACCTTGCCACTCTAATATGGGTTTATTTGGAAACTTGAAACTGACAACCTGAGTACGACAATCAACCAATACATAATAAGCATATAACCAATCCATTCAAAGAATAACATCAAAATTAGTCATATCCAACTTCACTAGATTCGCTGAAGTGACTCTATAAAGGACTGATATAGGGCAATTTTTGTAGATTCATTTGGCTAACACTGACTCACCAACAGGAGTAGAGATACAAAAGGGTTCTAAAAGCAATTCAGGACAAATATTGAATTTGCATGCTACATAAGGGGTCACAAAAGATAAGGAGGAACTGGGGTCCAACAAAGCATACATATCAAGAGAGAAGACTTTCACCATACCAGTGATAACATCAGGGGAACTCTTCTTGTCCTGGCGAGAGGACATAGCATAAAGGCAGTTCTGGTGCTGACCACCAGAACTATAAGTTGTGCCCTGCTGGGCTGGTCGACCTTTTGGGGATGCTTGGGCAGACTGAGCCCTACTACTTCCCTGTCCTTTCTTAGTTGAAGGGCAATCTCTAATCTGATGCCTAGTCTGACCACATCCGAAGCAACTGCCTGAACTAGCTAGACACCCACCAAGATGACTCTTCCCACACTTGGTACAAATAGGGAAAAAAGACCTATTTGCACCACTCCCCTACGAATAAAAGTCTGTACCTTAATCGGACTGATCATGACAGGGCCTGGAGGCCCGAGAAGGAGCATTGGCTGAAGAATGCATGGGTCCTGATGACCTCTTATGAAAGGAAGAGCGATGTCCACCTCTGGATTTCTGATGGAAAAAACCTGAACTCTCAGATCTAGCCCTCTTATTCTTCCTAGCCATCTCCCTAAGCTTTTATCCCTTGATCTGGTGTGCATGGGTCATGAGTCTGGAAATGTTCATATCACTCAATAGCATAGTGGACCTACACTCCTTCTTCACCATATTTGAAACCCCATAGATAAACTTACTCATCTGATCATGCGGGTCCGCTACCATAGAGGTGGAATAACTAGACAACTGAGTGAAACCCAAACTATACTCTTGGACTGACATTGACCCTTGTCTCAAGTTCACAAACTCCTCAACCTTCGCTTGTCTCAACTCTCGAGGAATGAACCGATCGAGGAAGGCCCTCTCAAAACACTCCCAAGTCATAAGGAACTCGTCCCTAGCTCTAGCTTACTTCCATTGTGTGAACCAGATATGAGATACATCCTTGAGTTGATAGGATGTGAGCTCCACACAATCAACATCACCCACTTGCATAATGTCAAAGATCTTCTTCACTTCATCAATAAAGCTAAGTGGGTCCTCACTCACTTTCGAACCCTAAAATTTAGGTGGGTTTATTCGGACAAAATAACTTACCAAGGACGCTACCCCACCTTGAGGGTGGACAGGGATAGGAGCTGGTCGGTTGGCCTATGCGGCCATGGTCTAGGCTAGCAAATGGATTTCATTCCTTAACTCCTCATTCGTGACCTTAGGGGACAGAACTAGAGGAGCAGCATTCCGAGCGGCTCGGTGAGGCATAGCACATCAAGGCATAATCTGAAATGTACAAGGAAAGGATTAGAGGGATGTTAGAGTTAAACTTTATCGCACGATATAATCATGAAAGAATGAACTTTTCCTAATACATCTCATATCCTCTCCCTCATATGTGTGGCGCTCTTTACAAACATAAATGAGATTCTACTCGATGCAGCTTTAGACACCCTAGGACTCTTGAACCTAAGGCTTTGATACCAAGTTTGTCACGCCCAGAGGCTACCCCCTAGTTGTAACACGGGATCCAAAACACAAGTGCTCCAAATTAACCCTTGGTCATAGCATACTTAGATAACTTAAGGAAATAAAGCAAAAACATACATTGAGAGAAGATTGAAATGGATAATTGAAGTAGCCCAAAATCTACAAGGAACTCATCTAGAATACAACTAGCTATGTCTGAAGCCTCTAAATATGAAATAAGAGTTGATAGGACAAGACCCCAAATAACTCATGAATCCAAAAAGAAGGGCATAAAGAAAACCAATCATAACTCCGGTCCTTGTCTGAAGAGGACTCACCAATAAGATTCGATGGCTGACACTGACTAGCCACGTATCTGAGGGAGGTAACCTGAATCTGCATCGTCAAGAGGATGCAGTGCAAAATGTGCGTCAGTACTATAGGATGTACTGAGTATGTGAGATATGCATGAATATATTGAAAACATACTTAAAACTGAGTTCATGCAAAAAGGGAATATCATAAGTACATGTCATAACTTGAGTGGTAAACATGAGGTAAGAGTCAAAACTTCAAAATAGATATCATAAGCTTAAACCAGTAAAAAATTTCATATGGGAGTTTCTCATAACCAAGATTAGACCATGAGAGCTACATGGAATCTAACCATATAACCCTAGTTAGCAAAGCTGGCTTGAATCGTGCCCAGGAACGAGTCACCATATCCAACTATATAACCCTAGTTGGCAAAGTTTTCCTAATACCCGCTAAAGCACAGGACACCATAATAAAGATGTGAAACAACTCACATAAGCCCATAGGGCACTTTATAACCTACGCTGGTAACATAGTTTTGGACTTAAGTAATCGAACCCTCATCTCTCGATGATAAATACTACTACCAAAACATGTTCATATAGCTTATAAATTCATAGTGGCACAATCTCATGCCAAATCTTGTTGAAAAGCATGCAAACACATCGGGCATCGTGCAATTCTCATATCATAGGTTTTTCAAGCTTAGCATAGCCATAATTCAAAACATACTTTTCCTTCTTAAATTCTTAGTTGAAGAATTAGGCATGCAATTTAATAAATACATAATGACATGTTAACTAAACACGTAAACTTTCACTTGAAAACATGTAATTAAATCGAATTATGCTTGAAATCAATTTTAATGCATGGGATTTTTAAGCCAATTAAAGAATAATAATCAAATCATAAATAAACCATAAGAAACCATGAATTGATGCTTAGAAAATGATTTCATAAGATTTTCTCAATTAAGATCAAAACCCTAATTTCATAAGTTCATAATTCAAAATAAGAATTAGGAGGTTTTAGGCACAAGGGTGAGAGGAACCCGTTGTTGAATACCCACATACCTTGATTGAAGCTAATACACTTGAAATTGAAAAGAAAGGATACTTGATCTTGGAGCTTGAGAGAAGTTCTTTTCCTTTTTTTGAGAAGAATGAAGATTTGAGAAGGGACTTAGAATAATGAGGCTGAAAACCCTTCTAAAAATAGTCAAAAACACCTTATTTAGGAGTTAAAAGGGTGGGTAATGACTAAAATACCCCTGGGACATAATTAGGAAAAAGCTGGAATAAGTTGACTTTTAGGGACCACGAACGGATTCTACGAGTCATAGACCAAACCACAGCTCGTGGTTTTCACCCATCATTCCTGGCCAAAATGATAGGCCACAGAAACCAAACTTTAGGTTAACAGGACAAACCTTTATAATGGATCACGGGTTGTAGACCTAAGTCATAATTCATGGGGACTTAGTTGGTCTCTGAATTAATACCACGAGTGGACACTACGATCCGTAGAAGTCACTCATAGTTCTTGAGGAAATAGGAAACTCTCAGGTCAAGTCCCATTAGTTGACTTTATGGTCCATAGAGTGAACTAAGGTCCGTAGAACCAACTCTTAGTTCTCAAACCAGAGGCTAACCTGCAGAAGGAAATTCCACGGTTCTATTCCATGACTCGTGGTTCTAACCACGGTCTTTAGTTTGGACCCATAACTCTTGGGAACATGAAATTTTTCAGAGTTTCAAACTTAGAAAGCGGGTTTGATTTTTGGGGTGTTACATTCACCCCTTGAAGAAGATAGGAGATGGGAAAGCATTAAAGAAGAGAAAGATCAATGTGGCTTCACCATCATTTGGTCTCTTCTCAACATCCAACAAAGTACCTCAGTCAGCCACCGCTGCTAAGGTTATTGGTCCACTCAGGATTAGGCCCCCGACACTCCACCCCATCTCTAGCTAGGTCTATGGCATAGATGCCCAGATTTTCCAGATTGTAGCGGGTATACCATCGGGCCTGGGAGAGACTTCCACCACATCGGCACCCAGTCCATCATCATCTACTACTCCTAGTGGCCCTACACTAGCTAGTTTAGTAGGCTAGCAGAAGCATATCAAGGAGAGATTGGCAAAGGTAGAGAGGCAACAGAAAAAGTAGAGTGACCATGATAGGAAGCAAAGCCAATTCCTCACGAAGATGATAAGCACTTTGAGGAAGCTATATGGATCTGAGGTAGAGGATGATGCTGACGAGGAAGATTGGGTCTTTTCTGGGCCTAGCAGCTCTGGTTCAGAGTGATACCCTTCAGAGAGCCCCCTCAAACTTACATATTATTTTGATGCAGTGAGGGCACTACACTATGTTAGTTTAGGGTGGCTGGCATACTGTATCTAGCCTATTTTACTTTGGATATTATTGTGCCCTTGTTCAGATTGTCTTGGATATTATTATGCCCTCGTCAGGCTTGTTTATTTTAATATTAGATATTGTTGTGCCCTTGTCGGGCTTGTTTTGATATTTTATGCCCTCGTCGAGTTTTGGAGTTTCTATGGAGGAAGTTGATAGTTTAGTTCTTTATTTTTCTTCACTTTTAGCTTCTTTAGTTTCTTTTGCAGTTTTTTTCTTAGATGTTTTAGAGCCAGGCTAGATAGAACTTGTCAGATCTCGGAGCACTACATCACACATGTCGATGTGTTAAACTCACGTGCTTCGCATATGCTGGGCAGAAGGGAAACCTATATTGCCTAGCTTATGCATTGCATGTGCGATCCGCACTTTGATATGTGTGAATTGCATGTCGCATGTGTGTTGGGATTGGTGTGTTGATGAATCTTGAGTAGTGATATTAATTTCGATAGATGAATTGGCCCAATTATAGACTGAGTGACGTCATTCGTAAGGGCAATTCACTGTCTTTTGGGATATTGGGAGAAATTGACTTGTTTGGTACTAATCAATTTCTTCTTGCATACAAAGTGAAAGAGGCATACCCTTCTGAAAATTTTTTGTGAAAATTGTGTGGCAAAGAATGATGTTTGTGACAACTCTTTTAATCTTTTTGTGACTCTTAACATATTAATGGTGATAATTTGGATTCGAAGAATATGACTCCATTTGTTCTTGTTTAGGAAGTGAAATTGACCCTTCTTGTATGATTCACATGCCATATGTGGTGAGGTTTAGTTGAATAATTTTTGTACTCGCTTGTGTTAACTAGAACTTTCCCGGTTAGTAGTTTAATGCTAGTCTCAATTGTGTTGGTTGGGGAATGATCTTAGCCCTTCTTTGTGATTGTTTAAGCCTTCTTAGCCTTAAAATCCTATCATTATACTTAAATTTTATAATTAGTCACCCCTCTTGAGCTTAATACCTCTTCTTTGGCAACCTCAGTACAAGCCTTGAATTATTTTGAAAATGAATCCCTCTCTTGAACCCATCCCTCCTTGAACTCTAAATGTGTCAAATTGAGGCTAAAAGCCTAAGTTTAGGGGTTGATAAAAGTGCCTTGAAGAGTTCTAAATAAGCTTATCTTGGTTTATTGGTCGATGCCTAAAAAGATGGAAGAATTTGAAAAGAAAAGCAAAGAGGAAAGAAAATAAAGTAATCCTCCAAGGTGATTAGAATGATAAAATTTGTGTCTCAAATCAAGTAAGTGATATGGTGCTTTATATTGAATGAAAATGAAAAAAAATGGCTTTGCTTTCGAATTGAAAAAAGTTGTGTAGAGTTCGAGGAGGATGTAGTTACTTGAATCCAAATGCGGATCCTACCCTTCCCCGAGCCTACATTACAAGCTTAGAAAAGTCCTTTGAGATCTCTGACCAATTGTTTTTGAGCTAGTGGCGAATGAAAATAAGGGCATGCTTATGGTTTGATACTTGTTGGTACTTGAAATTTCTTGTGAGTGTGAGTGTTTGTGCATTTGTCTCTTGTGATTGTTTTTGTACATAATGTGTTTTTGGGACCTTCTTTCTAGTGAGGGTATGCGAATTAGGATAGTTGGTGAGATTGATAAATTCTACAAGTGAGTGAAATGAGCATGTTTTGGTAAGCTAGTGGTTTGAGTCACTTCTTGAAAATTGGTTTTTGTCACTTGGTTGTTCTTGTAGTTCCATTATATCCTTGAATTGTGTTTTGAATAGAGGGGAATGCTTAAATTAAGTTATCATGTGATTGACTAATCATTAGTACCAACCAAAGTCATGCTTGGTGCTTGAAATGGGTTTTCCTTGGCTTATAGTGATGTCATTGCATTGGTGTTGTGTATCTCTTGAATTAGAATATTTGAGTTGCTTGAGGACAAGCAATAGTTCAAGTTTGGGGGTTTGGTAAGTTGGTATTTTACCTACTTCTTTAATCAATTCATCCTTAGTCTTAGAGTAAATAACTTAGGGCTACCTTGGGGAGCAAGTTCATCCTCCAACACCATTCGAGTGAAGATTGGAAGCTTTATTGTAAAATCTTTAGTTCTTTTCTAGAACTCTTTCTTTGTATTGCTAAATCTATTGGTGTGTTGGTTGATTTTAGATTTGGATATAAATAATATTTGAGTATAATTTCTTATCTTGTGCTTTTATAATTTATTAAATATTTTCTAGTTTATGAATTAGGTCTTTGAATCTCTAATTAATCTTGTGCTTGAATTGAATCTAAAGGGAGTGATCAACCCTTGGACTTTCCCTTTTTACCTTGATTTGGCTTGAAAGAGTGAATTAAGGTGGGAAAAGATTGATTAGCACTAACTTGAGGCTCTAACCCACATTTAAGGAATTAGCTAGAAATAGTAATTCTAGTGTTGCCATAATTGGAAGAGCTTTGTTAACGCTTAGCTGGATTTGAGAGAACTGTTTGAGGTATATTTGTCGATGGTTGAGAGATGTTGGTAAATTATCGATACTCCCAAGGCTTGTTTCATTTGACCCATGATTAATCTAGTTTGTATTTGGTAAACTTGTAATGGATCGTATGGATTTGAAGTAATATTTGTTCCTAAATCTCCCTTGCGGTCTTTGCATTGGGAAGAGTTGGTCGACCTTGCAATTGCAACACACTCGTGTTTTCTACTACAAACCCCCCAATCATTTTACTTACTTTGCTCATTGAACTTAAATAAGTTGCTTTAATTCTTTACTATCTCAATCGCAATTACATTATTCTATGTGGGATCGACCCCGACTCCCATTGGGAATATAAATGTGTTTTGCTCTGACGATCGCAATTACCTCCTAATAGAGAGTGTATTTGAGCGTTATCAATTAGCTCCATTAATGAAAATGAATTTGAATTACTCACTTGGTATAATCTCTATTTCCTTTAGCATGAGTGGCTAATTTCCTTATCTAGTGGTATGTGTATGATGGATATTTGAATTTGGGTATGGGGCTTATTTATTTGTGCTTATAATTGCTAAATTGATATGGGTCTAGTGAATTCTCCATGTTTTAACTCTAAAATTAATGGTTGAAAACATTGATTGAAATTACTTGATTGTGTTCTTGCTTGAGAAAGAGGTTCATAATTTTGGATGGGAATTCACTAGTGGGTACATGGGATTTCCACTTAGATTGAAGCTAGAAATAGTTCAATCGCCAAAAAACACCTATTTACGAGTCTAAGCTAGAAATAGTATGACTTCTCCAAGCCTAAATTGGTTGGTTAATGTTGAAAGCATGGTGCTTGAACAAAGACCAATGGAAATATGTTTGTAGATAGAAAGATTAACATTCGTAACTACAACTAATGCTACCCATATCATTTATTAAGAATTATTATAATTAAACAAGTACCCTATCCCATGTTTAAGTTCCATCGGAAGCATACCCCTAGTTGTCCTCTATCTTAACTACAAATGCATTTTACTTTAAGTCTTTAGTTGAATTATAATTGTGACAGATTCCCAATTCCCTAATTTCCCCTCTTTTACTTTTTATGTTGTTTGAATGATTACTCTATTGGTGATTGATATACTATAATCTTGTAGGAAACTCTACCATTTCTCTGTGGGATCGACCCCGACTCCCATCGATAATATAAATTTTTTTGCTCTGATGATCTGTATCACCTCCATATAGAGAGTATTACTTGAGCATTATCAAAAATGGCGCCATTGCCAGGGATTTGGTTTTGAGTAGCCTTTCGATTAACGTTTGAAATCACTTTATGAGTTTTTGTTGACTTTTTACATTGTTTGTTATTTCTTATTGTTGAGCAGTTATCCCATGAGTGAAGTGGGTCACAATGAAAGCGTAGAAGGATTCATGGATGCAGCCCCAAAACCTAAAATTCAAGGAGGGTTAGGTGCAATCTTCCTACCTCCCACGGTAAAAAATATGGTGTTTCATGTCACTAGTACCATGCTCCACCTCATACAAATGAAAGAATTGTTCGGAGGGGCTGCACATGAAGATGCAAATAGGCACATACAAAACTTCAACGAGATATGCTAGCCTTTTATCTACCACAACATCCCCCAAGAATCCATCCGTCTTTGCTTATTCCGCTTCTCCCTTACGGGAGAAGCGATCGCATGGTTGGAAGAGCTTCCGGAAGGCTGAATCACCACATGGAATGGTCTTGTTGAAGCATTTATGGTGATATTTTTCCCTCCCTCAAGGATTATGCAATTGAGGGATGGAATCACCAACTTTCGCCAACTCCTAGATGAGCCTCTATATGAGTCGTGGCTGAGGTTTAAAATGAAACTGTTGTTGTGCCCCAACCATGGATTGCCAGATAATGTACTTTTCCAAAGACTTTATAGGGCTTTGAATTCAATGAACAAGTTCGTAGACAAAAACTTTATGGGTGGTACATTCATGGATCAGCCATATGGTATTGCCTCAACTTTTCTAGCGAGGATGACCAAGACGAATAATGCTTAGCACACGAGGGAGGGTGATGTTCCCACAGGTGTGACCTCATCAATTTTGACAAATGAAATACACCATAAAGATGAGGAAAGAGATGAGGCTATGGCCAAAATTCTAATGCAAATTAATCTCTTAGCCAAACACATGATGGGACCTGGAAATACTAAGAGTGTGAATGTTGTGAGTACTCCCAAGCTTAAAGCCAATAATGAGGATGTTCTTACTATTGTGTATGGGAAGATTTGATATTTGTCGATGGGTTATTGAATCGGGTATTGGCACTTGAGGGACGAGAATCAAGGTTGGATTAAGGATAAAGAATGAGATGGCAATTGGAGGGATCGTGACAAAGAAGGTGATAAATATAATCACCGGAGTTCAAATCCTTATGTGACTTTTCCAAAGGCCGATGCCACTTTTAAGCCCATCATGAGCAACCTCGTGCATTCAAAAATTGAGGATTTGTTATCCCGTGTTTTGAAAAAGGTTTAGTTAACCGATAATGGCATGAAGGATCTTAATAGTGAAGTGTCGACTCTTTACCAAATGGTGAGATCACACTCGGCTTCTATCAAGAATTTTGAGGTGCAAATGAACCACTTGTTCACTCTACACTCAGATCATGCAATCCTACACCTATGAGGCTTCTCATGGCTGATAGGTTAATCAAATGTCCAATAGGGATCCTATTTGATGTATTAGTCAAGGTTGACAAACTCATCCTACTGGCCTATTTTGTGATCTTTGATTGTGATATGGATATTGAGGTGCCCATCATATTGGGGAAATCATTGTTAACTACGGGGAGGGCCTTAGTTTATTTAGAACTCCGAGACCTCAAATTTTGAGTGGGGAGCGAGGAGGTAACCTTCAACATATGCCAACCCACAAAGCCACTGGATGAGCTTTGAGTAGTATCCGTGATCAATGTTGAGGGCAAGTTTGTGGATGCCCATGATGAGAGTGTAAAGAATGAAGTACCCGATCCTTTGATGTTGCCACCTGAGCAACAAGATGATGTAATGAAGGTATTGATGGAGCAATTCCCCTTATTGGGATGGGGCCACGCTAATCATATTGGCATGCTCTCCAACAATGATTTAGGAATAAGATACTATCATCGAGCCACGACATAAAATCAAGCTCTTCTTGGGAGACAATCCAAGTTCTTTTACTTTACGTTTGTTAGCTTTTGTTATTTTTGGTGTATTTTTAGGAATGCATGATGAGGAAAAATGACTAAGTGGAAAATAAGACAACAAGGGGACGTGCAGAGTCCTGTGCGGTTCGCACATGTTGTTGTGCGTGTCACATGGGGCATCACATTCAAATAATAAAACTAGGGAAATAATTGCAAGCTGGAGGTAATGTGCCTGGGCTATGCATTTTGCACAAGCCATTGTGCGCGTCACACCTCCATCGTACCACCAAGTAGAAAGCTGGGCAAACATCAGGCATAAATTTGACTGGTGCAAGGTGATGTGTGAGCCGCATAAGAGCTTGTGTGAATCACATGTCACGGCGCACCAAGGTATGTTTTAAAAAATTGTTTGACATATTGATAAGTCGGCAATCTACAAAATTATTGAGCCTTTAATCATGAATTATTGCTATGTTTTGATGAGATTTAGAGGTTCTTATGGACTTTATTTATATGAATGCATGTACTCTTGGTCAAAGATAGAAAATGAGGAATTGGACCTAAAAGAGCTCAAAAGGAGATGAAGTGTAAAGTGATCAAATGACATGATGATTTTGCCGAGAGGTACGACCACCGATAAGCACAACCCTTGGTGTGGTCTTCACCTCCCTCTGCATGAAGCTCATAATAAAGGTAAAGAATTTGTAAAGGGGTGTGGCCGTCGTGCGACATGCACAAGGCCTGGTGCAAACTGCACCCTACTTCGCACTTAGCTCCAAATGCAAGCCAATTCACTGGTCAAATAAAGCTGAGCTGTGAAATGCGCATAACGTGACGTGCAAAATACACGTCACGCTGCACAACTCTGATGGAGAAATTTTTTTCCACTTTTGTATAATGAATTGAGAACACTCTAAAACCCAATTTAGGCATAGTTTTTGATAGTTTTGAATAGTTTTTAATTTTAAGATCAAGTTTATCTCCCAAGGCAAGATAGAAGGTTTCACTTAATTCTCTCCATCTTCAACCTTGTACTTGTAAATTTGTGCTTGGATATTGGATTGTTGCTACAATTAATGAAAAGGAATCTAACTTTCCCTTTGGGTATACTTTCTTCTTCCTTTAGCATGCGTGTCTAACTGTCCATGTCTAGGGATGTGTTTATGATGGGTACTTGATTAAAGGGTATGGGTCTTGCTTATTTGTGTTTATAATTGCTAATATGATATGGGTCTAGTGAATTCACCATATTTTAACTCTAAAATTGGTGGTTGCAAATATTGATTGTTGTTACTTAATTATGTTCTTACTTGATAAAGAGGTCCATAATTTTGAATATGAATTTTGGTACTTGGGATTCTAATTAGATTTAGGCTAGAAATAGCTTAATTCACCGTAAACACCCATTTAAGGGTCTAAGTTAGAGATAGTGTGACCTCCCCAAGCCTATATTGTTTGGTTAATAGTTAAACCATGGTGCTTGAACAAAGACCATTGGATAAATATTTGTGAGATTGAAAGATTAGCATTCATGCCTAAAACTAATGCTACCTATGTTATTTAGTAAGAATTTATGCAATTGAGCAAGTACCTTGACTCGTGTTTGAGACCAATCAGAAACACATCCCTATTCATCCTCTCTCTTGTTTACACCTTGCATATACTTTATTGTTTGGTTTGAAATTGAATTGTGACAGATTTCCAATTACCCCTTTTTTACATTATAGTTTTTTGAACAATCGACTCTAATTGTAAGCTCTTTTCCCACAATCTCATTGGCTAAGCTACCATTCCCTGTGGGATCAACTCCAACTTCCATTGGGTAATATAAATTTTATTTTTCTTAACAATCATTGTCACCTCCGTAATGGAGAGTGTTACTTGAGCGTTATCAAAAATGGAGTTGTTGCCGGGGAATGGTTTATGAGTAGCTATTTGATTGTGAATTGAAATCACTTTGTAGAGTGTTTGTTCTTATTTTATTTGGTTTGTTCTTTTTTGTTTGTTGAGCAGGCAGCCCATGAGCGAAGTGGGTGACAATGAAAGTGTAGATAGATTCATGGACGTAACCAATAAACCCGTAATTCAAGGAGGGGTAGGTGCAATCCGCCTACCTCCCACGGTTAGAAATGTGGTGTTCCATGTCTCTAGCACTATGCTCCATCTCATACAAATGATATGTATGTTTGGAGTAGCAGCACACAAAGATGCAAATAGGCACATCCAGAACTTCGTGGAGATATGCCAACCTTTCATCCTCCAAAACATCCTCCAAGAATCTATTAGTCTTCGCCTATTTCCCTTCTCTCTAACGAGGGAAGCCACTACTTGGTTGGAAGAAGTACAAAATCTTTCATGGTTTGATTTTTCCCTCCCTAAAGGATGATGCAGCTGAGGGATGATATTATCAACTTTCGCCAAGTTCCCGATGAGCCTTTGCACAAGGCATGGTTGAGGTTTAAAAAGAAAATCATGTTGTGTCCTAACCACAGATTGCTAGATAATGTCCTTCTATAAAGCTTTTATAGGGATTTGAACACAATGAACAAGTCCATGGGAAACAACCTCAAGGGTGGTACCTTTCTAGACCAACAATTTGCTCTCACCTCAGCCCTTTTAGAAAAAATGAACAAGACTAACTGAGCTTGGCACATGAGGGAGGCTGATGTTCCTACCACCGGAGTGACCTCATCTATTTTGACAAATGTGATGAGAAGAATGGATGAAGAGATGGATGATATAATGTCCAAGATGATGACATATGACCTCTTGGCCAATCATATGATGGGGGTCAAAAGTGCTATGACCGAGAATGTTGTGAGTACACCGAAGATCAAAGTTAGTGATGATGAGCTAATAACCATTATGGATGGTAAACTTTGCGACTTGTTG
>QJPP01007070.1:0-12821 GCA_003996215.1 Jaltomata sinuosa | reverse complement strand
GTGAATGTTGTGAGTACTCCCAAGCTTAAAGCCAATAATGAGGATGTTCTTACTATTGTGTATGGGAAGATTTGATATTTGTCGATGGGTTATTGAATCGGGTATTGGCACTTGAGGGACGAGAATCAAGGTTGGATTAAGGATAAAGAATGAGATGGCAATTGGAGGGATCGTGACAAAGAAGGTGATAAATATAATCACCGGAGTTCAAATCCTTATGTGACTTTTCCAAAGGCCGATGCCACTTTTAAGCCCATCATGAGCAACCTCGTGCATTCAAAAATTGAGGATTTGTTATCCCGTGTTTTGAAAAAGGTTTAGTTAACCGATAATGGCATGAAGGATCTTAATAGTGAAGTGTCGACTCTTTACCAAATGGTGAGATCACACTCGGCTTCTATCAAGAATTTTGAGGTGCAAATGAACCACTTGTTCACTCTACACTCAGATCATGCAATCCTACACCTATGAGGCTTCTCATGGCTGATAGGTTAATCAAATGTCCAATAGGGATCCTATTTGATGTATTAGTCAAGGTTGACAAACTCATCCTACTGGCCTATTTTGTGATCTTTGATTGTGATATGGATATTGAGGTGCCCATCATATTGGGGAAATCATTGTTAACTACGGGGAGGGCCTTAGTTTATTTAGAACTCCGAGACCTCAAATTTTGAGTGGGGAGCGAGGAGGTAACCTTCAACATATGCCAACCCACAAAGCCACTGGATGAGCTTTGAGTAGTATCCGTGATCAATGTTGAGGGCAAGTTTGTGGATGCCCATGATGAGAGTGTAAAGAATGAAGTACCCGATCCTTTGATGTTGCCACCTGAGCAACAAGATGATGTAATGAAGGTATTGATGGAGCAATTCCCCTTATTGGGATGGGGCCACGCTAATCATATTGGCATGCTCTCCAACAATGATTTAGGAATAAGATACTATCATCGAGCCACGACATAAAATCAAGCTCTTCTTGGGAGACAATCCAAGTTCTTTTACTTTACGTTTGTTAGCTTTTGTTATTTTTGGTGTATTTTTAGGAATGCATGATGAGGAAAAATGACTAAGTGGAAAATAAGACAACAAGGGGACGTGCAGAGTCCTGTGCGGTTCGCACATGTTGTTGTGCGTGTCACATGGGGCATCACATTCAAATAATAAAACTAGGGAAATAATTGCAAGCTGGAGGTAATGTGCCTGGGCTATGCATTTTGCACAAGCCATTGTGCGCGTCACACCTCCATCGTACCACCAAGTAGAAAGCTGGGCAAACATCAGGCATAAATTTGACTGGTGCAAGGTGATGTGTGAGCCGCATAAGAGCTTGTGTGAATCACATGTCACGGCGCACCAAGGTATGTTTTAAAAAATTGTTTGACATATTGATAAGTCGGCAATCTACAAAATTATTGAGCCTTTAATCATGAATTATTGCTATGTTTTGATGAGATTTAGAGGTTCTTATGGACTTTATTTATATGAATGCATGTACTCTTGGTCAAAGATAGAAAATGAGGAATTGGACCTAAAAGAGCTCAAAAGGAGATGAAGTGTAAAGTGATCAAATGACATGATGATTTTGCCGAGAGGTACGACCACCGATAAGCACAACCCTTGGTGTGGTCTTCACCTCCCTCTGCATGAAGCTCATAATAAAGGTAAAGAATTTGTAAAGGGGTGTGGCCGTCGTGCGACATGCACAAGGCCTGGTGCAAACTGCACCCTACTTCGCACTTAGCTCCAAATGCAAGCCAATTCACTGGTCAAATAAAGCTGAGCTGTGAAATGCGCATAACGTGACGTGCAAAATACACGTCACGCTGCACAACTCTGATGGAGAAATTTTTTTCCACTTTTGTATAATGAATTGAGAACACTCTAAAACCCAATTTAGGCATAGTTTTTGATAGTTTTGAATAGTTTTTAATTTTAAGATCAAGTTTATCTCCCAAGGCAAGATAGAAGGTTTCACTTAATTCTCTCCATCTTCAACCTTGTACTTGTAAATTTGTGCTTGGATATTGGATTGTTGCTACAATTAATGAAAAGGAATCTAACTTTCCCTTTGGGTATACTTTCTTCTTCCTTTAGCATGCGTGTCTAACTGTCCATGTCTAGGGATGTGTTTATGATGGGTACTTGATTAAAGGGTATGGGTCTTGCTTATTTGTGTTTATAATTGCTAATATGATATGGGTCTAGTGAATTCACCATATTTTAACTCTAAAATTGGTGGTTGCAAATATTGATTGTTGTTACTTAATTATGTTCTTACTTGATAAAGAGGTCCATAATTTTGAATATGAATTTTGGTACTTGGGATTCTAATTAGATTTAGGCTAGAAATAGCTTAATTCACCGTAAACACCCATTTAAGGGTCTAAGTTAGAGATAGTGTGACCTCCCCAAGCCTATATTGTTTGGTTAATAGTTAAACCATGGTGCTTGAACAAAGACCATTGGATAAATATTTGTGAGATTGAAAGATTAGCATTCATGCCTAAAACTAATGCTACCTATGTTATTTAGTAAGAATTTATGCAATTGAGCAAGTACCTTGACTCGTGTTTGAGACCAATCAGAAACACATCCCTATTCATCCTCTCTCTTGTTTACACCTTGCATATACTTTATTGTTTGGTTTGAAATTGAATTGTGACAGATTTCCAATTACCCCTTTTTTACATTATAGTTTTTTGAACAATCGACTCTAATTGTAAGCTCTTTTCCCACAATCTCATTGGCTAAGCTACCATTCCCTGTGGGATCAACTCCAACTTCCATTGGGTAATATAAATTTTATTTTTCTTAACAATCATTGTCACCTCCGTAATGGAGAGTGTTACTTGAGCGTTATCAAAAATGGAGTTGTTGCCGGGGAATGGTTTATGAGTAGCTATTTGATTGTGAATTGAAATCACTTTGTAGAGTGTTTGTTCTTATTTTATTTGGTTTGTTCTTTTTTGTTTGTTGAGCAGGCAGCCCATGAGCGAAGTGGGTGACAATGAAAGTGTAGATAGATTCATGGACGTAACCAATAAACCCGTAATTCAAGGAGGGGTAGGTGCAATCCGCCTACCTCCCACGGTTAGAAATGTGGTGTTCCATGTCTCTAGCACTATGCTCCATCTCATACAAATGATATGTATGTTTGGAGTAGCAGCACACAAAGATGCAAATAGGCACATCCAGAACTTCGTGGAGATATGCCAACCTTTCATCCTCCAAAACATCCTCCAAGAATCTATTAGTCTTCGCCTATTTCCCTTCTCTCTAACGAGGGAAGCCACTACTTGGTTGGAAGAAGTACAAAATCTTTCATGGTTTGATTTTTCCCTCCCTAAAGGATGATGCAGCTGAGGGATGATATTATCAACTTTCGCCAAGTTCCCGATGAGCCTTTGCACAAGGCATGGTTGAGGTTTAAAAAGAAAATCATGTTGTGTCCTAACCACAGATTGCTAGATAATGTCCTTCTATAAAGCTTTTATAGGGATTTGAACACAATGAACAAGTCCATGGGAAACAACCTCAAGGGTGGTACCTTTCTAGACCAACAATTTGCTCTCACCTCAGCCCTTTTAGAAAAAATGAACAAGACTAACTGAGCTTGGCACATGAGGGAGGCTGATGTTCCTACCACCGGAGTGACCTCATCTATTTTGACAAATGTGATGAGAAGAATGGATGAAGAGATGGATGATATAATGTCCAAGATGATGACATATGACCTCTTGGCCAATCATATGATGGGGGTCAAAAGTGCTATGACCGAGAATGTTGTGAGTACACCGAAGATCAAAGTTAGTGATGATGAGCTAATAACCATTATGGATGGTAAACTTTGCGACTTGTTGGTGAGTTCTCATACCAGTTATTATCGCTCGAGGTATCAGAATTACGGTTGGATTAAGGATAAGGAACGAGATGGTAATTGGAGGGATCGTGTCAAGAAGGGTGATAGATACAATCACCGGAGCTCAAATCCATACGTACCTCCAAACAAGTCGAATACCTTATATCAACCAACCATAAGCAATCCCGGACACTAAAATATAGAGGACATATTGTCCTTGGTTTTGATGAAAGTAGAGACAACAAATACCTGGGTTAGTGAGGTTAAAAGAAAAGTTTCATCACTTCACCAAACCGTGAGATCTCATTCGGCCTCAATTAAGAATCTTGAGGCACTAATGAACCATCTATCCACTCAAATAAATTCTATATTGAAGGGAACCCTCCCTAGTGACACCACAACCAATCCTAAAAATAACGCTCATGTTATGGCTATTGTTACTAAAAGTGGAAGAATGAGTGGTGTGGTGAAAAAGCCCGTAGGGGATATTGTGGAGAAGTTGACTGATGTGGTGAAGAAGCCTAGTATTAAAGTCATTGTGGAGCCTATTGACAAGGAAAAAGAGGTTATATGTGACAAATATGTTGTAGAATCGGAAGTTGGGGTGAAGCTTGGCACATCCAATGTTTTGGTGAATGTTGATATTAATGATGAAAAGGAAGAGGTTGAATCTCCTCCCCAAATGGCCATAGACATTGAGGAGGACACTCTTATTATGCATGGTGTATCGACCACACCCAAGGGACCTCCTACGTACCCTCAAAGGTTAAATAAAAAGAAGGAAGAGAACATATTCAATAAGTTTGTTGACATGTTCAGCAAACTTTTGATAAATATTCCTTTAGTTGAAGCCTTAATGCAAATTCCGGGGTACGCCAAATTCATGAACAAGTTGCTCAAGAAAAAGAAGTTTGTTGATGTGGCCACCATTGAGATCTCACACAGCTGTAGCACTGTGGTGACAAGTAATGTTGCTACAAAACAGGAAGACCCGGGTGCATTCACTATTCTTTGCACTATTGGGTTGGTTGTGTTCCGGAAGGCCTTGTGTGATTTAGGGGCAAGCATCAACTTGATGCTTCTAGTGGTCTTCAAGAAGTTAGGATTAGGTATGCCAAAACCTACACCTATGCGACTCCTCATGGCTAATCGGTCCATCAAGCGTCCGATAGGAATTTTATTTGATGTGTTTTTCAAGGTCGATAAGTTTATCCTCTTGGCCTACTTCGTGATTTTTGATTGTGAAGTGGATATAGAGGTGCCCACCATTTTGGGGTTACCATTGTTGTCTATGGGGAGATCCTTAGTGGATGTTGCACTCGGAGAACTCAAAGTTGTAGTAGGAAGTGAGTAGTGACATTCAACATATACCAACCCACAAAGCCTCTGGATGAATTGCATAGAGTATCGATGATAGATGTTGAGGGAAAGATAGATGATGCCCTTGAGGAGTTTGAAATAGGCAAGATGCCCAAGTTTGAGGGGTTTCCAAGTTGGCAACAATATGATGTGTTGAGGGTGCTGACGGAGTAATTTCCCTTCTTAGGATGGAGCCACACTAATAAGATTAGCATGCTATCCAACAACGACTGAGGAATAAGATACCATCGTCGAGCCGCAATGGTAAATCAAGCGCTTCTTGGGAGCCAACCCAAGTGTTTTTACTTTTTCTTTGTTTGTTTTGGGAATGCATGGAGAGGAAAAATGACAAAGTGGAAAAAAGAGACAAAAAAGGGATGTACGGATGGCCGTGCGATTTGCACAAGCTATTGTGTGCATCACACAGGACACTGCATCCTAAGTCAGTGAACTAGAAGAAAAATGTTGAGTTTGAAGTGATGTGCACTGGGTTGTGCATTCCGCACAAGCCCTTTTGAGCGTCGCACCACCTCAACACACCATAACAGAAAGCGGAGCTAAGTTTGGGCATGAAATTGGCTGGTGCGAAGCGACATGTGGTCCGTACAAGAGCTTGTGAAAATTGCATGTTGTGGCACACCAAGGTTAGTTTTAAATTTTTTTTTGACCTACCCATTGACTAACCCAACCCAGAGACCGAATCAGTGACTTTTCTTCTTCTTTTTCTCTTTCAAAACCACCACCTCCACCTATTTTCTTCCATATTCCTCAAAACCTCCACAATGTTTCTCCAAAATATCTCCCAGAAATATAACACCCCGTACCTTTAAAAACCTATGTGACTAAGTAAATATCGACAAAGGTATTTGAGCTCGAGATTGTGAAGGGGTACTTTGGCCTAGAATTTGAAATGGTCAAATGTATATAAGTGTTAAGTTAAATTATAAGGAGGAGGGTTTTGAAAATGAGATAAAACAAGTGAGGTACTTGCTCGACTTATCTAAGCTCTTACGTGACAAGTAGGTGCATCACCTACCTACGCTAACGAACTAAGTTCCGAGGGCCGATTACGGGCAGCAACACCATGGATTATTAGACCTAATGGTAGCCCAAATGAAGCTTAAAGTGGGCCCATCAAAGCACAACCAAATCTGGCCCAAACAACTACAAAAGGTAGCCACCAATATTGACCACATTTTGACCCAAGAGAAGCCCAAAATCAGCCCCAAAACTTAACCCTTTTGAGGGCCAAGCAAAGGGTAATTTTGGCCCAAGTTTCTTGACCCATTTTGGCCCAAATATACTCAAAAAAAGTCGGCCAAAAAGGTCCCTTTATATAGGCCATTTGCTGATTAATGTTGATCACAAAAAGCTAGAAAATTCTCTCTTATCTCATTTCCTTTTTGGCAGCCCTTCTTTCCCTTTAGGGTTCTAAGAAGACCAAGATTAATTGAAGCTTAAGGTGAGTTAAACAACTTGTTATCTTGGTATTAATCTACTACATATAGCTAGGATATCCTATGGTAAGAAAGACATGAACTATGGCAGCCACTTTCTTATGATTTAACACATGGAAATTGTGTAACAATTAAGAGATTTCTTCTTCTCTTGTTGGTGTATGTGTAGGGGTTACTTAAGCTTTTAAAGCATCAATAAAAAGAGGATAAAAACACACCTTCAAGTGTGGTATGTACTCTGCCCATAATAATTTTTTTGGGTTGAAGTTCGGATGGACAATTGTTGTTGAATTGTTGTTAAGAACTCACGGGACGGCGATCGGAAGCCGTGAGTTCAATGTGTTGCTATTGTATTTCGGCATGGTGGGTTGTGTAGGGGATGTTTGATGTGTTTTGTATTATTGGAGGCAGTAGGTTGGGGTGTGTGTGTTGTGTATTGGATAAGGGGAGGAAGGTGTGACGATACACCTTTAATTAATGCAAAATACGTAAATCTGCCCGGGAAATGTTTAGCTACTATTTTGGGAGTGTTGCAGCAGGTTTAAGAGCTAATATTAGCTTCATTATACCCTTGTGTTGTAGATTAACTTAATAAGGGAAAGTCCAAGGTGTGGTAAGCGCAATCTTCGGAAGGAACGAGGTATGTTAAGGCTTCTTTATTCCTTATCGGCATGAATCTAGAAATAGAACTCTAAATCTCCGAAAGAAGGAATTTGAGTATTTTGTTGTAAGAGAGCTGATGTGGTAACTCAACAAGTCTTAAGGAACTAATTTATACATTATGGTGATTCAAGTCGCCTTCTTATAAAAATCTGATTCTTTTTGCACGAAATGTAAGTTATCCTTTTGTCAAGTTTCTTCTTTGTAGTGTGATCTCTAATCAAGCTTTAGAAAGTATACAATGAAAGTTAGAAAGTCAAATCCCCATTTATATGTGTTTGGTATGTTGATTCCAACACCTAGTAAGCCAAGGCTAAAGAAGTTATCTAAATGAACCTTCATAAATAACAAGAATAGCTTGAAGGTCAATCTAGTAATACACTTATTATGTGTGGTTTGCGTGTTAGTGTGCACCGAAGTGCTACTGCCATATTGAGGCTATTATATACATAGTGTGCACCGAGGTGCTACTGCCATATTGAGGCCATTATACACATAGTGTGCACCGAGGTGCTACTGCCATATTGAGGCCATTATATACATAGTGTACGCCGAGGCGCTACTGCCATATTGAGGCTATTAAATACAGGGTGCGCGGAGGCGCTGTTGTGGTTCAGTGTGGGTTATAAATAGTGAGTTGCAGCGTGAGTTAATGCATGTGTTGTGTTCTAAAAAGAATAAAGGAGAAAGAGCTTAACGAGTCTTACCAATTAAGGTTTACAAGTTTCATATTTTATCTTATTCAGATTTACTACTTGCGACTTGATTTTATGCTTCTACCTTACATGCCAGTACATTATTGTCGTACTGACGCCCCATTGCCTGGGGGCGCTGCATTCATGCCTGCAGGTCCAGACAGAAACCCAGATAGACCTCTTCAGTAGGAGTTGCGGAGTTCAGCCATTTTGGTAAGCTCCATTCTTCCGGGAGCTGACGAGTCAGAGGTCTAGCTTATATTTTGACCAGGTTATGTATATGTACAGCTTATGGGTAGTCCAGGGCCCTGTCCTGGATATGAGATATTTTACTTACTCCTAGAGCCTTGTAGACGTGTATATGTACATCAGTGTTGGGTATGGCCTTGTCGGCCTTGTTATTAGTTATCTACTATGATAATAGCCTTGTCGGCCTTGAGTTGCTTAACTATTATTGAGATTTCAGTGTTTCCAATTGTAATTCTTAGAGACCTTGTCGGTCTCAGACCCCCAGCAGGTTCAATAGAGATACACTCTATTTTGACACCCTCAACCTTTTGGGGCTCCGGGTGTCGGTCATGCCTCCCATGGTTTGGGGCGTGACAAACTTGGTATCAGAGCACGTCGAATCCCAGGGAGTCTACAAGCCGTGTCTAGTAGAGTCTTGCTTATGGGTGTGTTGTGCACCATACCTATAATCATGAGGCTACAGGACATTTAGGAATTGTTATCCTTCTTTCATTTGCTAGATCGTGCAATAGAGCGAGGTCATAAGATGTTTGAAGTCTAATTCATGTTTTTCTATTTCTTGTTTAAAGAAATGCCTGTGACCAGACAAATGAGTAGCCGACGGGTTGGCACGGATACGGGGGAAGGTATTAGTCGTTCCCCGCCTATCCGATTGGATAGATTTGAGGCTCAAAGTGAATCACCGACACCAGAGATCTCAGTTTATCAAGTACCTGATGAGACTAGAGGGGATCCAGTACCCCTGACCCCACCTGCTCCAGTGGCATCTGAGATAGCTAGAGATGAACCAGCACATGTAGCTCCTCCACCTGAAGCAGAGGACCAGGACATCAGGAGTGCTGTTGGATTATTGACCCAGATGGTAGCCACACAACAACAACAAATTGGGGCATCAACGAGTGCTAGGTCAGGTGGCTCAGAAAGTTCTAGGGCTCGAGAGTTTATCAGCCTAAGTCCTCCTATATTTACAGGCTCTGACCCACGTGAGGATCCTCAGGAGTTTATTGATCAGACTTATCGAGTACTTCGAGTCATGCATGCAACAGTCGTGGAGGCAGTGGAGTTTGCATCTTTCAGGTTACGAGATGTGGCCATTTTATGGTTCGAGGCTTGGGATCGGTCTAGGGGATCAAATGCACCCCAGCTGAATGGGAGGAATTTTCAGAGGCCTTCCTAGCTCACTATCTTCCACAGGAGGTTCGAGAGGCCAGACTTGATCAATTTCTAGCCCTTAGGCAGGGCAATATGAATGTTCGACAGTATAGCCTCAGATTTAATTCATTAGCCAGGTATGCCCCCAACATTGTGAGTACGATGCGAGCTAGAGTTCATCGATATGTGCGTGGTCTTAAGGATGAATTGATTAAGGGATTAACAATAGCAGCCACACAAGAGGATATGAATATTTCTAAGATACAGGCTATTGCTCAGACTGCAGAGGATCTTGAAGTACAAATTGGAGATAACCAAAGCCGAGAAAGGGATCAGAATAAGAGGGCTAGATCTATTAGGTCCTATGTAGAGCCACGAGGTAATGTTAGGCCACATTTTAATAGGCGATCACCCCACCCTACTAGTGGTGCCCCATATCAGTTGCAAAGGCAGAGGTATGATCGTTTTTCTCAGACTGGACCAGGCCACAGTTCAGGTGCATCCAGTTCCTATCGCCAGGGGCATTCAGGTCAGATGAGGCCACCTTTGCCACCTTGTGTTCAGTGCGGTAGGAAGCATCCTGGGATATGTCGCCTGGTTTCAGATACTTGTTATTCGTGTGGGCATCCTGGTCACTTTATGCGAGACTGTCCGAGTAGAGGTAGGAGTGAGATATCCCAGCCTACAGGGTCGATGGCAGCTTCTTCATCTACTATTCGTCCCCCTAGGACAGGACAACAGGCTACACCAGGTCGTGGTAGAGGTAGAGGAGGAGGAGGAGCATCCAGTTCAGGCGGGGGTCAGAATCGCACTTATGCTCTAGCCGGTCGCCAGGACTTGGAATCGTCACCTGATGTTGTTACAGGTACATTGACTATTTTTACTCATGCTGTTTATGCACTTATAGATCCTTGCTCTACTCTTTCATATGTTACCCCGCTCGTTGCTAGTAAGTTGGGGGTAGGCCCTGAGTTATTGCCTAGACCATTTGTTGTATCTACGCCAGTTGGTGAATCTATTATAGCTAGACGAGTTTATCGAGATTGTGCAGTGTGGATTTATGACCATCTCACTTCAGCTGATCTAATCGAATTAGATATGATTTACTTCGATGTCATTATGGGCATGGACTGGTTAGCTGCATGTTATGCTAATATCGATTGTAGAAATAAGGTTGTCAAATTCCATTTTTCGGAAGAAACAATCCTGGAATGGAAAGGTAATGCTGCCACGCCAAGGGGTAGGGTTATTTCCTACCTTAAAGCCCAGAAAATGATTTCTAAAGGCTATATTTATCATTTAGTCCGAGTACAAAGCACAGAGGATGGACCAGTGACTCCTCAATCGGTTCCCGGGGTGAGTCAATTTCTAGATGTATTCCCGGATGAGCTTCCAGGAATCCCTCCAGAAAGGGAAATTGAGTTTGCCATTGACCTACTCCCAGATACTCAGCCAATATCAATTCCCCCTTACAGGATGGCTCCTGCAGAATTAAGAGAGTTAAAAGAACAATTAAAGGATCTACTCGAAAAAGGCTTCATTAGGCCTAGTACATCGCCATGGGGCGCACCAGTTTTGTTTGTTCGTAAGAAGGATGGGTCCTTGAGAATGTGTATCGATTACCGACAACTGAACAAAGTTACAATCAAGAATAAGTATCCGCTTCCAAGGATTGATGACCTTTTTGATCAGTTGCAAGGCGCCAAGTGTTTTTCAAAAATTGACTTGCGGTTGGGGTATCACCAGTTACGTGTTAAAGGGGTAGATGTTCCAAAAACAGCCTTTAGGACAAGGTATGGCCACTTTGAATTTCTAGTAATGTCTTTTGGACTTACTAATGCCCCAGCAGCTTTTATGGATCTAATGAATCGGGTATTCAAGCCATTCCTAGATGTATTCGTGATCGTATTTATTGACGATATCCTGATTTACTCACGGTCCAAAGCCGAACATGCTGATCATTTACGTGCAGTATTGCAAACACTTCAGAATCATAAATTATATGCGAAGTTCTCCAAATGTGAGTTTTGGTTGACTTCGGGGGCTTTTCTTGGCCATATAGTTACAGACGAAGGTATTAGAGTTGACGGCCAAAAGATTGAAGCAGTAAAGAAGTGGCCGAGGCCCTTGAATGCTACAGAGATCCGTAGTTTTTTGGGCTTAGCAGGGTATTACCGAAGGTTTGTAGAAGGGTTTTCTTCTATATCTGCACCATTGACAAAGTTGACTCATAAAGCTGCCAAGTTCCAGTGGTCTGATGCATGTGAGCAGAGTTTTCAGGAGTTGAAGGACAGGCTTACTTCAGCACCTGTCTTAACTCTGCCAGAGAGCACAGAAGGTTATGTTGTTTATTGTGATGCTTCAAGGATTGGGTTGGGTTGCATTTTAATGCAACATGGTAAAGTTATTGCCTATGCCTCGAGACAACTAAGAAAGCACGAACAAAATTACCCTACTCACGATCTTGAATTGGCAGCAGTTATATTTGCCTTGAAAATTTGGCGCCATTACTTGTTTGGAGTCCATGTAGACGTGTTTACGGACCACAAAAGTCTACAGTATTTATTCAAATAGAAGGATTTAAACCTAAGGCAAAGAAGGTGGCTAGAGTTACTAAAGGATTATGACGTAGATATTTTTTATAATCCAGGGAAGGCCAATGTAGTGGCCGATGCACTTAGCCGCAAATCCATGGGAAGCTTGAGCCACGTGGAAAATAGAAAGATTGAGATGACAAGAGAACTACATCAGTTAGCTAATTTGCAGGTTCGACTACTAGACCAAGGTAATGGGGGAGTTGTTATTCAAAGCACAGCGGAATCCTCACTTGTGACGGAGGTAAAGGAAAGACAATATGATGATCCAGAATTAGTAAGATTGAGGGAGGAAATTCCACAACAAAAGCAACCACTAATAGAGCTTAAGGAAGATGGGGTTCTGAGATATCAAGGTCGTCTATGTGTACCTAACGTCGGGGAGCTTCGGGAGAAAATTTTGGCAGAAGTTCACTATTCCCGCTATCCAATCCATCCAGGAGCGACGAAGATGTATCATGATCTTCGACAGATTTATTGGTGGAATAATATGAAGAGAAATATTGCAGAGTTTGTAGCCCAATGCCCGAATTGTCAACAGGTAAAAATTGAACACCAGAGACCTGGAGGTCTAACTCAAAGTATAGTGATACCTACCTGAAAATGGGAGGTGATCAACATGGACTTTATTACAGGCTTACCCCGTACTTATCGGAAGTATGATTCCATATGGGTGATTGTAGATCGACTTACAAAATCAGCTCACTTTTTGCCAGTCAGGACAACTTATACTGCTGAAGATTATGCCAAGTTGTATATTAGTGAAATAGTTCGACTTCATGGTGTCCCAATTT
>QJPP01007069.1:0-174125 GCA_003996215.1 Jaltomata sinuosa | reverse complement strand
ATCAGATCCATAAAAGCTGCTGGTGCATTTGTTAGCCCAAATGACATAACTAAAAATTCAAAATGACCATACCGTGTTCGGAAAGTTGTCTTGGGTATATCTTTCTCTTTGACTTTTACTTGATGATAACCCAAACTCAAATCAATCTTCGAGGAACACTTAGCACCATGTAACTGGTCAAACAAATCATCAATCCTAGAAAGGGGATATTTGTTCTTAATTATCACCTTATTCAACTGCCGATAGTCAATACACATTCTCAATGAGCCATCTTTCTTACGTACAAATAAAACTGGTGCTCCCCAAGGGGATATACTAGGCTTTATGAATCCCTTTTCTAACAAATCTTTTAATTGCTCCTTCAATTCTCGTAATTCTGCCGGGCCCATCCTATATGGAGGGATGGAGATGGGTTGAGTACCTAGAATCACATCAACACCAAACTCTATCTCTCGTTCTGGAGGCAAACCTGGAAGCTCTTCGGGAAATACATCAGAAAATTCATTTACCACTGGAATAGACTGAAGATCTAGTGGCTCCGCATCTATATCTCTCACTCTCACTAGATGACATATGTACCCTTTGGACATCATCTTCTTTGCCTTAAGATGAGAAATAAACTTACCTCTTGGTGTCCCAACATTACCTTTCCATTCAAGGACTGCCTCTTTTGGAAAATGGAAACTCACCCTCTTAGCTCGGCAATCTACCGTGGCATAACATGAAGCCAACTAATCCATACCCATTATAACGTCAAAATCTATCATATCTAGCTCAACAAGGTCAGCCAATGTGTTACGGTCACAAACAGTTACTATGCAATTACGATAGACTTTTCTAGCTATAATAGACTCGCTAGTTGGCGTAAATACTTCAAATGGTTTAACCAAGAATTCTGGCGTTCCTTCAAACTTTCCAGCAATCAATGGAGTTACATATGATAGTGTAGAGCCTGGATCAATTAATGCATATACATTATATGAAAAGATGGACAATGTACCTGTAACCACATCAGGTGAAGCCTCCAAATTCTGTCGTTCTGCTAGAGCATATGTACGATTTTGAACTCCACTAGAACTGGCAGTTCCTCTACAACCTCTACCACGACCTGCAGGCACCTGTGGCCCCCTACCTAAATAAGGCACCGATGATGATGATGCAGCAACCGATCTAGTAGGTTGTGCCATGCTACCCATGCCCCTTTGAGGGAAATTTCTCATCATGTGTCCCGGTGTACCACACCAAAAACAAACATTTGTTCCAAGCCGACATATACCTGGATGATTTCTTCCACATTATTTACAAGACTGTCTAGGAGGTCTTGGTTGGGTCGCACTTCCTTGTTCTTGGTACCCCGCTACTTGTGAGCCTTGACTCTCACTCCTTTGCCCAAATTGATTAGCCCTACACCCTTGAAACCGAGGTGGAGCGCTAGCTGTAGAGTAGGAAGATGATGGCCTAGGCAGTCTATTAGAAAACCGAGGCCTAAACTCACCTAGGGATGCCGTAAATTGGCCCATAGATCTGGCCCTCTTGGACTGCCCTCTTTCCGACTCTTGTGTCCTTTTTATTTGCCTTTGATCCTCCATCTTTTGTGCAAAAGCTTGTATCCTTGCTATATCCATATCTTTGTTCAAAGCAGCAATAGTACAATCCCTAACCAGATATGAATCCAATCTATCCACGTAACGATGAACTCTATCCTCCATAGTAGCTACTACATTAGGAGCATACCTGGCCAAAGAATTAAACTTGAGACTATACTCTCTCACGCTCATATTCCCTTGGTGAAGATTTAAGAACTGAGTTGCACGGGCCTCCCGAATCTCCAATGGCAGATAATGGTCAAGGAATGCCTTTTTAAACTCTTTCCATTTAGCTGAAGGTGTATTTATACCCCTAGATTGTTTCCAAGCTTCGTACCACAATATAGCCACACCTTTTAATCTATATGTTGCCAACTCAACTGCTTCCTTACCAGATACATGCATAATATCTAAGGTCCTTTGGATTTGATCAATAAAGTCTTGCGGATCTTCATTAGGATCTGACCCGGTAAATGATGGAGGGTCCAAATTAAGGAAATCACGTATCCGCACACTAGCTTCCCTATTTGCACCACTAGTACCTGCAATTGGACCTGCTTGCCCTTGTCCTTGACCAGCAAGTATACGAGTCAACAATTGGACTGCATTCTTTAAATCTTGGTCAGTAGCATTAACCGGTGGTTCTTGGGGTGCTGCTGCCCTCCTTAGCTCTTCTGGAGACGGAGGAGTGGAGGAAGTCCGTGATGAAGACAGTTGAGCCTCACTTTGATTAGCTCGTCTAGGTGGTGATTTGCTGGTCCCTTCTCCAGTAGCCACATCTACTTGCTTACCAGTACTCTTACTTTTCCTAGTAACCGACATTTTTGCTATAATGAAAACAATTTAAACGTTAGATACGATAAACCTATAACATTGGCTCTATTGCACAATCTAAGAGATGAAGAAAAAGAGACAACTCCTAAATGTCCCGTAGCCTCCTGTTTATAGATGTGGTGCACAACACACCCATAAGAAAGACTCTATATAGACACGGCTTTGTAGACTCCCTAAGATGACCTGCTCTGATACCACTTTTGTCACGCCTCAAATTACATTTAGACGGACAGGCACTCGATGCTCTAAAGGCCCGAGAGAACCAACTTATAACCTGTGATTCATCATGCATATAACTATGACAATTAAGAAGCTTTGACTATAGATAAGCTTCCTGAATAACAAGACCAACATAGATAGGCCCAAAACTTATGTACACGATGTGGCCATTGAGGCCACAACTGTTAAGAGCAAAGACATAACTAAGTTTTACTTTAACATTAGTCTAAAAAGCCTCTACAAGATAGACAAACTTAGTTTAGGTCAGGACATGGCCCCGCCTTACCCTTAACTATACAATACCCAAAATATATACCAAAGACTCGGTAAAGCCCCGAATCAACCTGGAGCTCACCAACAGCAGCCGAGTGTCCTGTGCTCCTACTGGGAAGGTCTACTAGCCAGAGTACATATGCCTGTGGCATGAAATGCAGCGTCCCCATGAGGGACGTCAGTACGAGAGAATGTACTGAATATGTAAGGCATAAAGTAAACCATATGTAAACAAGAGATCAAATAGAATCAGGTATTAGTGCATAAACATGTAAATAAGAACAGAAGATCACATTTGCTTACACTTGTGAAATCATGTATATTACAGTCTTTGCTTACTCTTCTTTGCTTTATGATCATTGTAAGGCATGTAATACACGTGACCAACTGATCAGTGGTAGAAGAGGAGTCCCATGCTAGGAAATTTAACTCCTGGGATGCTGCCCTCATAAATATACAAATTGGGATCGACCCATGCTAGGCTTTCGCCCCTAGGCTGCCACCCATAAGTACACAAATAGGGATCGACCCATTCTAGGCTTTCACACCTGGGCTGCCACCCACACGTATACAGATTACTTCATTTAGTTTCTTTAATCTTTGAGATTGTCACTTTGGTGGTTGTAACCTTTATTGAGCTCAAAACTATGGACCAGTAGTAGAAGACATGTGAACATGCACTTAAGGCAGTAACAATGATATAAGGAGCAAACGTAACATCAACGTACTATTTAGGAGCTTATATGATACAATGAACCTCATTTGGCTTAGAAATAACTCACAAAGCTTGTTGTTGAAAGTACCTTTACTAGGAAACTCACTTCGTTGGTAACAACACAAATATAAGAGTTCATGCCAAGGAATATGAAACTGAGAAACCTTACATACCTTGTTGTGTAACTCGGATATTACAACGAATTAAGCTTCCCCTTTCAGATTATTTATCTACAATGAAATACGTGGCAAAACTAGTATTAGTAGCTAGTTAACCAATTTGGGCTACTTGATCCCACTAAATCAGTAACTAGGCAGTAAGCTCGTAATTGATCAAACCAAGAGTGTTCCTTTCACCTCTTCTCTTCTAAAAATATCTACATACTGTACGACCTTCTTATAAGGTCCCTTGAAACTCTTCCGAATTCACAACATATACCAAACAACATACAAAGGTGTGCAGGCAGCAAGTTAACATAACACCCAATTAAGTGGTGTATTACCACACCCTCCTTCCATACTTCAATACAACTTCACACACCCTTTTACAAGTTCAACCAAGCTGTCCCAAATATATACACATAAAACCACTCCTAAAACAATCCCAAACATCCTTCAACATAATAAGAAAGTATTTTAACTCAAGGATTCCAATCACTACCCCATGGTTCTTGACACAAACACATACAAAATTCTCCATCAAACTTGCATATAAAAAAGGGTAAAAATGGGCAGTAACTTTACCTTAAATTCTGAAAATCTGTCCTCCTAACTTGTACTTCTTCAAGAGCTTGAACTCCCCTTCAACTTAGATTGAAAAGAGGGAGAATACTTAAGAACCCTAATGGTATTTTATGGCTGCTATGTGAAGCTAAGAGAGAGAGAAAGAAAGAACTTCTAAAATCTGTTTTTTTTTCAAGTTAAAATGAGTGAAATGAGCTGGCTTAACCCCTTTAAAGGGGGGCTGCTTTGGCCGACTTTCCTTGCTCATTTTGAGCCACAAAATGTCAAGAAGGTGATACACCTACTTGGCCATTTTACATGGGCTTTGTTGGACTTAACCTTATTGGGCCTTGGCTGCCAATTCTTTCTCTTTCTTTCACTTCTTTGGGCCAGAATTTATTCAAGTGGGTGATGGGTGTACTTGGCTCTCTAAGCTAGTTAAAATAGTCTTAGTAGGTGATGCACCTACCTAGTTCTTTAGGCTGGTCAATAAGTCAAAGTAGGTGATGCACCTACTTGTCACCTACTAGCTTAGTTAAGTCAAGCAAGCAGCTCACTTATTTTATTCTATTTTCTAATTTCTAATCCCTTTTGCTTTAACTTAACACTTCACCCTAAATATTTACTCAAATACAACCTTACCATCTCGAGTTTAAAATACTTTTGTCGAGGTAAACTTGGCCGTTTACGTGCTGAACTGAATGGGGCATTACAGCACCTCCCAATACATATTAAACTATCACTGCTCATATAAGAAACTCGGTCCCTCACCTATACGACAAGGCTATATCAAGTGATATATGAATAGGACTAGTATATGCAGAATACGGGATGTTACAATGATGGTCCGTCATCCATAAGGATGGACTGTTGTTTGACCTGTCTTCTCTGGGAACTTTTTGGGGTCCTCTGAAATTTTAGGACTACGAGTGTACAGGATGGACCGTGGTTTTAAACTACGAACCGGAGTCCTTACCGTGATTCCTGGAAACTTGAACTTTTCTTGAAATTTTTATTTTCTACTGGTTTTCTGAGCTTAGTCTGGGCTTGGAAGTTCTGGGGTGTTACACCTATCTCTATTCCTCCCTATAGAATGGCTCCTGCGGAACTTAAGGAATTGAAGGATCAGTTGAAGGATCTTCTTGATAAGGGTTTCATCAGGCCTAGCATTTCTCCATGGGGTACCCAGTTTTGTTTGTTCGGAGTAAAGATGGTTCTCTTAGATTTTGTATCAACTATCGTCAGTTAAACAACGTCACCATCAAGAATAAGTATCCCATTCCTAGGATTGAGGGCTTGTTCGATCAGCTTCAGGGTGCTAGTTTTCTCTGCAAAATTGACCTTAGATCTGGTTATTATCAACTTTATGTTAGAGAGTGCGATATTCCAAAGATAGCCTTCAGGACTCGATATGGTCATTATAAATTTGTTGTGATATCTTTTAGTCTGAATTCTCCTACAGCCTTTATGGATCTGATGAAATGTGTGGTCAAACAGTATTTGGATATATTTGTGATTATTTTCATTGATGATATCCTTATCTACTCTCGGAGTGAGAAGGAGCATGCAGACCATTTAAGGGTTGTGTTGCAGAATCTCAAGGATAGGCAATTTTTTGCTATGTTTAGCAAGTGCGAATTCTGGATGAAATCTATTGCTTTTCTGGGTCACATTGTGACTAAGGATGGTATTTGAGTTGATTCTCAAGAGATCAAGTCAGTAAAGAACTGGCCTAGACCCACTTCCCTATATGATATTAGGAGCTTTTTGGGTTTGGCTGGTTACTACAGGAGATTTGTGGAAGGATTTTCTTCCATTGCTGCCCCTTTGACTCGATTGACGCAGAAGAAGGTGAAATTTTAGTGGTATGATTTGTGTGAGAAGAACTTTCAGGAATTGAAGACTAGATTGACCACAGCTCCAGTGTTAGCTCTACCCGAGGGCCTAGATGACTTTGTTGTGTATTGTGATACTTCTAAGATTGGTTTGGGTTGTGTTTTAATGCAGTGTGGGAAAGTGATTGCTTATTCCACTAGACAGCTTAAGGTTCATGAGAAAAACTACCCTACTCATGATCTTGAGCTAGCAGCCATGATTTTTGCTTTGAAGATTTGGAGACATTACTTATATGGGGTGCACGTGGATGTATTCACCAATCATAAGAGTCTTCAGTATGTGTTCACTCAGAAGGAATTGAATTTGCGACAAAGGAGGTGGCTTGAGCTTCATAAGGACTGTCATATGAGTGTGCTTTACCACCCGAGTAAGGCAAATGTTGTGGCGGATGCACTTAGCAGATTGTCCATGGGTAGTGTGTTCTGTTAAAGATGGAAAAAAGGAATTGGTTAAGGAGGTGCATAGGCTTGCTCGGTTAGGAGTTTGCCTTATGGAATCGACAGAAGGTGGTGTTATTATGCAGAATGGTTTTGAATCATCCTTGGTAGTAGAAGTGAAGGCAAAGCAAGACAGCGATCCCATTTTGCTTCAGCTAAAGGGTGCAGTCCATCAGCAGAGGGTTGAGGTTTTCCCCCAAGGGGGAGATGGTGTGCTTCATTATCAGGGTCGACTATGTGTGCTAGATGTAGATGGGTTGAGACAGCAGATTTTGACTGAGGCTCATAGTTCTAGATATTCCATTCATCCTGGTGCCACCAAGATGTACCATGATCTACGAGAAATCTTTTGGTGGAATGGGATGAAGAGGGACATAGCTGATTTTGTGGCTAAGTGTCACAACTGTCAGCAAGTGAAGGTAGAGCATCAGCGACCAGGTGGCATGATTCAGGATATTGACCTTCCCACTTGGAGATGGGAAGCGATCAATATGGACTTCATTACTGGTTTGCCTCGTACTCGAAGGCAACATAATTCTATTTGGGTGATTGTCGATCGGATGACTAAGTCATCCCACTTCTTGGCTGTTAAGACTACAGACTTAGCGGATGATTATGCCAGACTCTAAATACGGGAGATAGTCCGATTGTATGGTGTCCCATAGTACATCATTTCAGATAGAGGTACTCAATTTAGTTCTCAATTTTGGAAATCATTTCAGAAAGGTCTTGGTACTCAGGTGAAGCTTAGCACAGCTTTTCACCCTCAGACAGATGGCCAAGCAGAGCGTACCATTCAGACCTAAGAGGACATGTTGAGAGCTTGTGTGATGGACTTCAAAGGTAATTGGGATGATCACTTACCTCTTATCGAGTTTTCCTACAACAACAGCTTTCACTCTAGCATCCAGATGGCTCCTTATGAGGCACTTTATGGATGGAGGTGTAGATATCCTATTAGTTGGTTTGAGGTGGGTGAGGCAGCTTGATTGGTCCCGATTTGGTTCATAAAACTATGGAGAAGGTCCAGCTCATTAAGGAAAGGTTGAAGACCGGTGAAAGTCGACAGAAATCGTATGCGGATGTGAGAAGAAGGGAATTGCAATTTGAAGTTAATGATTGGGTTTTTCTTAAAGTATCGCCCTATTTTATAGGTCCTTATCAGATTCTAAGGAGAGTTGGTAGTGTTACTTATGAGTTGGATTTGCCAAAAGAGTTAGAAGCGATTCATCTGGTTTTCCATGTTTCCTTGTTGAAGAAGTGTGTTGGTGATCCGACCTTGATTGTTCCTTTGGAGGGCGTAGGTGTGAAGGATAGTCTCATCTATAAGGAGGTTCTCGTGGAGATCCTTGATCGTCAGATTTGGAGGTTGAGAAATAAAGAAGTCGCTTTGATAAAAGTCCTTTGGAGAAATAAGCTTGTAGAGGGAGCTACTTGGGAAGCAGAAGCGGCCATGAAGGTCAAGTATCCTCATCTTTTTCCTTATGATCCCATTTTAGCTTGAGGTAATAGTTTCCTTCCCAGTATGTCCCTCCGATCCTAGTCCATCAGTTTCCCTCATGATCCTAGCATGCATTCACGTTTTCCAGAGTTAGTTTTATCATGTTTTAAGTCAAAAAGCTCAATTTTCATGTTTATTCTTCACTTCTCATGTTTTGCTGCTTGGTTGGGCTGTTTCTTTCCCTTTTTCCTTACTTAAGTCTTCATTCGAGGTTGAATGATCCCAAGGGTGAGATATTGTAACACCCCATAATTCAAACCAGCTATCAAACTCTGAATCCAGTATATGTTTTGTATTTTCTGCAATTGTAGGTCACCACGGGCAGCGCCACGGGCGTCATAGCTTAGACATCCCGTGGGGTGTCCCGTGGGAACCAAACAGTGAGAATGTGCCAAGTTTGCCTCAGCCCGATGGGCGGTCACGATGGGCGTTGCATGTGTGACGACCCATGGGAACCTACCGTCGAGATATCCTAGCAGTTCCTTCCCCCATCACCTCAGTTTCCCAACGGGCTAGGCCACGAGCTTCGTGGGTATGATGACCTATGGGTGCAAGCCGTCAGATTGATCCAGGGATCCTTCCCCCTGTCCGCCCTTTCTTAGAGGGGCAACCTCATGGGCGTCGCAGGCGCGATGGGCCATGGGAGCTCATCTTCGGAATGGTCCAGCAGACCCCAACCAAAGTACCCCCTGACCGACGTCTTTGCCAATGGGCCGTCGTGGGCATGACTCCCATCGGGTAGCCCGTGAGGCGGCAAAATTCCTGCAACTTTCTATTTTTAAGTCAGGGGTAAATTAGTCTTTTTTTCCCATTCTTTAACTCCTAAGTGAGGTCGTTTTGACCATTTTTAGTAGGGTTTCTACCCCTTAAAGCCTATGACTCTCGTTATCCCTCATTTATCTACCAAATTGGGAAAAGAACTCCTTCAAGCTCCAAGTCTCAAGCTCCAAGTTCAAATCTCTTTTTCCTTTTCAATTACAAGTAGGTTAGCTTCAATCAAGGTATATGGGTATTCAACAATGGATTTCTTTCACCCTTGTGCCCAAAACCCCAATTCTTATTTTGAATTATGAACTTGTGAAATTAGGAGTTTGATCTAAATTGAGAAAAACTTATGAAATCAGTTTCTATGTATCAATTATGGTTTCTTATGGTTTATTTATGATTTGATCAAGATTTCTTAATTGGTTTCAAAATCCCATGCATCAAAATTTATTTTTGCATGATTCCATTGAATTGCATGATTTCAAGTGAAAGTTTACATGTTTAGATAACATGTCCATATGTATTTACGAAGTTGCATGCCTAATTCTTTAAGTATGATTTAAGAAAGAAAAGTATGTTTTGAATTATGGCTATGCTAAGTTTCATGAACTTATGATATGAGAATTGCATGATGCCCGATGTGTTTTCATGCTTTACAAACAAGATTTGGCATGAGATTGTGCCACTATGAAATTATGAGCTATATGTATATGTTTTGGGAGTACTATTTCGCACCAAGCGATGAGGGTTTGATTACCCAAGTCCAAAACTACGTTGTCAGCGTAGGTTATGAAATGAAGTGCCCTATGAGCTTATGAGAGTGGTACCACATATTGATCATGGTGTCCTGTGCTTAGCGGGTATTAGGAAAGCTTTGCCAATTAGGGTTATATAGTTGGGTATGGTGACTCGTTCCTTGGCACGGTTCAAGTCAACTTTGCTAACTAGGGTTATATAGTTAGATTCCATGTAGCTCGCATGGTCTATTGTCGGTTATAAGAAACTACCTTAAAAATGTTTTGACTTGTTTTAAGCTTATGAAATCTATTTCGAAGTTTTGATTCTCATCTCATGTTTACTATTCAAGTTATGATATTTACTTATGATATCCCTTTTAGGCATGAACTCAGTTTTAAGAACGTTTTAAGCTTGTTTTCAACATGATTATGCATATCTCACATACTCGTTACATCCTATAGTACTCACGCATATTTTGCGCCGCATCCTTTTGATGATGCAGATTCAGGATCCTTCTCTCAGACACGTGGCTAGAGATTCCAGGCCATTCCCAGTCCGTTGTTGGTGAGTCCTCATAGTCCGAGGGCTAGTTATGATCTTAGTTAGTTTATGGTTATTTACTTCCATACTTTGAGTTAGCTAGGGTCTTGTCCTAGCAACTCCTTATGTTATGTGTACAGGCTTTTCATACATAGACAGTATTCGAGTCTCTTCCTTGGAGTTGTATGTCTTTTGACTCGGTTATCTATATGTTTGATTTTGAATCTTCTTACTATGCTTCCGCTTATCTGTTGTTTTGCTTGAGTATGCTATGACCAAGGGTTAATCTAGAGCACTTATGCTCAGGATCCCGTGTTACACCCAAGGGGTAGCCTTGGGGTGTGACACTTCTACAGTTTTGTTGCTTTTATATATTATTAAAGATTTCCAAGACTTTCTGCAGAGGTAAACTGAGAGAGTGTCGATGATCTTGTTAGTCTTTTAGACTCATGCTTGTTAATGTTTGCATGTGCACAAGTGTTATTCACGGTGACCAGTAGCCGATATTTGATCATTCCAGCTTTCTTCAGTCCAGTTCAGGCGAGGTAAGCCACCATTATATCATGGCGGCCTCGTCTTTGTTAGCTGAATTAGTCTTATTCCGAGTTGCATCTTACACTTTAGTATTTAGACTAATAGTTCCATGACTTAGACTTATTATAGGATTTATGGGCAGATTCGGTATTTAATTGTTGCTTCCATACTTATTCTTATATTATAAAATTTCAAATATAATCCTTGTTTATCTTTTAACTATTTGTGTGTTTAGCTTAGAGAGTTTGCCTTATGGGTAAAAGCTCGTCAGGTGCCCTGTCGTGATCTAAGTGTCAGATTTAGGTCTTGACAGACAATAATGAGAAGGAAAAAACACAAACCCAAGAGGAATCAACATGCTTTTCTGGTCAAATAATTAGATATGAGGCACAAGGGAACAAAGAAGAAATTACATCAAGGTGATATAGCTCTCAAAAAAATGACAACATAGATCTAAATGTGACATTTACTCAGTCTGCTAATAGGGAGGAGGAAAATAGTACTGCAGCAAGTAATGACCTACCATAAAAAACACAAGTAGACCAAATCCTTAGCAATTTACCTGAAGTAGAAGGACATCAGCATGTCTTGGAGGAAGAAGAATAGAGCAGTTCATCAGGGGAAGTGATTTTCAGATATACAGGTCAAAAAGATATGAACAATTTTAATGAAGCCCTAAAAGAGCACATTATTACTGAAGTTTTCAATGACACTCGAGCAGACAGTAAACAACAAGCAGTTTAAAAGGAATATATATCCAACAATATAAAACAGTTGGTAAAGGAAGTAGGATTATCCCCAAAATAGGTTGCACTAATGAAAGGAAGTAATGTCAAAAGCAAAGGAGGAAAAGGAAATAAGGACTCACCTACTCCTATCAAAACTCTACCCAAGAGGCTTGCTGTTTCAAAAACCTCGCATTTATGATGAATAAAATAATTTTCTAGAACATAAGGTCAATCAACACTCAACAAGCTTTTGAGAGATTGACTAATCTTAACGGAGAAATCATTATCGATTTATTGGATTGATGGAGCCCTTTGAAGATTCATCAAATATAGATTCTTATAAAAGAAGGTTGGATCATCACACAGCTATTACAAATAGTAATGGGAAAATATGGTTATTCTCTAGACAAGAATTTCATATAAAAATTATTGCAGATACTAACAACACCTTACTATTATGGCTCAACATCATGATTGGACAGAAGGAGTTTTGCTATCAGTTATCTATGATGCATGTAATGCAAACATCAGAAAGGAGCTATGGAACTCTTTGAGTATGATGGCATAACAATATTCAAATCCTTAGTTGGTAGGGGGAGACATTAATGTTATTCTATCCAGGAAGGAGAATCTTGGTGGACTCCCAGTGTTCTATCAAGAGACAGAAGATTTTGCAAATTTTTTAACTGATTGTGGGGTTTTTTATATGAGTTATAGTGGAAGCACTTTCACATGGTAGAATGGAAGGACAGATGTATCTTGCATATTTAAGAGGTTGGACCGGGTCCTATGCAATCAGAGGTTTCTGAATGATTATCCTAATGTTAGTGTCAAACACCTTATTAAAAGGGTTCATATCACTCCCCCCTTGAAGTTCAAGTTTCACAAAGCAATGAAGTTATCATCAAACCATTCAAATTTCTGAACTTTTGAGCAAAGCATGAAAACTTCAAAGACATAGTGAAGAAACACTGGGAAACAGATATAACAAGGAACCAAATGGCAATTTTCCTTAGGATCTTTGCTAAGTTTTTCTAGAGTAACAAAGAAGTAGGCAAAAGTAAACATTGGTCAGCTTGGGATAAAGTTTGCCTTCCAAATCAAGAAGGGAATTTAGAATTTAGATCTATGTTTGATGTCTCTAAATCTATGTATGCCAAATTGTGGTGGAGATTCAGGACTCAAACTAATCTATGGTCTAATTTTATTTGGAATAAATATTGTAAAAAGCAGATTCCATCTCTTGTAAAATGGAAAGGAGGTTCACAAATACGGAAATACATGCTGGAAAATAGGGGCATCATTGAGCAATCTTTGTGGTGGGAACCAAGGGGTGGTACCTCCACTATTTGGTTTGACAACTGGACTAACCTTGGACCTCTTTTCTTACGTCAGACAGAAGTTCACTCTTGCCATCCTCTTAGTGATATTAGAGATTTTTTAACTGAAGAGGAATGGAATTTTGAAGCTATGCAAGGGATTATCCCTAATAATATCATTGAGTACATCAAACTTTCTATGATGCATATCCAACAAACCAATCAAGGTGATAAACCTTGGTGTACAAAGACTAGCTCTGGGAGCTTTAATGTAAAGAGTGCTTGGGATCTTCTTAGGAATAGAGCAAATATTAAGGAGGAGCTGAGTTTTTTGTGGATGAAGAATCTACCTTTCAAGTTCTGTTTCCTTGGATGGAGAATTTGGCATGGTAAAGTTCCTATGGCAATAGTCATGCACTCATGGAATCCTAATATTTGTGTTATCCCTAAAGTTGAAACTATAGAGCATCTAATTCTTAAAGGGGAAGTGGCAAACAGAATTGGGAATTACTATACTAGAGCAACAGGGATCACTGGGCCCCTAGTTCAATTGAAACAGGTTCTTTTAAAGTGGTGGACAACTGATGGAAATGCTAGAAGTAAAGTGGCTTTACAAGATACTCCTCTTATCATCCTTTGGTTTCTACAGAAGAGAAGAAATATTATACTCCATGAAAGGTCTTTCTCTGCTGGTAAAGTTAGATGGGAAATTGATAGTACTCTCTCAAAGTTGGTTAAAGCCAAATTTAACTTAGCTTTAAGTAACACCACATGGCCCATGACGTTTTCTTTCTTGGAAGGGTACAAGACTATCTTTCACACAAGGGTTGTTAGATGGAATCCCCCCTCCCTCGATGTAAGCTGGCTGAAATGTAACACTGATGGGGCATCTAGGGATAATCCAGGTCCTAGCTATACTTCCTTTTGCATTAGAGATCACTCGGGTGATTTGATTGTTGCTAAAGGTCTCAAAATTCCAGACTCTACTAACTTAGTAGCTGAAGCAGTGGCTATTAGAGAAGGACTCCAATTTTGCAAGAAGAACATGTTGTCTCACATCATTGTGGAAACTGATTCTTTGGCTATGGTACAAATACTGGAGGGGATATGGGACACCCCATGGAGTGTGGTTTTGGAAGTCAACTCCATAAAAAAATTAAGGACTATATTTCTAGTAAGAGTGCAACATTCCCTCTGGGAAGGAAACACTCTTGCTGATTTTTTTGCTAATCTAGTGTTTGTTTTTGCAGGTACCTATCAATTTAATCACTTCCAAGACATTCCTATTGAAGGCAAAAAAATTTGAATTTAGATAAGAGTGGCACCGCAAAATTGAGAATCAGACCAATAGAATAACAAGGTTTTAGCTATTGGGATTTATCAAGTTTCATAACTACTGGATACAGGTTCTTTCCTATCGAAGTTAATACAGATATAGATGATGTTACCCCAAGATGGTTTTCAAAGCATTTAAGTCTGAAGAAACTTCAGTTGACTTATACATCACACACCTAGTGAGAGCTCTGAGGTGTCCATATGATGGTAAATCAGGACTGTAGGTGCACCTTTTTGGGAATATGTTAATATGGATCTAGTATTACCCCTTCAAACCTGCATACAAACAACAACAGAAAGATTAACTCAGATTTTTACTTATTTTGCCAAAATCAAGAATCAACATAGTGGTATTAATTTCAATTAGAAATTCAATCCATGAGAACCAAGATGATGGCAGAGATAATGAAAATTAGAGTTTTTCAGGTTTTTTTATCTCACCTCCCATGCCTATTTCTCGTGCTATCTTGAGAAATAATTGGCCGCCTAATTGCTCTTTATTCCTAATAACAAGAGTAGGAAGTTTATCAATATAAGGTAGCAGAGCTTGGATTTAGAAGAACTTATTTACTGGATCTCATTACTTTGGCTACTAGAGGGACTGAGGTTTGTTCTCCTCAGAGGTAGCTGCTAGCATTTGGACCTGGTTTCTATAGAGTTGAAGAGGATGGATGACACTGAAGCTGAAGATCTTTCCAGTATCAAACTTCAGCGACGGAGAGAAGCTGAAGAGTTATGATACTTCTAGAGCACTTTTCGCTTCCCCTCTTTCCTATTTTGATTTCCGTCCTTTTTCTTGCTAATTTTATTTTAATTTTCTTTTCTTTTATCCACTAGAATTTTGTAGAAATGGGCTCAAATTTTGAATCTATTTCCTTTTTTATACTGATTTTCCCTTGCTAATAATATGGGCTATTAGTCCATTTTTAATTTTTAAAAAAATGTTTTTCTATCAAAAGAAGAAAAATATGAAAAAGCTTTAGCCAAATAGAGGAAAGTGACCTATGGTGACATTTTTGACAAAAATTGCTACCTTGGAGGAAATAATTCTGGCTCAGAAAATTCAGTTTGAGGAGGCACCCACTCAGGCCAATAGGGAAAGCCTTCTGAAATGACCCTTCTGGTCATTCACGTATTTTCACCTTCTTTGTACTGTTAGAGCTTTCCTATAGTGGCCTCAAGTTATTTATGGCTTGCTAGGACCGGTAGTTTAGTGCTCGAGCCATTTGTTTGGTCTTTATAGCCATTTCTCTATTTTAGAGCCTTAACTTAGAAAATCATTGACTTTAGTCAACATTCTTAGCAATCGTGCTCGGAATTAAATTTTGACAGTTTCGTTAGCTCTGGAGCGTGGACTTTGGTCTAGTTGGACCATTGGTCGAGATCCGTGAGCTTTTCAGCTTGGAATTCTCTCTCGTTCTGTGTTTTTAGGCCACTTGGGCTTGTATGGTTGACTTTGGTCAATATTTGGAGAAGACGGCCTCGGATGAAAATTTTGTTCATGCTGTTAGCTCCAGAATGTTGACTTTGGGCTAGAGGGATCTCTAGTGCGGGTCCTGCTTCTGGACTCATTTTGGGCCATGGAGTTCCGCATTGGAAAAGTTGGCCTAAGGTTGGTTTTGAGCGTGGAGCCTACTTTTTATTAAATCAACCTTCGTTCCGATTTTCATAACTTTTATTGAGTCCAAAATACCATTTTTAGTTAAATAACTCAGCTCGTTTATATTCGCGGGACCCCAGATGCATTCTCGAGGGTCCGTTCGAGAAATTTCTAGTGTTTTCTTGTTGCTGGTTGCTGGTGGATATTGCAGCACCAGCATGGCCATCACCCATGCATGGGAATGTCTGTGTGCACACTGAGGCACCAGCCAGCCGCCCCTCTCCCTTGGCCTTCGCTTGTGCGTCGCCTAGGCTATGTGCATATGGGCCGGCACGCAGTGGCCGGCACGCGTGCGCACTGGTGATAAGTCAACAATTTACCAACTTATTGAGCCTTTATCCATGAATTATTTCTATGTTTTGAATAGATTTAGAGGTTCTTATCGCCTTTATTGATGTCTATGCAGGTACTTATGATCAACGATGGAAAACAAGGAATGGACCCAAAAAGAGCTTAAAAAGAGTGAAGTGTGAAGTGATCGAAAAAAATAGAGATTCTGCCCTGAGATGCGGTGCTCGTGCGACATGCACAATCTGTGGTGCGGAACACACATACACTGCATGAAGCCACAAAATTCACTAAAGAATCTACTAAGGGGTGCGGTCATTGAGCGAAGCGCAAAATCCATAGTGTGAACCGCACCTCTTTCGCACGAAGACTCCAAATCAGCTGAAGTCACTGTCCAACTTAATATGGTGTGCGACGTGCACATCACGATGTGCAAACTGCACGCCTCATCGCACACCACCCAAAAGGGCATTTTTGTCCAAAAATTTAGTGACATTTTGGGAAAGTATTTAAATCCATTTTGGGCACAATTGTAGATAGTTTTTTTTAGTTTTGAATATTGAAAAGAGATTTTAGCTTTGAGAACAAGTTTTCCTCTCTAAGAAGAAGAAGAGGGTTTCAATCTGCTCTCTCTTTCAATTTTTAGTTCACCATTTGTGTACAAAACTGAGCTTAAATATTGAAACTACACTTGAATGGAGAGGAATTTGGTTTACCCACTTGGTATATCTTCTTCCTTTAGCATGAGTAGCTAATTTCATTTTCTAGGGATATG
The DNA here is from genome assembly GCA_003996215.1 of Jaltomata sinuosa. Taxonomy (NCBI): domain Eukaryota; kingdom Viridiplantae; phylum Streptophyta; class Magnoliopsida; order Solanales; family Solanaceae; genus Jaltomata; species Jaltomata sinuosa. The sequence continues at coordinate 157,260 of QJPP01007069.1, read as the reverse complement.
TTAATGATGGGTGCTTGACAAATGGGTGGGGGTATTGTTTATTCTTGCTTATAATCGCTTATTTGATGTGAGTCTAGTAGTTTCACCAAGTTTTAATCCTAAAATTGGTGGTTGCAAACATTAATTTTCATTACTTGACTATGTGGTTGCTTGAAAGAGAATTTCATAGTTTTGGATATGAAATTACTAGTGGAAACTTGGGACTCCATTCAGATTTGAGGCTAGAGATAGCTTATATCGATGGAATCACCCATTTAAGGGTCTAAGCTAGAGATAGTGTGACCTCCCCAAGCCCAATCTTGGTTGTTTGATGTATTAAACCGATAATGCTTTAATAGAGATTGTCGGATATATGGTTGTTGATCGAGAGATAAACAACTATACTTAAAACCAAGGCTACCTATGTCAATAAGTGTGAACATACAAATACCCTATCCCATATTAAAGCCCCATTAGATACACATCCTTACTCGTCAACTCAAATTTGTTACACCCATTTTAATTTACCATTTTGCATTGAATTGGATCTTTGTGACAGAATTCCCAATTCCCTCCAATCCTTTATTTTCTTGCATTTAAACATTTACTCTCCTAGTGAAGTCATCTCTATGCAATCATCATTGTGCTATCAACAAGTCTCTGTGGGTATGACCCCGACACCTGTTGGGAACTTATAAATGTGTTTTGCTTGACGATCGCAATCACCTCCATAGGAGAGTGTATTTGAGCATTTATCAAAAATGGCGTCATTGCCGGGGACTTAATTAGATAGCTATTTTTTATTGTTGATTTGAAATCACTTTGAGAGTATTTGTTTCTTTTACTTTTGTTTATTGTTTGTGTTGTGATTGAGCAGGCTAGAAAATGAGTGAGGCCGACGATAATGAGAGCGTTGGTGGCTTCATGGATGCTAATGCTATTGAGCTTATGATGCAAGGGGGCATGGGTGCAATCCACCTACCCCCGCGGTGGGAAATGCAGTCTTTCACGTGACTAGCACTATGCTCCACTTGATCCAAATGAAGGGCCTATTTGGTGGAGCAGCCCATGAAGATGCCAACCGACATATCCAAAATTTTGTGGAGATTTGCCAACCATTCATATTTTAAAACATCTCCCAAGAATCCATCCGATTACACCTATTCCCTTTTTCCTTGATGAGGGAAACCACGGCGTGGTTGGAAGAATTGCCGGATGATTCTATCACATTTTGGGCCAAGTTGGTTGAGGCATTTACATCGAGATTCTTTCCTCTATCTCGAATGATGAAGCTAAGATATGAGATTACCAACTTTAGGCAACTCCCCGATGAGCCTCTACATGAAGTTTGGCTAAGGTTCAAAAAGAAGCTTCTCTTATGTCCGAACCACGAGTTGTTCGAACAACGTATTACTACAAAGTTTCTATCGATTGTTGAACTCTATGAATAAGTCGGTTGCTGACAACATTGGAGGTGGACTTTCATGGACCTAGAATTTCCCATTGCCTCGACCTTATTAGAGTGAATGACTAAAACCAACCAAGCTTGGCATACAAGAGAAGCGGATGTGCCAATTTCGAGAGCACCCTCATCCATCTTGACCAATGAAATGAGAAAAAACGATGAGGATCGAGATAAAGCAATGGAAAAAATGATGACATAAATTGATTTGATGGCCAAGCATGTAATGGGAGCTGGTGGTGCTAAGGTAGTGAATGTGTGAGTACACCAAAAATAAAAGCAAGTGATGGTGAGCTGATGACAGCTGTCGATGGTAAACTGTGCTTTGTGTCAGCGGGTTCTCGTCCCGGGTATTATCACCCAAGGGAAGAGAACTAAGGTTGGATTAGAGTTAAGAAAAGGGATAGAAATTGGAGAGATAGAGACAAAGATGGTGATTGCTTCAATCACCGAAGCTCAAACCCATATGTGTCTCCAAACAAAGCAGACTCTCTCTACCAATCAGGCACAAGAAACCCTGGTCATTCCAAGCTAGAGGACATGTTGTCCTTGGTTCTTAAGAAGGTGGATACTACAAATACTAGAGTGAATGAGCTAAATAGTGAAATTTCAATACATCATCAAACTGTGAGCTCTCACTCAACCTCGATCAAGCATCTTGAAGCCCAAATGAACCACCTCTCAAGCCAAATGAACTCAAGGATTAAGGGGATACTACCCAGTGCTACATTCACCAATCCAAAGAACGACTAATTTGAGGTAGTATCGTCGAGTTGCGATGTTAAATCAATCATTTCATGGGAGGCAACCCAAGTTTATTTACTTTGTTTTTGGTTATCTTTTGTTGTTTTTCGTGTGTTTATAGGGAATGCATAGAGAAGAAAAGTGGACAAGTAAAAAAAGGACAAAAATAGGTTGTGCGGCGGACCGTACGGACTGCATGAGAAATTGTACGTGTCGCACAGCTCACCGCATACCAAAATAGAAGGCCTGGAGAAAGTGAAAATATTAGAGGCGATGTTCGCAGGGATGTGCAGACCGAACGACTCCAAGTGTGCGTCGCACCTCCATCGCATCGCAAACCCAGAGGAGAAGAACAGTGGTGTGCGAAGCAACATGCGATCGCACATGTTGTTGTGTGAACCATACATCGTGGCACACCTAAGGTAAATTTGAATTTTAATTGACCTAACCCATTGACCAACCTCACCCGGAGATGACCCGGCTAATTCTTTCTTCTTCTTTTCTCTTTTCTGCCTCCTTCACCAACTTCACCATATTTTCTCTCCAACTCTCAAAATTCTCTCCCAAAAATCTTCCACAAATCCTCCTACTTCTCCAAAAAAATCTTCTTCTCTACTCACCCAACCATCTCCACCACTCCACCACCATCGCTTGAAGTCGTTTCTCCGGGCGAGTGGATTGAGTCACCATTGTTACTTCCCAAAAGCTTTAATTATCACTTCTCTCCACCTAATCTTCACTTGTGGTAAGTTTCTCGATATTAAATACTTGTTTTTATGTTGAATGGGAACTCATATTGTGAATCATGATAAATAGAATTGTCATATTGATTTTGGGTGAGATCCAAAAATTTTAGGTCCCCAATTTTGAATTGTAGCGAGAATTTTGCTTAGTGTCAACTTGATAGAACTTGAATTTTGTTTATACATGTTGATTGGTGGTGATTTTTAGACTTGAAATCTGTGTTCAGAGTGAAGTCTGAGTAACCCACTTGTGATTGATGCATGATTTGGCCCAATGATAGATTGGGTGACGTCGTTCTTAAGGGCAAATCGTCGTTTATCATGAGGTTTTGCTGAAAATTAATTGTTGGGGCTGAATTTTGCTACTTGTGCACCCATGATTTGTTGTTAAAGATTATCTTTGGGTGTATGATCTAGTGGAGGGAAGGGTTAATTATTGAATAACTTATTGGTGCCCATTGTTTCAAGTGAGAGCTTAATGTTCCCGATGATAGACGGGGTAACGTCCATCTTAAGGGAAGTCATTTAGTTCTTTTCTTTCCTGTTGTCTTTGTCAATGGAAAATCTGGGGAAGTCTGAGTACCCGAAAGTTTATGGCCATGATATCCCTTGATTCCTTTTGCTTAAATATTGTTGGTTTGATGCATGGTGCCAAGTGCCTAAGTATATCTTGCTCTACGAATCATATGAGTAATTTACAAGAACACAAGAAACCAAACAATACAATTGTGCCTTTGTGCATTTCACATGTGGTGCATAGATCTTGATGTGCAGGTCGCACAAGGCATTGCACCATGTTGAAAAAAAGGCCAGATCACTGCTTTGAGGGGCGAAGCGTGGTGCGATGCACACTTTGGACACTTTGGTTGGTGCGGATCGCACCAGCTTTACACCTCGATGGAAAAATCCTTGTAGGATTTTGTTAGCTCATGTGATAGCACATGTGATGCACACTCCTTCTGGTGCGTTTCGCATGTGGTCCGCACGATCCATCAGTCACCTACTTTGTTTTTCTAGTCTTTTGCATTCTAATATTTTTAGTTCGTAACTTCTTTTTGATCTTTCTCTTTCACATATGATAAAAATACAAAAAGAGTTTATTTTGTTATCTTTAGGCTCACAAACTCCTTGTGCAGAACATGTCTTCTAGCAGGGAAAATGCTGATAGGGGTTCGCGAAGGCCAACAGCCCCCTCTTCCTCCAAAGGAAAGAAGAAAGTTTTATCTTCACAAACTGAAGTCTCGGAAGAGGAGAGAGAGTTTGGTTCGGAGTGGAAGGGATGAAGGCAATTTATGATCATGACATGGGAAGGTCATTCAAAACATAGCAGATCTTAAACCTGGATGTAGTGGGGGACAACCTACCAAACATCCCAACGCAGTTTGCCAACCGTCAATGGCAACCATTTCAAGAGGTACCCGGAAACTACTACAAGGAGTTAGTCCAGGAATTCTTTGCCTCGTACCAAGCCATGCAAGATGTTAAAGGCTATAAAGGAGGTTGTGAAACTTTCCCCGCGTTGGAGTCTGTCATTGTCCGGGGTAAAGAGATCTTGATCACTCCAGCTGCAATCAATGTTATCTATAGGAGCACTCTAATTGAACCGGCCCCTGAACTAATAGTCAAGCTACTTGCCAAATACAAACCTCTAGACTGGGCTGCCCTGATCATTGCTCTTGACACTCCTCATTAGGCTACTTTTGGGGGTGATATCCCACGCCAGACTTTGTACTTCGAGGTATGCCTATGGTATGATTTTGTTTGCTCCCTCTTCATGCCTTCGCAGAATGATTAAAAGGTCACCCATGATGGAACCATACTGGTAGCCTCAATTATGATAAGGGACCATATCAATTTTGGGTAGGTCATCGCCTTAGTGATAAAGAGGAAAACTCGTAGAGGTGGTGATGCCTTCCCCTTTACAGTGCTAATCAGTAAACTTTGTGCATAAGCCGACGTTCATAACTTTAATTATCATGCTCCTACTTTGTCCATTGGTGTGTTAGACTTTGAAAAGAAAACTGACTGGGATGCTCTACGTTTGAAAAGGCATAGGGTTGAGGCATCGATGGAAGTTGAATATGATGACTTTGATGCGGAACTACATGCTTCTTATCCTTCCCATCCTACTTCAGAATCACACACCCCCACTGCCAATGCACCTAGAGAGCCATTATCCAAAGGTGGTCTTCAAGATATGGTTGATAAAATATACAACCACGATAGACAATTGAGGGACTTGTCGAGGAATCTACTAGGATTGATTGAGAGGGCAGTAAAGAGGGCCATCAAGGAAGTTGTGGAAAGCGTGTCCATCCTTTGCAAAAGGGTGGATGTTTGCAAGAAATCTATCAACAAACTCTGGAATGACCTCAATGTGCCAAAAGGCAAGGCCTCAGTAGAAGATTTGACCACCTTACCTCCACCTCGTTCCATTCCCGGTCCCTTGGATGACTTGTTTTCAACCTATGAGGATGATGATGAGGTGTCGCCTGGTAATGAAGATGCGCAGTTGGATGATGATCAGGATCCAGTTTTCAGAGAGTTCTTCAAGAGTCCACACTTACTTTGCACTCCCGAAAGGGTGGTGCTGGCTCGAGTGGAAGAACCTCAGATGAGGAGACATCTGTGGATGATGTTGATGATGAGGCATAGTCTTCTAGGGAGTTGCTCCTTCTTTCCCTACTTGAGCTTATAGCATTGAGGGCAATGCTTCTTTTGATGGGAGGGGGTGCTCTCTCTTATTATTGCTTTTGGTTGCCCGTGATTGAGCTTGAGACATTTTAAGTTTCCTACTAGATTTTATTTGGCCCTTGTTGAGCATATTTTGGATGATTGTGATGCTCATTGCCCTTGCCGGACCTTTATGTTATGTTTTTGGTTTTGAACTTAATTGTGCCCTTGCCGGTCTTGATCTTTATTTTTTAAATATTGATTGTGTTACCGGGATAGTCTTACACGCCCCATTGTTTTACTACCCGTGCTTTGCAAATGCGCTAAGAGCCTACGCTGAGGCTTGATTATTCAAATGAATCATGAGCGCACAATTCAGATATCGCCTTGATAATAGTAGTTTAGCAATAAAATCAAGGGTTTTCTTAATACCACAGTTCTTTCCCAAAAAGTAAAAGTTTTCTTTAATCTTCCTTTTTCTTTTGTTTTTGTGTCGAACTGGGTTGGTGTTTTCCTATGATAGATTCAAAGGTGACTTTCTTAAGGAAAAATGCCAAGTTTTAGTTTAAAAATTAAATCAGTAGTTGCTTGTCTCGAATTGGACCCACCAAAAAAATTTCTCTTAGCAAATTGTTTTTGAAAATAAAAGGAAGAAGGGAAATGAACTTTTGAGGAAAAGCATTCTCTTGTCATGACTTGCACACTCTTGCTTTGGCTTGATTGACTCACAAACGAGTCTGTAATAAACTTGGAATATCTTGTTGAAGGTCATTTGTCCAAATTGATTTTGAGACTAATGAAAGAAGTCTTGTGGCATGATGCCTTGTGTGGTGAAGCTTTACCTTGATTCTCGTGCATGTGTATCATTTAGAACTTGCCTCGAATGTGATTCAAGGCGAAATTCTAGGTATGATCGAGCTTGAAAGATAACCTTAGGCCCCTTTTGATAGCCACTTCATCCAAATGACTTCCCGTGACATCAATCCTAGTGAACCCCTTTGAGATTGAACCCGTTCTTTGGCACCTTGTGTAACATCTTGACCTTTTTGGAATCTCTATATTGGCACCCGCCCTCCCTAATTGCTTGAAAGTTGAATGTGGGCTATAAGAGTTTGGGGAGGAGGGGAAATGAAAAGATAACATAGGCAAATGCCTAAGTTTGGGGGTGTATGTGATCAAATGAGGAGAAGAAAAGGAGTGCGCTTCAAGTGCAAGGTAGCACCTTAAGCTTGAATTGAAAATTGCTCCAAAAGTTAAATCCAATGAAAAAAAAATGAAAAGCAAGAGAAGGTGCTACCAAATGAAGATGATACAAGGAGTTGAATGATCGTGATTGGAAGGGAGAAGATTGGGTTGCGTGAGGGAGAAATAAGGTGAAGTTGAAATTTGAAAATGTGAGCAGTGCTTAAAATGAAAATAAAGAGCGTTAGGGAGGTGTAGTCAATTGAAACAAATGAAATCCTCACCTTAGCCCTAACCAACATCGTAACCCGTAAGTCCTTGGTGATTCCGAGTTTGGCTACTCCACATTAGTGGCGATTTATATAAAGGGCAAGCCTATGGTTGGACGTGTATGCACTTGAACTTTCTTGAGAGAGTAAGAGTCTTCTTGGTTCTCCTATAATCGCTTTGTTTGAAAATTATATGATTGTGAGTGGGATTCTCTCTTGTGGTGAGTAGCATCATGCACTCGAATTGAAGCATGAAGTCTCTATTTCAATTGTGAGGATTGAATGAGATAAGTTATGTGGAGAATATCGAGGCAAACCCTCACGGTCCATGCCAATGACTTGAGAAGCTTAAATGTCTTGTTTTGAATGAAAAAAATTCCCTTGATTTTGAATGAGAAATGAAGTCCTTTTGGAAAAAGGTTTTGAAATGACCAATTGCCTTGATAGTGTGGTGGTTCAAATTGAGATAAGCACTGTAGTTGAGTCTTTTTGTTTATTCCTTTTTCTTGATTTTTTAGCATAGATTAGTCGTTTGTTCCTTGATTGAGTTTAGAGCATAGTTCATTCCTTGCCTTGTGAGTATCTTGCTTAAGGACAAGCAATAGTTCAAGTTTGGAGGTTTGATAAGTCAAAAATCTACCGACTTATTGAGCCTTTATCCATGAATTATTGCTATATTTTGAATAGATTTAGAGGTTCTTATGATCTTTATTGATGTCTATGCAGGTACTAATGATCAACAATGGAAAACAAGGAAATGGACCCAAAAAGAGCTTAAAAAGAGTGAAGTGTGAAGTTATTGGAAAAGATGGAGATTCTGCCCTGAGATGCGGCGCTCGTGTGACACGTACAAGCTATGGTGCTGAACGCACATACACCGCATGAAGCCACAAAATTCACTATAGAATCTGCTAAGGGGTGAGGTCGTTGTGCAATGCGCATAATCCATGGTGTGAATTGCACCTCCTTCGTACGAAGACTCAAAATCAGTTGAAGTCATTGGTCCAACTAAAGATAGTGTGCGACATGCACATCACGACGTATGAACCGCACGTCGCGTCGCACACCACCCGAAGGGCATTTTTGTCCAGAAATTTAGTCATATTTTGGGAAAGTATTTAAACTCATTTTTTGCACAATTGTAAATATTTTTTTTTAGTTTTGAATATTCAAGAGAGATTTTAGCTTTGAGAACAAGTTTTCCTCTCTAAGAAGAAGAAGAGAGTTTCAATCTACTCTTTCTTTCAATTCTTAGTTCACTATTTGTGTACAAAACTGAGCTTAGATATTGAAATTACACTTGAATAGAGAGGAATTTGGTTTACCCACTTCGTATATTTTCTTCCTTTAGCATGAGTAGCTAATTTCATTGTCTAAGAATGTGTTGATGATGGGTTCTTGACAAATGGGTGTGGGTGTTGTTTATTCTTGCTTATAATCGAGTATTTGATGTGGATCTAGTAGTTTCACCAAGTTTTAATCCTAAAATTGGTAGTTGCAAACATTAGTTTTCATTACTTGACTATGTGGTTGCTTGAAAGAGAATTTCATAGTTTTGGATGTGAAATTACTAGTGGAAACTTAGGACTCCATTCAGATTTAAGGCTAGAGATAGCTCATATCGACGGAATCACCCATTTAAGGGTCCAAGCTAGAGATAGTGTGACCTCCCCAAGCCCAATCTTGGTTGTTTGATGTATTAAACCGATAATGCTTTAATCAATATTGTAGAATATATGGTTGTTGATCGAGAGATAAACAACTATACTTAAAACCAAGGCTACCTATGTCAATAAGCGAGAATAAGTGTGAATAGACAAACACCCTATCCCATATTAAAGCTCCATTGGATACATATCCCTAGTCGTCTACTCAAATTTGTTACACCCGTTTTACTTTATCGTTTTGCATTGAATTGGATCTTTGTGACAGAATTCCCAATTCCCCCCAATCCTTTATTTTCTTGCATTTAAATGTTTACTCTCCTAGTGAAGTCATCTCTATACAATCATCATTGTGCTATCTAAGGGTATTTGTGAGTACGACCCCGACACCTGTTGGGAACTTATAAATGCGTTTTGCTTGACGATCACAATCACCTTCATTGGAGAGTGTATTTGAGCATTTATCAGCTTGCAAGCGCCTGGCCTATGCGTACGCTAGTGCCTGGCCGCGTGCGCATGGCCTGCGCACGCAATGCCTGTCCACGTGCGCAGTGGCCGGTGCTTGGTAGCCTATTTAGGCCATCTTCTTCCATTTTCATTCATAACACTAAAAAATTATTTTCTTTCATTCCTTTATGCTCCAAGCTTCCAAAAACGTGTGTGGGCTACTCCAAGTCATTGGGGTGATTATTTCTTGGTTCAGGATCGATTTCTCAATTCTATTCGTAAGCTTCATTCATTAATTTTTTTAATTTCCTAAAATCATTTTCTCCATAGAAATTAAACCCAAACCTCCATTAATCACTCCTGATCATTCCAAGAGCTTGGAGGTTTATATTTTCCCGACCCGTGATCATTTGTTAGTTTCTAATTTATGTGGTCATGATTCAGGGATTCTCAGAGCAGTTCGAGCTTGGATGATGCCATTCCAGCAGCTAGTTATCGGACGATAGGTAGGTTACGGTCTTCCCTACCTTAGACTTTGCGTATATAGGCTATAATTGCATTAATTAGTATCCTTGGGTTGGGTATTCTAGGTTGGTACCCCAGACCTTGTTCGTCTTTTCTATCCGTTTATTTCTTTCATTGTTTGTAGTACTCATTGTAGTATTATAATTTTACCTTTGCGGCCCTGTGTGGCCTTTATATAAGCCTTTGGACCATAGATGGTGAAATATTTAGGAATGTCCATGAGTCTCAGACATCGAGATGTTACTTTAGACTGGATATCTGTGTTGTAGAGTTGATTATGCATGTGCAGGGCTGATAGGTTTTGTGAGCCATTGGGCTAATCTATTATTTGCGAGCATATCATTCATGCAAAGGATTTTCTGCATGTTTTACTACTGTTTTGGCTTTGGGCCTACTATAAATGCTTTTCTAAACTTTGCATAGCCCCGAGGGCCCATTTTCGATAAAAATGATTATAAAAGGAATTTGGAACTGATTTTATGGACCTTCTTGGGGTAAACAAGATATTACGATGATTTTATCACCAATTTTGACACTGATACTAGACTCAGCAATGCCATAGTGCTAGACATATATTTTTACTTCAAATTTAGACCTGGATACGCTTCGGGCACCCTTTATAAGGGTTGTTGAGACTTTGATCACTTATTTAGACCCGTATACACTCTGGGCACCCTTTGATGGGGTTTTGAGATTACTATTACTGATTTAGACCCAGATCAACTCTGAGCATGTACTACGAGATCCCGATTACTGATCTACACTCGGATACACTTCGGGCAGTTACACTTTGAGATTTGCATTCTGTTTTAGTATATGGTCGAGGACCTCCATGGATGTTGTCGATTGGGGCTACGTGTTGAGTGTGTCAGAGGAGGGGTATACGGGCTGTGTCCTTCCATGAATCCTGCCTACTGGGCCTATAGGCGCCGAAGGAGGTACATACAGGGTTACTATCATTAATTTTATCATATCACATCATCATGCATATTGTATTCAGATTCCACCCTTGTTTGCTGTATGCTCAGTGTACGCTCCGATAGTATGGGATGTCGGAGGGTTTGTTTTCACATGATTGTGTTCCTTGGGTGTATGGGTGCCCATTGGGACTGTAGGTAGATTATATTACTTCTATCTTATTTTAGAGCTTGTTATAGCCTTCGGTTATTGGTGGTTTAGCTGTTGCTATCCTAGTGTAGTAGTTGTTAAAGGCTTCCAATTATTGGTGGATTAGTGGGGTTTATCTTATAGAGGCGCTGGCTTTATGGCCTTCTTAGCACTTGTGAGTTAGTGGATTCCATTTTATCATGGTGCTGGTTAGTGGCTTTTCGATTCCTTGTGGTGTAGATTATTCTATCCTAGGGTTGTATTTGTGAGGTTATTTTCTGTCTATTCTTATCTTGAGAGTATGTGTAGCATGATTTCGTTAGTTATATTGCTTCTAGCATGAGAATATTTACTTGCTTTTCTTTCTTCCCTATTTATTGAGGTTACTGGTATACCGCCCTTCTTCTTAAACTCTCCCTTTATATATATTGTTGTTGCAAAGATCCAAGTGCGTCCTTCTTTCCTTCACCTATTTATGTGATATATATATCGTCTATGGATAGCATAGCATGCCTGTATTCCCTTTATTTTCTATTCGTGCTAGTTTTCGTGTGCTTTCTCTGTTACTTTTATGACTGCTTCTTTGCTATCTAATATTTACTGCTTTTATATATATGCGCTCAGTCGGCCGATGATTTTGGTGCAGATTCTAGTGTGAGCCTTTGCCTTTGATTGTGTAGATTCTCATACAGCTTTTGGATATTCGAGACTAGAGTGAGATCCTGCCGACCGGGGCTTGACCACATCTCATCTCTCGGCACTGTTACTCTTTGTTTATTTGGAGACAGTTGTATTTACTATTTTGTTATCTCTAGCATTTGTATTCTATTAGAAGCTCATATACTTTTGATACCAAGTCTTTGGGTTGGTGTAGTTTCCTTTTTTGTATATATTCAGGTTGTTGCTTCAGCGTTGTTCTAATTTAAATTTGCTTCCATCTATTTTCTGCTTATTGTGCGTGTTTACTTAGGTAGTAGCCCATTACTGACCGTTCCAGGCTACGGGGATTGATTTGCCTACTGAAAGGTTGTAGGTGCCATTATGACCTGAGAAATTGGGTCATGACACCTTCAAAGATCCCAATAGACTTGGCTAAATATTTGTACATAAAGGAAGAGTACTGGAGGCAGAAAGCTGGAATGAAATGGTTTGAAGATGGGGAAAGGAACACAAAGTTTTTCATGTCTATGTCAATAGAAGGAGAAAGAGACTACAACTTCACAGAATCAAGGATCAAAACGGAGAATGGATTGAGGACGAGTAGGGACTGGCAGATAAAGTTATATTATTTTTTCAAAAGCAGTTCACTGAGGACTTCTTTTCAGAAATTTTTGACATTATACAAAATATCCCATATAGAATTACAGCGGAACAGAATGAATACGTGAAGAGAATTTTAGAAGAAAAAGAGGTTAAGAAAATTGTTTTTATTCTAAATGGGGAGAGTGCAAGTGGACCATATGGTTTCTCGGGAATTTTTTTATCTTCAAACATGATATTATTGCAGTGGTCCAAGATTTTTTTGGTGGTCTCACTTTACCAAAATCTATGACCCACACAATTTTGGTATTATCACCTAAAAAAGATCAAATCAATATCTTCTCTTATGTCAAACCTATGAACCTCGGCAATTTCATCAACAAGGTGATATCCAGAGTTTTACATGAAAGGTTAGTCAACTTACTCTCCTTATTGATTTCTCAACATCAATCAAGCTTTATTAAAGGAAGAAGCATTGTGGATAATGTCCTATTGGTTCAGGAGACTATTAGAGACATCAGACTCAGAACAAAGACTGCAGATGTGGTAATTAAACTAGACATTATGAAGGCATATAATAGGCCATCATGGTTATTTATCACAAATTTTCTGAGGAAGTTTGGTTTCTGTGAAGAAGTAATTGACATGGTTTACAGACTTTTTGCAGACAACTAGTACATAGTACTCTTAAATGGTTAGGCTCAAGGTTTGTTTAAATCTACTAGAGGGGTAAAACAGGGGGACCCTCTGTCTCTAACACTATTTATTATAGTTGTTGAAGCATTATCAAGAAGTCTACATGCTTTATATGCTAATGAAGCCTTAAAAAGGTTTGGTATGCCTAAATGGAGCCTTGAAATCAACCATTTAGTATATGCAGATGACACCATTTTATTCACTTCAACAGATTAGAAATCCATAAAGCTTATGATAAAAGTGTTGAAAGACTATGAGAATGCTTCCGGATAAATTATCATCCTTTATAAGAGTGTTTTCTATGTTTATGAAAAGGTCACGGCAACAGTGCTTTCTTTTATCAAACAAGTAACTCATATAAGATAAGGTTTTTTCCCTTTCATCTATCTGGAATATCCTATTTTCTATGGGAGGAACAAAAGCTGCTAATATGATAACATCATCAAAAAGGTGAGGCACAAAATTCAAGAATAGAAAGGAAAGATGATATCATATGGAAGGAGAGTTGTGGTGATCAGACATGTTCTACAAGGTATGCATGTTCATCTATCATATTCCCTAAACCCCCCTCCCTCCCTCAAAGAAGTTATAAGGCATTTATATAAAATGTTTGCCAGATTTTATTTTGGAATAATAACTTAGACCAGAGCAATAATTTCATGTATCTTGGCTCTATTATCCAGGGTAGTGGGAAGATCAATGGTGATCTCACACATCGTATTGGTGCAGCATGGATGAAGTGGAGGCTTACCTTCGGAGTCTTGTGTGATAAAAAGATACCACTGAAACTTAAAGGTAAGTTTTATGGAGTGGTGGTTAGACCGACGTTATTATATATGGCAGAGTATTGGCCAGTCAAAAACTTCCATGTTCAAAAGATGCATATTGCTGAGATGAGGATGTTGAGGTAGATGTGTAGGCATACTAGGTGCATAGAATTAGGAATAATGTTATTCGTGATAAAGTAGGAGTGACCTCCATGATGAACAAGATGAGGGAAGCGATATTGAGATGGTTTGGCCATGTGAAGAGGCGAGGTGCAAATGCCCCAGTGAGAAAGTGCGAGAGGTTGGATATAGTTGGTATGAGGAGGGGTAGAGGTAGGCCAAAAAAGTATTGGGGAGAGGTGATTAGATAGGATATAACGCATCTTCAGGATACCAAGACATGATCTTAGATAGAAGGATGTGGAGGACACATATTAGAGTAGAAGGTCAGTCGAGTAGGAGTGTTGTCTTGCTTTAGAGGGTTTAGGCTTTCTATCATGTGTTGTTGTTTACTATGCTTCGATTATCGCACTATTTATGATTGATTATTGTTTCTTTCTAGTAGACTTGGCACTGATCCTATGTTATTTGGCTTATGTTCTTTACTGTTTCCTTATGCTTTCTACCTAGATTTGCTACACTTGAGCCAAGGGCCTTTTAGAAATAGCCTCTCTACCTCTCCAAAGTAGTGGTAAGGTCTGCATACACTTTAGACTCCCCAGACCTCACTTGGGAGATTTAACTGAGTATGTTATTGTTGTTATTATTATTGTTGTTGTAATAGCACATACAAGAAAAACAGGTGTTGGTTTGAACGGGAATCTCTATGTTTACCTAAGGAAGAAGGGGGTGGGATTTAGATCTCTTTTTGATGTATTCAGTGCTCTTTTATGCAAGTTATGGTTAAACCTAAAAAAATAAATCATCATTATAGAGATCTTTTATGGCTAACAAATATTGCAAAAAACTACACCCAGTAATAGCCAAATGTAGAGGTGCATCAATTACATCAACTATGTGGAAGAAGATGATTGCAGTCAGGGAACTGATGGAGCACCAAATTTTGGTGGCAAATTGGGAAAGGAAATGCTAGCTTTTGGTTTGATAATTGGACAATTCTGGGTGCCCTTTATCATATCATACCAGAAGCAGTAAAAGTGGTGGAAGTTAGTTTTTTTGGTAATGTTGAAGGATGGGATTTAAAAAGGCTCAGGGAACACCTTCCATAGGAATATGTACAACATATCCTTAGAACAATTCCTCCTCCAGAAGACAACAAAAGCCTTGACCAGAAAAAATGGACGCTTGAGACAAATGAGAAGTTTTCAGTCAGAAGTGCTTGGAACTACGCTCGACAGAGAGAAGAAAATGAAGATATTTTTAGATATATATGGCAAAAGAGTTTGTATTGAAATCGACTCACTAGTTATGATTAAGGTTCTATTTGGGAGTGTGGGAAATTCCTTGGAATATAAGGACAATTGTGGAAGCCATAAAGGGTTTTGCCCAGATTTGTGAGGTGTAACTACAACATGTATATAGAGAAGAGAATTCTTTACCTGATTTTCTAGCAAAACTAGCATTTGAGCATGAAAGCAGATTCAATTTTTTTACATTCACAAATCTTCCTACTCATGCCAAGAGGATTGTGAATATGGACAAACAACAAATTGATACGCTTGGGATTCGTACCAAGGAAATAAATTTCAACCGCAGCAAGGGGGAGAAATTTTTATCATAAGAACATGAAGTAAATAGTGCTCACAACAACCACAAGCAAGGATCTCTACTGCAAATCAATCTGCACATGTGCTTACAGCAGGCAGAAGCAAAAAAGATAAAAGCATTAAGAAGAAATGCACAGCAGGTCTGATAGTGTTACATCATAGAAATAAAAGAAAGCCAAAGAAATGAAAACATCAAGGCTGATTCAGGGGTATACAATCACTCAGTATGAATAGAAAAAAAATGAAATTTAGTTACTGACCTACATCAGAGCTACTGCAGATCAGGTACACCATCAACAAATTGGTACATTAGGAGTTTGGGAGCTGCAAATGAAAAATTTATAACGGTGAAATTTTAATGATAACTCATACCTCTATAATTAATGGTTGAGGTCAGAACCAAGGAAGGAAGATGATAAAAGAAGATGATAGGCAGAGGCGCAGATGCTTGCCAACTTCCATGGATCCAAATTTATCAGCGTCGGAGTTGAAAAGAAGAATGGAGAAACTGACCAACCCAGTGTTCTGGGGAGCGTGAAGCGGAAAAAAGCGACAAGGCTCCGCTTCATGCTTTAAGCGAAGCGTGAAGCGAAGCGCCCGCTTCATTGAGGTGAAGCGCAATTTTTTTTTAAAAAAGCCTAAAAACAGAGGAGTAACACAGTAAATCAGCAACTACAAAACAACCACAAAATTGAGCAGAAAAAAGAAGAAGAAGAAGAAAAAAAAGAAGAAAAACAGTCAGGCCAGCAGTCTTTTAAAGCAAACCAAAGATTTCAACATCTAATTCTTGTTCTTCTAAAGCTCTACTTCATCAAGTACAAGATCATCTAAATCTTGTATTCCTTCATTATCATTATTATATTGCTCATCATCTTCAACTTCATCATCTTCATCAACTAGTCTTGAAGTTGAAGTAGCTACTTCTTTTTCCTTGTTATGTAAGCTTGAACTTGAAGTATTCCCCCTTAAACCATAACGGTTCTGCTCAACTTCACTTGCCTCGGCAACAACACCCCAAGTGAAAGTAGAATCTTCCTTAAAAATTGGTTCATCTTCAGCATTCTCAACTCCAGTTAGCCATTCGTTGGCATCATCAATATTGTCCAAGCTAATTGGATCAATTTCATCGCGAGCTCTGTAACGACGCCTTAATGTTCTATTGTATTTTATGAACACCAAGTCACTGAGGCGCTTTAGGGTGAGTCTATTCCTCTTCTTGGTATGAATCTGCAAATAAATATTGACAAGTAATTAGTAGGAGTTGAGACTTGAGACATTTGATTGGGATATAAAGCTTTCCTCTAAGTCTTACATGTTCGAACACACTCCAATTTCTCTCACACCCAGATGAGCTACAAGTTAGACCCAAAACTCTGATGGCGAACTTTTGTAACTCTGGAGCTTCTGAACCATAAAGCCTCCACCATTCAACTATTAAAGTAGAATAATCGTTCAAAATTTAGCAACAAATTATAAAGAAACAACTTGAAGTGTTACTGTTAACTCAAAAGAAACATAGAAGGAGTCATTCACCTGGTGACTTTCTGTCTCTTTGTCTTACGGCCAATGGTATTCCAAAAAGTCCATCAGCAGAGCAATAAGTACTAATCTGATCGGTTATTTTATCTTGAACTTTTTCATCAACAACCAACTTTTCAATGCACTTATGAAATCCCTCCATCAGTTTCTTATTCAGCAAATCATTCTCACGTTTATAATAGAGTGATGGGTTCAAGATATTACCAGCCGCATGCAACGGTTGATGGAGTTGATCCTTCCACCTTTTATCAATGATCTCAAAGACCTTCTTATATTTATGCTCATCAGTAAAGAACTTTTTAATACCCTCCTTAGCCTTATCCATCGCTTCATAAATGTAACCCATGGATGATTTTGCCTCACCATCTACCAAACGAAGAACTTTAAGAAAGGGACCACTGACTTTAAGAGCATAAACAACATTGTTCCAAAAGGTGTAAGAAAGCATTATCCTTGCAACTTCTTTTCCTTTCACTTCTTTTACAAATTTACTCTTATTCCATTCATCTGAAGTGAACATGGTTCTCAAATTGCCCTTTTGTATGTGCATTCTTTGCAAGGTCAAGAAAGCAGTAGCAAATCTAGTCTTGCCAGGTTTCACTAAGTTTTTTTGTTTAGTGAATCTCCTCATCATATTCAACAACAAAGGCCTTTGGACAATGTAAGAATGCACCCTAACTGCCTTAGTGAAAACATCTTGGAAGGGTCTTTCCTTGAAAATATCCCCGAACATCAAGTTTATACAATGAGCTGCACATGGAGTCCAATATATGTGAGGGAACACTCCCTTCAACATATCACCTGCTTTAACATTTTCAGCTGCATTATCTGTAACCACTTGAACAACATTCTCTGCTCCAATCTTCTCTATGGTGCTCTCAAACAAGGAGAACATTTTGATGGAATCAGTAGACGAGTCGCTCGCATCAATGGATTCAAGAAATAAGCTTCCTTTAGGAGAATTCACCAACACATTTATGATCATCTTTCCGGTTCTTGCTGTCCACTTATCCATCATAATGGAACATCCGAATTTGTTCCATTCAAGCCGATGCTCCTCCACAAGTTTTTGTGTCTCTTCCACTTCTTTATTTAGATAAGTGACACTAACTTCATGATAAGTGGGAGGCTTCATACCTGGACCACATTGGGCTACGGCTTCAATGAAGGCTCCAAAAGTGTCGGTATAATTGATACAATTGAAGGGAAGCCCTGTATCATACAACCATCGTGAAAAGGCCACAATTGCACGATCCCTCAGATCTCCTTTAGACACATCATGCACATTCTTTTTACCATTTGTCCCTGCAATATCTATTGGCTTCTTAGGAAAGTAACAATCTATTGGACCTTTCCACCGGTTGATCCATAACTTGAAGAGACTGCTGATGCATTCTGTGATTGTTTTTGTGATTTTGAAGGAAGTGACAAATCAGCAGCTTCTCCTTCTTCCATTTCATCATCATCATCATCAAGATTAGTAACTATTGGTGGTTGAGATAACATTTGATGTTTTAGATCCCTTTTTCCCTCAACATACTCCTTTATTTCATTCCTCACATTATCCGGACATTTTGAACAGCCAATTACATCACTATAAGAACCAATAAGATGTTGTTTATGGCGAAAAATTCCACCATTAAACGTCTTGTTACAGAAAATACATGTAACTTTAGACCTATTGTTCGTATCAGCTTTCGTACCATATTTCCAAGCCGGATCAGACATTTTGAATCACTGTTAAGATTTAAAAATTAAGAAGCAAATCAGAATTGAAAAAAAAAAACCAGTGCTGACTTGAAAAAAACAGAGCAAAATTGGAAAGAAAAAAAACAGAGCAGGTTTGAACTTTGAAGAAAAAAACAGAGCAAAATTGAAAAAAAAAACAGAGCCTCGCGCCCTCGCCTCTTTGAGCCTCTGAAGAAGAACAGAAGAAGAAGATGAAAAAAAAATCGCAGCTTTGAATAAGAAGAGCAATCGCAGCATTGAAGAAGAAGAGAAGAGGAGAAGAAGAGAAGAGGAGAAGAAGAGAAGAAGTGAAGAAGTTACCTGGTCTGAACTCTGAAGAAGTCGCAAATGTCGCCAGCAGCAGTAGAGAGAAACTCTAGAAGTTTAACAAATTTTCCTTTTTTTTAAAATGTAAAATACCAAAATAGACCTTTTAAATGTCTGTCACCATAAAGCGCCCGCTTCGGCCGCCTCGCGCTTCGCTGCGCCTCGTCGCCTCAGCCCTAGAAGCGGCCGCTTAGTGAGTCTGCCTGCGCATCACAGCAGCTACTCGACAAAGGGGAGCCTCGCCTCGCTTCGCCGCTTTAAGCGGTGAAGCGCCCGCCTCCCAGAACACTGGACCAACCTTCATGGATCCAGATTTGTCGTTATCGGAGCTGAAGAGAAGAACGGAGAAGCTGAAGAGTTTCCAAATCCGGAAGCTTTTACGGAGCAAATGGGATTTAATCTCAGGTTTATTTTGCTTTTTTTTCCACCTCTTTTGCCTTTTTTCATTATTTACTTTTTATTCTTTGGGCCGGATAATTGGGTCAATTTTTGTTGTGTTTTCAGACTTTGATAAATAAATAAAACGGCTCTTGTGGTCAAATTATTTTATATAATTTAAATCATGTTATTTATATAAAATATCAAGTCACTTGAGTTTGCACCCGAGCTTAGCACGAACCTTATGAAACTAGTTTTCACCAGATAAGTTAGAGACTTGTATTTACACACACACCTCAGAAAAAAGGTAATTCTTTACCGGAGGAGCATTCTTTTTATCAAAAAAGGGCATATGGCAAGGTGTTGCTCATTGACGCAAAGTTATAACGGAATGATAAGGAGGTGAGGGTGCAAAAGGAATTAGGAAACGACCGTTTAGAGGGTGTTTGAATTGGCTTATTTTTAAGTGTTTTTGGCTTTTAAGCACTTTTTTATTTTTAGAGGTATTTGGCAAAGACAAAAAGTGTTTAAAAATATTTTACTTTAAGCTTAAAAAGTATTAAAAAAAAGCTAAAAATCAAAAGTTTAGTTGCTACCTACTTTTGGCTTTTAGCTTTTAACTTATAAGTCACTTAAAAGATGCAAAGAGTGTTTGGATTGACTTATTTTAAGTGTTTTTGTCTTTTAAGCACCTTTTACTTTATGGAGTATTTGGGAAAGACAAAAATATTTTTAAGCACTCACTTTTAAGTTTAAAAAATACAAAAATAAGCTAAAAGTCAAAAATTGAGTATTCGCTAATCCAAACACCCTCTAGGAAGATGAGCCCAACAATTCATTTCCTCTCCTTTTTCGGTGGCCGATTTGAGAATTGGCGAGATCTACTGATTTTATCCTCTCTCGTCTGCCGATCTTCGGTAACCACACCTTTCCTTTTTTGTGATCTCATATTTACCCTTCTATCTCTTCCTAATTTCCCCATTTTGTACAAATATATGATATGCAATTACACCATGTATTAATACTACTTCTCTTTGATCTTTTTTGCCTTTTGGATCTGATCAAGCTTCCTAACACATTCGGAACTGATATTTTCGTAATTGAAGGTGCTTTGCACGTTTCGGGATCAATGTTCAGTTTCTGGTTTTTAAATTCACAACCTTCTCAAATTCTAATATCTGTTCCTACTGTTATCATTCTTTTTTGTGGAATATCAGTCTCTCTCTGATTGTTTTGTTCCCTTGGAGTAATTTTTTAGTCACTAAATGATGCTCCTTCCTCTCCACCATTACATGTAGCATTTTCTTAAAGAAAACAACATGTAGCATTATTTGTTTCATAGTAGGGTATTTCATATGCTGTGAAGTTCTTACCACAAATGATGTGTTTAAAGTGGTAAACTTTTGTCCGCTTCTACCCCAAATTAATATAATAAGGGCAGCCCGGTGCACTAAAGCTCCCGCTATGCGCGGGGTCCGAGGAAGGGCCGGACCACAAGGGTCTATTGTACGCAGCCTCACCTTACATTTCTGCAAAGGGCTGTTTCCACGGCTTGAACCCGTGACCTCCTGGTCACATGGCAGCAACTTTACCAGTTACTATTAAGAAGAAATTGATGGGCGTTGGTGGGTATCGTCAGTGCTGGAGATTTGTTAAGTACTGATAGAGAAATAACAAGGACGTGGGAAAGGGTTCTGGCCTGGGAATAATTCATATGCTAACTATTTTGTTTGGAAAGTAGTTGCTTTCTTAGATTTCATCTCCCATATTAAGTATTTATGTTATTTTTCAAATTCACGGAGATGGGGCTGTCTTTCACTAAACTCTTTAGTCGCCTCTTTGCAAAGAAAGAAATGCGTATTCTTATGGTTGGTCTTGATGCTGCTGGTAAAACCACAATTCTGTACAAGCTCAAGTTGGGAGAAATTGTTACCACTATCCCAACCATTGGTATGCTTCTTTCTGTGAAATCTGTTTTACGTTTTTCTTTTACTTTCTCTTTTTGATTCGCCAGTGTGCATGATCAGAATTTTAACTCATCATGGGGTATGCTACTTGAAATTAAGCTCATGTTGATCTGTATGGCCAAAAAGAATGTGTTGTGTCTATCTATTGGTTACTATTATTTGATAGCTATACTTCCAAGGAGTGGTTAACTCTAGAAAATTTACTAGAGATCATTTGCATTTACGTGTGCTATATGGGAGAGATTGTAACCTTTGAGAATGGGGATGATATGTTGGGGGATCAAACAATTTTTGCAGATTGCTATTTTTGTGTTGAATGTTGTATCTTAATCAAATGCTTATCATGTGTGTTGTTAGGAGAGATTTCTTAGTCATGCAAATTCTCTTTTCTAATTGCTATGTAATTTGAACCATTTTCTATTTCAATGGTAGGTTTCAATGTGGAGACTGTTGAATACAAAAACATCAGCTTTACTGTGTGGGATGTTGGTGGTCAGGACAAGGTACAAGAAGTTCTTATCCGCCGATTAACCGTTTTTTCTTATATTACCTGAGATCTTGCAGTGCTTTAGTCCTCCATGATTCAAATTTCTGGTAATAGTTTATCAACTGTGAAGAAGTTTTTAGCATGTGAGACCATGTCACTCTCCCTCTTCACTGAAAATTTGTGTTGGTTGCATGGTTTTCTTAGACGTCTCATCTTATGAAAAGTACATACTTTTCTGACTTTGATACGCTTCCATAACTAGTTGGCATATTTTGGCCCTTTGCTATTAATTTACTGAGAAAGCCTTTATTTATGTGGAATTAATGTGCTTATGGACGGTCAGGTGTTGACTATACTTTTGTCAACACCTAACGTAATCATAGGCTATACTGAACTGAGACAGCTAGTTTCATGTCTTCTATCTTCAAGGGATAGCAAACTATCTTGTGGCAAACATGTTTTTGACTTTTTATAGTCTACCGTGAGTTCTTTAGAACAGTGATGTCTGATTGATCAAGTCGGCTGGAAATTTAGTATAATTCTACCAAAAGTTCTTCCCGAAGGTCTTCATTTTTAATTTTATCTCTCTCGGAAAACAGATGGTCATTGAGATTATTCTTTTTTTTTTTGGTTTCTTTTGATAACCAAGAAATCGCACTAGTGGCACACGGTCCGAGACTTGGTGGATAATGGGCCATCCCTCTTCTACCTTTCTCCACTCAAATATACTAGACTTCTGCTTGCAGCATGGTTCGAACCCATCCTAATCCACACATCATGTGTTGCACTCTTACCACTAGACCTAAGCCTTCGGAGGGCAAAGCATTGAGATTGTTCTTCCATTACTATGAATAAGGCATTTTCTATGGGAGACTCAAAGAACCTAGAAAATAAGTTGGGAAATATGGAATTGTTTTATAGGACCTATGGGAATATAACTTTTGAAGGCGAGTTTTGTGAAGCTAGGCGAAGGTTTCATTTAAGGCTTCGTGGTAAGCATTTGTTTTGAGAAGGTCATCTAGGTATTTTATAAATGGAACAACTGAAAGGGAGTGTGCTGTTGAGACTGTACATGTGCAGCAAAGTAGGGAGTCTTTCAAAATCATTATCCTTCTGAACCTGTGGTGATTCTAACCCCTCTAAAATAGACTCGACATTATCTACTTCTTCCATCTTACACCAAAAAAAACAAACAAAGCTATACAATTTGACTTAAATTTCTGAATGTTTGCCATGTCTTGAAAGCATCTTCTATTTCTCTCAATCCAAACAATCCACCGAACAATAGCTGGTATAGTGTTCCACAAATCCTCTTTAGTGTCGGCCAACCCTTTTCCGCTCCAAGCCTCCAACACTTCAATAACTTATTAGTTTTCTGTAGCATTACCCACTGCAACTCCACAAGCTGAGCAGTGATTGGGCAGTGCAAATATAGGTGACTGCCAGTTTCAGATGACTTTCCACATAAAAAACACCTGCTGCACAGGATAAATCCTCTTTTCTGTGGGTTTTCATGTGTGAGACATGCTAGCTTCTAGGAACAGTCTAGAATTTGGAGCATGTAGGCATCTATAACCATGTATTTATGTTGGAAAATGTATGATCTGACGTGAGAAGTAATAAGAGAAGGGTAATAATGATATGGTAATTCATTAGAAGGAAAGGATTTTATTCTCCCACTCAATTAGATGTGTTACTGAGTCGAGCCTTTGCTGAAAATGCTAGGCCTTGGCTGGTTAAAAGCAACACCACCTCATTTACTTAACTTGAGCCTAGTATTACTTGATAATTAGAAATCCTTGCTTGGCATTTGGCTCAACTCATGTATGCTCTATCAACACTTCTTTTTTTGTCAACACTTTATTTTCTTCATTTTTTACATTTTTTATACACAAATCACGCAATCACACAGAACGTGCTTGTTGCTCATTTCTCCGGGATTCTCCCTCCTGTCCTCGCTGTCATTGTCTTTTCGTGGACAACAGCTACTTACCGACTCTTAGACGTTGCTTCCTGCCCTCCTCCCCCTCACTCTCTTTACCTCACTTCTGCTCATATTTTTTTCGATGACCAAAAAATCCCAAGGGCAAGTGCATGGTTCGAAATCGGCTGAATAATGGGCCGCAACTTTACCCTTCTCCACTTAAATACTAAGCTTTTGTTTACGGTAGGATTTGAACCCGTGACATACACCTAACCCAAACATTACATGTTGTGCTCTCACCACTAGACCAAAGCCCTTGGGGCCAGCCCTCTTCTCATATTACCCAATGAGATACGGCATATGAAAAGATTATCCAAATGAGATAAGGAATATGAAAAAGATTATAGAGCCGATTATATGCATGCCCATTTTGGACCAGTTTAGGGATCTAATATGTAGTGTTCAAGCTTTTCAAAATGGTCTATACTCTATAGCCTTTGTTTCAAACTAGGAAAAGTTAAAATTGAAGCGAAAACGAGCTCACAAATGATTTTGCTCTTTATATGTCTTTCCAGTTTGAAACAAACAAGTTAAAGCTTAGCTATTTATCCGAGCCAAGTTGAATTTCAGTTCAAGATGCTCATAATACGTGCCACTGAGCTAAGCTCAAGCTTGTGTAATAAGCATGTTTGATCCAAACATGTGGAACTGGCATGTACACCGCTAACCCTGAAGGGAAAGTCAACAAAGTGAGATGCATGGTGAACATTGGTTAGCTCATCATCCTCAAGGTCTCATGGAGGCAGCAAATTGCAAGAACTTGCTCTTACAGCTGCTGAACTGGTGTCGGTTACATAAAGCTAAGGAAGAAATTGGTTTCCCATAGAGCAGGCAACAAGTTGTCTGGTAGGACCCCTCCGAGTGTGAGGCATCAATCTTGAAATTGATCATACTGAACATCAGTTACATAATGCTAAGATAGAAACTGGTGTCCAAGGACCAAACTTTCAGGAATGAGACCCGTAGAGAAAAAGAATTTTTTTACCCTGGACCCAGGTTTTGGCTTAGAATGGTAGTTTCAGTCGCATAATTTCCTAGGCTAAACCTGGTTTTCTGAGTATTTACAAAAGTGACGAGTATGAGGCAGCGTGTCGAGAGGTTAAGGGGTCATTTGGTTGTTGGTTAAAGTGATGCAGGTATTAGTAATGTAAGGATTAGTTATTCATGTATTACTATTATCCCTGTATAAGTTATTCAATCTTCTATCCTGCTTAAAATAATACATATATTGATCCACATCTTCTATCCTGCTTAAAATAATACATATATTGATCCACAACTGCCCACTTTGTGGGAATATACTGGGTATGTTGTTGTTGTATTGATCCACAACTTATACATGTTTTATTCATGTGGAAATGTAAAATGATAACCAAACACCATATATGGTATGCTAAATTTTATACAAAGCAACTAAAAAACTACCAGACAAGGTATTAGCTATGCTAGTTTTAGTACATGAATAACCTTAGGGGTCGTTTGGTAGCTGGTTTGAAGATGAGTTATATAGGTATTAAATCCTGCATAAGTAATACTACGTTTGGTAGCTGGTTAGGAGTTAAGTTATTCATGTATAAAATTAATACAGTGTTTAGTTTGCAATCTAGAAACCCGCATAACTAATACATGGATCAGTTATGAGGGAATCTATGTATTATTTTATGCAGGATGGAAGGTGGAATAAGTAATACATGAATAACTAATCCATGTATTACTAATACCTGCATAACTCTAACCACAGACCAAACGACCCCTTAATGGATAAGTGGACCTACAATTTTTTCTTTTGTATTTTAATTTTAATTGGCTATAGCACCTTATGGACATAAGTGTACCTATCTTGGTTCTTTTGAACTGTCTATTCTACAATCTGTTAGTGGTTTCGTATGTTTAAAGTAGCCACAGTTATAGGTATATTGCAGTCTGATTCCGGAAGAGCTAAAAGTGTGTTTCTACTGTTTATCTTTTGTGTTGCACTTGCAGATTAGACCTCTATGGAGGCACTATTTCCAGAACACACAGGGTCTCATCTTTGTGGTTGACAGCAATGACAGAGACCGTGTAGTTGAGGCAAGGGATGAGCTTCACAGGATGTTAAATGAGGTAATTTTGATATTATTATAGTTGGTTAGAAAAATATCTTATGATGAATCTTAAACCAGATATCCGTCCAACTTCCTTGAGGTACAGCAGTTCTTGATATCTAAATACATTCTCTGCAGGATGAATTAAGAGAAGCTGTGCTACTTGTTTTTGCAAACAAACAAGATCTTCCAAATGCAATGAATGCGGCTGAAATCACCGACAAGCTTGGCCTTCATTCTCTCAGACAGCGACACTGGTAATTTATATGGGCACCCATCATCAAGCTCAAGCCTGGTTTTTCTGTCAATTAGCCTCTTAGATAAGGCTGGCATCTAAAGACTCCCCCCACCGCAGGTATATCCAGAGTACATGTGCTACTTCTGGAGAAGGGCTATATGAGGGACTGGATTGGCTTTCAAATAACCTTGCCAGCAAGGTATATGCAGTAACTGCATCATTGTAGTACTCTAACTTTTCTAAAAAAAAAAAAACTCTGATCTGTAACTTCTGGTGCAATTTCAGGCCTAATGCAATGATGTGGTAGTATGCTTCTCGCTTTGCTATATCCGGAGAAATAAACATCATTGTGTTGTCATAATTTCTTAGTTTTGAAGGTTTTAAATATCTGTTCACATCATAATTCTGGGAAGTCCCTACCGATCTTCCCCTCTCTATGGTTTATCATCAATGAGCATGCCATAGTTTCCCCATTGCTGGATGCACATTGGCAATGTAATGATATTTTAGTATAATATCTGGTTTTGAAACTTGGCGCAGCCGCGTGCACCATTTTGTTGTCCTTTATGGCTGATGTTGGAATGGGTGTAGAAAATGCAAAACAGAATATTAATAAAAGCATCGGCATTCTGCCAGTAGTAAGATTATCACCTGAGTGGTTCGTTGTCCTATCGGCTTTGGACTGATGAATTATATGCTCTGACCGATGTTTCGTGCAGTAGTGAAAATGTGTGCGCTCAGGGGCCTATGTTCCATCCGATAGCTAGCAGTGAAGGAAGAAGTAGAGCATATTTCATCAGTTGATACTCTTTCCCAACCTAATATTGCATTGGGCTGACTATCAAAAAAAAAAGCTTCCTGTTGAGCAGTGAAGGAAGAAGTAGAGCATATTTCATCAGTTGATACTCTTTCCCAACCTAATATTGCATTGGGCTGACTATCCAAAAAAAAAAGCTTCCTGTTGATTGTAAAAATTTCACGTTAAGTAATACCCACTTTATGTTTATTTTTGTATGAGTATTTAGTAAGTATTAGACAACTTTCAGGCAAAATAATGTTTTCCCTTTTCTCTTTCGCATCAGACACATAATTGAAATTTAGTTATTTTTAGAGAAAATGCATCAAGACCCCCCTAAAGTTGGTCGACATTTGGTAGTAGACACCTAAACTTTACGGGGGTCCTATTACCCCACTAAACAATTTTAAATGATACTATTACATCATTTTTAGGCCACCTTTCATAGAGAGTGTATCCACTCTCTTAAAGAGCGTGAAAACCCCACAAAAATGACTATAACTTTATTTTTATGATTTTTTTCTATAAAATATATTTTTCTATTTTTCTTATTATTTTAACTTTGTTTCTTTTTTTGTTTTCCTTCTTTCTTCTTGGTAAATTTGATGGACCCCTAGAGCTTTCAATGTCACCATTTTCGTTATAACTTTACCCACTTTTCTGTATCATTTTCATTTTACTCTGTTTAATTTCAAGTTCTTATCTCCATGTTTTTTACATTTCAAATAATTTTGTAAAACCCAATAGATTTCAAGATGATTAGGAGTATCATTCAGTTTTTTATTCGAGCTTCAATTCAGCTATTTACGAATTTTTGAAAATTTATTGATTCTCTACAAAACCTTCATTTTTAATATTATTGCTATCATTCTTTTCAAAATCTTAATTGTAAAAATAATATAAAAATGAGATAAGTTAATTATTGATATCCCCAAAATTGTAAAATTTGTTCTGCGATATTTTTTTAATTTTTACTATCAATTATTTAATAAAAGTTAAAAAAGTAGTAAAGAAAAAAAAAATTGAAAAGCTTTTATTGATTATAACGACAATAGAAGGGAGGGGGGTTAGGTGGAGAAGAAGAAAAATTTATATAAGATGAAGGATTTATAATCTGTGGAGGGAGAAATTAAGTAGAAAGAGAAAACAAAAAAGTCAAAAAGAAGGAGAGAGAAAGGGGAAAGAGAGAAAAGGAAAAAATATAAAGAAAAAAAAGACTACAAATGGAAAATATACATATTTAATAAAGTTAACACGTGTTAAATAATAATTGGTGCGTGATTAACACTTATATTTTGAAAATTATGATTCATCCGAAAAATGATGTAATAGTATCAGTTTGAAATTGTTTAGTGGGGTAATAGGACTCCCGTAAAGTTTAGGTGTCTACTTCCAAATGTCAACCAACTTTAGGGTGGTCTTGATTCATTTTTTTCTCTTATTTTTAACATGTGTTTCAGTCTTGTATGACTGAGCACATACATATGCGAAAAAATTGAATGGTGTTAAATGAGTTTGTTAAATTTGTTGTTATATTGACAAATTGATAATTGAAGTTTGTTCTTTATGATATATGGATCTTATGTTTCAAATTTGAGCTTATTTAGAGTAGATTTGGGTGTTTAAATTTGAAATTTAATTTATTTTTAAAAAAAAAAAACTTTCAGACTTAGATGCTTGAAAGTTCAGTCTAATTTTACACATGCTTCAGTCATGTATGTATGAATGAAGTGCAGATTTGAAGGGAAAAAAGGGGGGGAGGGGGGTGTAAATGAGTTTGTTATATTCGTATGTTTTTTGATAAATTGATGATTGCAGTTTGGTTTACAAATTTGAGCTTATTTAGAGTAGATTTGGGCGTTTAAATTTGAAAAATAAATTATTATTTTTTAAAAAAAAAACTTTCAAACTTACATGCTTGAAAGTTCATCTTATTTTTACACATGGTTCAGTCAGGTATGCATGAATATTCAAACCCTTACTTTTGCAAATCATACTAAACGTCATGCCAAAACGTCTGATGTTTAGCCTTCACAAGGCCAAACTTTCAAACGCAAATGTCTGAAGTTATCAAGCTTCAAACGCGAGTGTCTGACTTCTTGTCGAAAGTGGGTAAACTTCCAAAAAAAAATTATAAAATGGGTATTAGTTAAATGGCGACATAAAAAGCGACTATTCGTGCACTTCCCTGGATATTGGCTATCTTAATCATTTGATTGTTGTTAGCCACAAAAAATTATCAAGGATATACAACATTTTTTTAAAAAAAGGGGGAAAAGGGTCTTCTTTAATGGGTATGGTTGGAATTTGGTGACAACACGTAAAATTTACAAAATTTGAGGAAGATTCAAGGTGATTTAAACTAGTTTGGAGTCAAAACTCCTAATTGAAATTGAGTTGGGATTTTTTTTTTGCAACATATGTATCTTACATATAAAGTATACATGGATATTCAAGTGATACATAGTTGATACATCTTCTGAGACTCACAAGTGACACACGAAAGATATACATCTCATCTTCTTCTATATTCATTGTGCGCTTCAAATTTTCAATTTAAATCTCTACCAAGTCATTTCAAAATTGAGATTCAAATTTCTTTAGATTTCGTTGGAGTGGGTTAGGGGAACGTGGTTGTTGGGCCATGATGGACGGAGGTGGAGGGGGTTGACTTGTCATTGGAGACATAGAAGAGTCAACTAAGGAAGTAGGGAGAATTGGACAATTTGGAGGAGCGGGTGGAGTAGGAACTAGACACGGAGATGGACTCGACAAAGAGAGATGTTGAGAAGAGTGTGAACTGTTTAATATTAGAGAGTTGTTGGGAGTCATGGATGGTGAAGAAACTGGAGACCGAAAGGATTGCGAATCGGACAAAATGATAGGTGAAGATGCCCAAGGTTGTGTACTGATCGAAGGTGGGGGACCAAGAATAGATTTGCTGACAAACGGAAATGTAGTTTCATTAAACTGAACATGTCTAGCAATATAGAGTCGACCAGTACATGTATCAAGGCATCTATAAACATGGTGCATTGGACTATACCCTAAAAACACACAAGGTTGACTTCAAAAATTAATCTTGTGGTGATTGTAGGGACGAAGATATGGAAAACAGAGACACCCAAACACTTTAAGGAAGTGATAATCAGGTGATGTGTGAAATACAACCTCGAAAGGTGATTTCCCATTGTTAGTTGAGGTAGGAAGACGATTAATCAGGTAAGCAGCAGTGTCAAAGGCAAAATGCCAATATCTCGAAGGAGTAGAACTATGTGACATGAGGCTCAATCCATTTTCGACAATATGTCTATGTTTGCGTTCAACCTTCCCTTGTTGCTCATGAGTGTGAGGACAGGAAAAACGGTGAACAATGCCTAGTTTTGCACAAAGAGTTGATAAAGAACGAAATTCACCTCCCCCGTCAGTTTGAATTGACTTAACTTTTGTGTTAAATTGTCTTTCAACAAGAACTTGAAATTGAGAAAAAAGTGAGAAGACTTCAGACTTTCTAAAAAGTGGATAACACCATGTATAGCCAGAAAAATCATCAACAAAAACAAGAAGATAACGATGGCCTTGAGAAGATAGAAAAGGGGAAGGACCCCAAACATCAGCAAAGATAAGTTGCAATAAAGAATTATTTTTATTAATGCGAATTGGAAGAGACAATTTATGTGACTTGCCAAGTTGACAAGCAGTACATAAATTATTTAACCTATGACTAGAACTAGAAAGCTGATGCGTCGATAAAACTTGACTGAGGACTTTTTGATGTGGATGACCCAGACGGAGATGCCAGCAAGTAGAAGAAGCTTTGGTAGCTGAGAGTGCTGAAGGAGAACTGGAGAATGGTAGCTTGATAGACATGGAGTAGAGGCCATCGTTACTCCGACCAGAAAGAAGCGGAATCCTGAAGTCCCGATCCTTGACAAGAAAATAATCAGGATGAAATTCAAAGAAAGCATTATTATCACGAGCAAACCGTTGAACAGAAAGAAGGGGTTTTGTAATAGATGGAACATGAAGAATGTGATTTAAATAAAGTTTTAGATTAGAAAAGTTTGAGAAAGTGGCACTACCAGTGTTTTGGATTGGCAAACCTTGTCCATTACCAACATGAAGTTGATCCGAACCTTTGTATTCCTCAATATGTGTGAAGCCGGAGAGATCTGGTGCAACATGGTGGGTGGCACCTGAATCCGGGAACCAATTCTGAGTCAATGGAATTGGTGCTTGATGAGTGAGGTGAGCCGAAGGATTGATAGCGTGATTGTAGCGTTGAAAACAATTAGAAGCTTGGTGATTAGTTTCATTACAGATTTGACACCTTGTGCGTCCATCACTATTGCTATTCCAAGGTTGAGCAGTGTTAGAATAATTATTTCCATAGGCATTACGTGGGTATTGGTGACGACCACCTCGTCCCCCTCGTCCCCTATATGATCTGCCACGGCCTCTGTAAGAATTATTATTATTATTATTGGGTTGTCTAGTGTTCTGCCTATCACTATTGAAGGTGCGTTGGGCAATGTTGGCTGTTGGAGTTGATGAGTCACCTGGAATGAGGGAGAGAGAAGACATGGAGGATCCATGAATAAACTCATGGTTCAACAATAGGCTATGGAGCTCAGAATATGAAACTGGTTCGGGTCTTGCAAATAACGTAGTGATAATCTCTTTGAAATCTGGCCTCAATCCTTTAAACACATAAATATTAAAATCTGAGGTGTTCATGGGTCGTTCTGCGGCTACTAATTCATCTGATAAAAGTTTTGCCTTTTGGAGGAATTGAGTGACAGAGAGATCATCTTGTTTAAGATTGTGTAGTTGCATATGGAGGTTTAGAAATCTAGTGTTAGAAGGAGAAGATAGGGCAGCTGCCAAAGTATCCCAAATATCCTTGGAGGAATTCAGGCCAATAACTATGGGGATTATTTCTTCTGAGAGAGAAGATATTAGCAAACTCATGATGATTTGATCCTGTTGAATCCAAGTAGCAAATTCTGGGTTGGATGTGGTAGTATCCGAACCTTCAACAGAAATAACAGCAGGTGGACATGTCTTTGATCCGTCAATGAAGCCTTGAAGGTTTTGACCTCGCAAGAAAGGCAATAATTGTGTCTTCCAGAATATGTAATTTTTGGAAGTGAGCTTAATTGAGATAAAGTGGTGAGCATTGTTTAGGGGATTAGAGGAAGAAGAAGACATGGCAGGGGCTGTGGGAGAAGCAGCGGCTGAAGGAAGCGACGAAGTAGGAGAGGAGACGGAACTGGCTTCTGATACCGTGTTAAGTTACAGATTACAGGGAAGAAAGTCTTTGGGTCTACGTTCTATTCACACGCACATATACAACGAATATATAGTACAATGAGACATTAGTCTTCTACGTGAACATAACTACCAGATGGAATATACAGTAGAGTCCTAAAGGGATTCTAATTACTTGAAGCAGCTGGCAACGTCTTGGACAATAGATTAGGACCAATATATTTTTAACATAATCCAATAACACCCAATCAAAATAAATCACAATTATGTTTGATTTTATCGACTACAATTTAAAATTTTATGTTACATAATTTATAATTAATACAACACAAACATGTTTCTAGCTTATCTTTCTCTTATTATAGATATAATCTTGTTTTCTCTTAATTTAAATATCTAACATAATGCAGGTGAGCTATTATTTTTGAATATATAAGACTCAAATTGAAAATATTTGTTTGTGCTAATCATATAAGAAGTGTTAGAATACTCATGTAAAAACTAACCCACAAGAGATGACACAATTCTTTATTGAAAATTTATCTTTCCGCGGATTGAAGGAAATAAGTCAGTTAGATCGAATATTTATTTTTCGATTTTTTTATCTATTAGAAAAAGAGATAAAAGGGTGATGCTTCCCCTGTGCCTTATCAATAATTAATAAGGAAGATCGGGCTAAAGATAACTAATTTTTGCTCACTCGGTGAAATTTTCTCTGTAGCAGACGGAGAGGGATCATATTAGCACAATTTGAGACGAAGTAGATGCATGGTAAATAATGCTCAGCACAGAAGCGTTAGCCACAAAAAGGATTTAGGATAATATTGATAGAATTTTATGAATAGTTAGCTAATATTGGTAGTAGTATTTTATGAACTGGCTAATAGTAATTGTATTTTTGCTCTGAAAGACCAAACTGGGAAGTCTCTCTCTATTATTAATGACTTCCGCAAGTATAAAAGCTTCAATCATCTCCAAATGAACAAGTCATTCTTAATCAATTGATCAAAGTACTTCATCCAATTCCTATGTTATTGTTCTACTGCTTCCACATAATTTGCTGTGGCCTTTTGGGAGCTATTACAAACTGCATGATTGGTGTTTTATGTCTTAAAGCTTCCTTAGAATACTGACGCTCCTCCTTTATTTAACCCTTTGGTAGAAGAGAAGACCATTAAGAGTTCTTCATGAAATGTAGATGCTTGAAAAGATTTGAGCTTTATATATGCATCACAAAACGAACAATTTTCCCAACAACTAATATGCCACTTGATACATACTTGAAAACACTGATCTGATTTTGATGGTCGACAGTTGCAATAACTGATCTGGTTGCGTTGGAAATCAGTTGAAAGATGAGGGTCCTTTTGCACAAGAATAAAATGACAAGCGAATAAGGTTCTCAATCAAACAAGCATTTCTCTTACAATATTTTCCATCGAAGTTGTTTAAAGGGGGGAAATTGTCTTTGAAGTAGTATAAAAAAGAACACAAAAAAGACGTTGACATACTCATTTTCAGGAGATACTGAACTTTCAACAATTTCACTTCTCTTCCACCGTTGACACTCATTGTTTTCTTTTCGATCTCATAACAAAGACGTCTAATGAAAAGGAGAATAGTAAGACGGAGACTTCTCTCAGGGGTTACACCTTCAATAGTCATGAGACTTGTATAAAGAGAACACACGACTTCCACCAGCACAACAGCAAGACAAATATTACAAGAATAAACAAAATAATCAGCACACTGGACAACAAGACTACAGCAATCAGAGTTCTAAGAAAATAAGCATGTCGCGACCATCGTATGTATCACATCCTATATAGGTTGTTGGAAGTATAATTTACATTCAGGAAAGGCTTCCAAGAAACTCGAAATCAGTTCTGGTGGCAACTGTAGCCGTAAAAGCACTTGGTGGTATCTTTCAATCACCAAAAGCACAGTGCTCTTCAGATCCACATCTTCCAAGCAACCTGAAGTAATTGAATAAATATAAGGGGAAAAAACAATACAAATCTTAGAAAATGAACATCAATACTGAATATATTTGTAAACATAAAAGGCAGTAAAAGAAGATGCAAATAATTAAGTAAAGTCAACTAGGATATATTTATCCTGATTTAATTGTTATAGCTGAGCTGAATGGCTTTTAAGGATGCATATAGCCAACTCCAACATGATATTGAGGTATACTTCATTGATTGAAACTTGAGAGATTGCTGCTGAAGCAGCAATAATTGTTTAAATGTGACAACCCACAGAAAATAGTCAACATGACATCTCAAGTCTGTTTGATAAATCTAGGCATTTTAAGATTCTAAACTTTGACAAGCAGATCATCTCGTGAACCAAGATAAAAATCATTATGATTACAAAGTAAGAAAAATAATGTTGATTTTAATGAGTTGTAGAAATGAAAAAAATGAGTGATTTCTTCTATTAAACAGCTAGAAGAGATCAATTTTCTTTACTTCTATAAATAGTTCAAATAAGTAATATTTTTCACCCTGCACGTCAAATGTCTGCATCCTTGTGGTATTTTAAAAAATGAGAGCATTGCAGGCTTACCCAGTTCAATTTCTAGTTCTTGATCTTCCAGGTCTCCTTCTTCCACAATGGTTCCATTTTCCATTTCTGCAGCTGTCTTGGCACACCTCTCCAAGAACTCTTCTTCTGTTTCTTCACGTTCATCATCTTCAGAGTCCTAGGATTGAATTAAGAACAATAACAATCACCTTTCATTACCTATTGCAAAGGTATTATGAAATGCATTTTTACAAATGATGAATGTATAGTCGCTTGCATTCGGGAGATACAGAGTTCGTGCTCCGCATCTCCATTTCTTTTTTTCTTTTTTTTTGTATTTACCCCTCCCTAGGAGCTTCCACCCCTTTTGCTCCCTTTGTGACTTGAACTCTCGACCTTCGGGTTGGAAGTGAGGGGTGCTTACCATCCGAGCAACTCCCTCTTGTCACATCTCCATTTCACTTTTCAGGAAAAAGGAATATATGATGACTGTATAGCATATGCCCACTGTTCCTTACTTCCACTACAAGCATTTCATGAATAGTGATGCAAAAAGACAACAATATGGTGGGCGTCATCCAGGGGCGGATCTAGGGGTTTTCACCCGAACCCCCTCGGCAAAATATTACAATGTTATATAAGGTAATTTTTTTTTTTATATATAGATATTGAATCCTCTGAACATAAGACTAGAGGTTGGCCCAGTGGTTTAGCGGGTTCAAAACTTACCTCAAGGTTCCAAGTTCTAATCTTGACCACTACATTTTTATTTTTCGACCCTCCTTAATGAAGATCTTGGATCCACCACTGGCTTCATCGACAATTTCCCGTGATATTATATTTTTTTGAGAAATTTCCTGTGATTATATATGAACACTATCACAATTTTAACTAGAGAGGGTGATTATGAAAAAAGAAACAGGCTCTGATAATCATTGTTTTCAAGTCAAAGTCACTTCTATTTCAGTAACCCAAAAATCAGAGTATAACATCTGTTCTACAAATAGAACACACTTTGACCATAATGAAAAGAAGGTTGTATGAACATGATTACCATGTAAACAATGTCTACCTGACAGCAAAGAAAAAATGTGTGGGTGGGGGAGGGGGTAGCAAAAGATAATTAAACAAGACAGAATTAGTTTGGTGACCTAACCTCATCATCATCATCTTCAGTTTCCTCATCACCAGAAGCCTGATCTTCACTTTCTTCGTCTTCCTCTTCTACTTCTTCTTCTTCCAGTTCTTTAAACTTCAGAAATGCTTCCATCAGTGAAGCAACGCAATCATGTAGCAACAAACTCCCTTCATTTAGCCGTCCAATCAGCTTGTCAAGAGATTGTGCCAGTGCCATCACTGGTAAAATTATAATAGAAAAAAAAGAGACATAAGGAGACTGTGCTGATGAGATTCTTAGGAGAAAGTTCTTTACACTAGCAGAAAATTGAATACTTAAAAGGCAAAGCAAGGAAAAACACGATAGTTAACCACAAGGTATAATAAAAATTAGTGTCAGCTTGCAATCTAATAACATGCACCGTAGTTGTGGACAGATAAACAGATCAAGATAACAACAATAGCATTTGTCAGAACAAACAAAAATGGATAATGTAAAGCCATGGCATCACCAAAATATCTGTTTCCCCATTGAGAGAAAGTCAAGTAGGGAAGTCCCTAATTGCGCTAAAAATCTTAATAAGTAGTTGGGGGAAAAGAAATAGAATACTAACCTACCAACTTGATCTCAGACTCTGATGACAAAGTATGCTCAAATTTGCTTGTTGAGATGATTGCCAAAGCGAATAGAAAGATTGTAAAGCTTTCATGTTCAATTCCCTCTATAATCTTCTCTACAGTATCCGGGAAACATAAATAGCACGATGCTATTGCAAGCAACAAAGGTTTCCATAGTGGGACAGGCTTGTCTCTAATCTCTCTAAAACGAGAAAATGCTGCCTGACACAAGGAAATCACCAAAGATTGCTTGACACCTTCTCCTTCAGGTAAGTAACTGGGATTATGTAACAGAATGTGGACACAAGAGGACGCCCTACATACTGCAGATGGATATTGTGAGAAAGCTTCTGTGATGAATGCACCGATTCCTTCAAGGATGGACTTTTGGGGAACAGGTGGAGCAGGAGGCAACGGCAGCTTCCCCATAAGAAAGTTCTTCACAGCAAATTTCCTGTCTAGGCTAACAGCTTTCTTGATACAGTTAAAAATTGATAAATCCTCTATCTCCTCCCATCCATGCCAATCAGCAATGAGATATGACCAGACCAGCATCAGCTCTGAGACTTTTAGCTTCAAAAGATCATCAGTTTGGGTAATTCCTTGCAAAATGAAACCAAGCAATGTGGAGCAGTCATCGACACATGATGAAGTGGGCACTGAGAAGGCAACCTCATGTTCCTGATAATTGGAAAAAATATATGAGAAGATAACAAGAGATTTGAGTATATCAAAAACAAAAGATATATTAGAATCCTCTCATCACTCCGTTATCCCAAGTCGAATCTATGGAACGGAGACATCTATCTTCTTAATCTTTAGAGTAGAAATTATATATAGGATGATCAGTACACTGCGGAGCTCAATACAAAGGCAATATGATAGGAATGTTGACATTCACCAGTTAAGTACAAGTCAAATCTAACGGGTTCTTGTTGGTGGAGGAACTGGATCGGAAAAGAGAGACTCTAGTTGTAAGATATCTACTGAAACCATCGCCGGAATGGACATTTTATTCAAAGAGAAAGATCTCAAGTATCTGGAGTTTCTTTTTGGGTGGTCGAAGATCCAGTAGGTAGCCACTCCCTTCTCAGAGAACCGTACGTGAGACTTCCACCTCATACAGCTCCGTCCCGAGCTTCCATCAATATATGAACAGCTTTGGATTATGCATGAGAAGCTAAAAGACTTAATCTATTTATGCATGGTGTGGAATTCAAAATACAAAACAAACATCTATTGAAGTATAAACACTAGATTTAAGCTGCATCCACAACTAAGGTGATTGCATTTTCAATATAGACAAATGAGCTTGAACAGGCTTCAAGCATGATGTTACAGGCATACAAAGAAAATATTTTACTGAAGTACTAAGTATATTACATTGACCAAAAAAGTAAATAATGGAATATATATGCATACATGCTTGTGGTGTGATATAGCCATTTACTCTAAAATTAATTTTGATACATGGCTCAAGACTAACCATCAGTGGAGCAGATCTTAGCCACGCATGCTGTAGGAGATCTGAAAATGCTCTCATCATGGTGGCCTGACCAAAAAGCCACAATTGACTAGAATCGTCCTGCTCATTTTCTTCAGATACCGAGTCTTCCCAACACAGAGCCATAACTGCTAGTGTTGCAAAACCCTGTTCCACCATCTATCAGCCGGAAGTCAGTAATTTCTGTTAGAAAAATATTTATTATCTTAAAAATAATAATATTAATCTTATTACTTATTCTTTTCTAGCTATAATTACTAGTCTTTAGTTACCTCTCTTTATAGCTATTATTCAATTACCATTTAAGACATTGATTATATATTTGTACTGCTTTAAATAAGCAAATTTGGAAAAGTAAATTTGGATGTTTGCAAAATGTTTTTCAACTTAAATGAACCTTTGGTCAAATGCCTTAATGGTATTCATTACCATTTCAATTGTAAATGAGATGGTTAGTAACGTTGTTTTCTACTCTATATATAGTAAACTATTGTGTTCATCTTTGGCAGAAGAAAAGAACAGGAAAATAACAATGAAATAATTCTTTGATATATATATATATATATATATATATATATATATAAATATATATTATATGTTTGGGTCCCTTTTGAGGGTTGAAAAAAGATTACAAAGAAATACTTTAATTCTTATTTTGTGTTGCTGGGTTTCCAATCAATTCAAATCTTTGTTAGTTTCTGGCTACTAGTTTAATACTAGAAGATCTCGTTGAATCTTGGGGAATACACCTTAACCGGTGAAATAAAGGACAGTGTAATAGGCATGCCTCAAGCTATGAGAGTTTCCGTGATTTCCAATATTTTTACAACAATTTCAGATCTCAATATGCCTTCAATTATACATGTGGATGGGTTCATTTTTCTAAATTTCAGATTTGGGTGAGAGTGAGGTTGAATCTAGAACATGACAATGCATTCATCAACTGGTCAGCATAAAAAAGATGATTTAAGATTCTGTCTCAGGGTACTTCAGTTCCAAGAAGGAATCGTACAGTATAATCTTATTCCTATCAAAGTAATGACTCTTGAATCCCTATGTGACATGATATGCAACATGACTGGGAAAGATGAGGTTTCATTGAACAAAAGAGCAAGCAATCCAACCTCTATAACTTCCATTTAAACTATAAACAATGAATGGTGAACCACATAGCTCCATGAAATGTGCACAAGAAATGTTCTGATTTTCATGCCAGTTACCAGAATGATAATTAGAATCATTAAAAGATTTGCTAAAGAATGAAAATACAAATACGTCAGATACATAAGAAAATACCTGAGGCCATGGCTCCAGATCTAAAGGCAAGTTCTTTGAGATTTCTCTAACCAACAGACAAACAATATCTGGAATATGAGGTGAAATTTTTTCATTTGCAGCCTCAACCATAGTACTTAGAAGCTGAAAGTAAATGGAGCTATCTTCTTCCTCATCACTAATCCTATGACAAACCACTTGAAGAAGTGGTAACCACTCAGGTGGCATGTACTCATTCTGCAGTACCAAAAGGTCAAGCATTATTTAGACTATCATACTTCAGGTCCATAAAATAGGTTAGCCATACCCACTTACTTCAACGAGTTGGGCAATGGCAGCACCAGCTGTCACCCGCACAGGATAACAAGAAACACCCTCTATATCTGTCATTGTTAACGCTTTCACTAATGAAGAATAAATATCAGCACTCATACCCTGTTGTGGAAAGAGAAAAAAGGAACTTACTCCACAAAATGCCTAATAGCAAAGTAAAATGTCAAAAAGTATCATCAAGACAATTATCTCACTTCAGAAAGGCATGATGCAAGCTCTCCTAGGACCCAATTTGCAGTGGCAATTAAATATGGTTGAGGAGTTGGTGTTTCATACAGTGGAAGCACCCGATTCCTAACTAGAGTTTCCGTAAATCCAGGATTCTGCTCTGTTAGAAACTGAAAATGCCAGATAAGTAATAAAAGTAAATCTTTTAACTACGAAAAATTATATTTTGAAATAATAGTATGATCTCTCCTTACATCTAAAAGGCTGCTATAGGCCATCAGGACTCCATAATATCTGTCAAAGTTTAGACAAGGAAATGAAAGTAAATCTCGTATACAGGATGCAAGCATGATCAAGGAAGGTTAGAAAAAAAAAGTTTGGACAAATGGAAAACAAAGTAGGATAATTTAGTCAACGGCATGACATTAGAATGAGCACTCAATGTCTTACGCCAACTTAGAGTTCAAAGAATTATAGAGTAATATTATGATTCTTAGAACTTTAACAGAACAAATAGCTTCAACCATAATCCTACTGAATTTTAAATGGTGGAGAACTTTCTGAATAGGTCCCAGTGAAATGGGTACTGAAGTACAGTGATATAAGACCATAAATTACAAAGTTAAAGGAGTTGATATCATAGTTTTGTTTAACTCACTCATTTACTGTGTTTTCTCCGTTATCAGTGGGAACAGGAAACTTTGACAAGAATGGAAGCACCAACAATTCCCCCATCGAGCTGTAACCTTTTCTTTTATATTTTTCTCCTTTCTTACGCTTTGATGAAGCTGTAGAAGTCTTGATGGGAGGTCCCTAGAGGTCCAAGAATAAATTACAGATAACTATGTGCATTTTAATAGAAGAAGCTGGAGCAATATAAATTATAGAGAACTAACCTTAGATAATGAAATAACACCAAGCAAGTTTAAAGCACTTTTCCTTGCTGTAAACAAGTCATCTCTCAATCCAGAAATTTCTTCCTGCAGGATCATAAAATCAGACAATTTCCGGAGAATGTTTATAGAATACAACTTATAAGGAAGATCAAAGATTTGAACATACAAGGTCAGACGGAAGATTTTTCCTTATGTACTCATCCGGATCTTCTTCCCACTCTGTTGTGTCCTACTTAGCAGGCATTTAAGCCTTTAATCAGAACTTCAGAAGAGTATGCGACAACAAAAGCAAGAAACTCATGTACATAGGCAGAGAGCTTCTCTGGAAGGCAAATTCGTGGAATAGCTGACCTTCTCATTCTTCACAAGAGCTGGGAAGATTGCAGAATTCAGCAGGGAAGAAAAGTGGGGTGAAACCAGTCGCCATCCCTGTTTCAGATGATGATAATAATATACTTTAGCTTGGAGACTTGAACAGTAGCCGGCACTAACCATAAAAGTCCTTTCCGAGAGAGGAGAACCATGGAATTACCGAAATGCCTAAAAAAAGAGAGAAAGAAGCAAGGAAGTAAAAAGAACAAGCAGGAAAATAAAACAACATCGCCTGCTCGAGCTACAACAAAATAATCAAGCAAAAGAGAAACTTTTGACCATGAAGACAACTGAACAAACTTACCGGACCTGTCCCTAAAACACGAGAAATAACATCAAAGGCTAATGACACAATCCTTTCTGACAGCGGATCCAGTTTCTGCGATGAAAGAATGAGTAGATGAAGAGAGAAGATAGAAAATAAAAATGATCACAGGAAGAAAGATGAGAATAGTGTGTGGGAACAGCACTTACGAGAAACAGCATAAAAGTTCATGAGACAATCTTGACAGAAAACAGATATTGAGATTAAGCAGTTATCCTTACTTATATGACACAACTTTAGTGTAGTTAAAGAATGGAGAATCCCACGGTAGCATGCTGAATAAGAAAATCTATTTACTAGGCATTCCTGTGAAATAACATTATGAAACACCTGATATGAAAGTTCATATTTATAGAGTAATATTCGTAAGACTTACATTTATGATTCTGCTATGCTTGACAATTTCTGAAACGCATTTCACCATATCAGGCATCAATCTGTCATTGTAAGATGAGAAGAAATTTGTGTAAAAAACAGGATATCTATATTTTCATTTTGGAGCAAATAAAATGCATTTTTGACAGCATACTTGTCAGAAAACTTCCGGTGCCGGGAGACTAAAGCACAGAAAATTAGCAGACTTCTCTTTGCAGTCTTCCTCCGCAGAGAATACCCATCT
Source organism: Jaltomata sinuosa (assembly GCA_003996215.1). Lineage (NCBI taxonomy): Eukaryota > Viridiplantae > Streptophyta > Magnoliopsida > Solanales > Solanaceae > Jaltomata > Jaltomata sinuosa. Next base: position 115,461 of record QJPP01007069.1, on the reverse strand, counting down.
TTGCAAGTCAAGCCACCATCAAAAGATTCAAAACTTAAGGAATTCAGGATCCGTATCAGATCTTGACAAATAGAAGGAAGCAAAGGAGCCAAGGCAGACGGCATGTGAGATTTGACCTATAAAATTGATGGACTTCAGATTATACTACTGCTCAAAAGCAGGTTCACAACAGAAACCTTATTAGAGGAAGAAAGATGCTTCCAGATAAATATTACTTCGACACATAAAAGGACATATTTGTGTAAGAATTCCTCCTAGTAATTTGAATAGTCTTGAAAAGAAGAGTTGTTGCCCACCACTTACCTGGGCATGCCCCTGGGCAGACATTTGGGATGCTATCTTGGAGAAGACTGAGAAGAAATTATCTAGATGGAAGGCTCAGTATCTTTCCATGGGAGGGAGATTAACTCTCATCAACTTTGTTCTTGACTCGTTGCCTACTTAGGTGATGTCCATATTCCCAATCCCAGTCAAAGTGGTGAAAAAACTAGACAAGCTAAGGAGGAAGTTCTTATGGCAAGGCAACAAGGAAGGAAAAGGCTATAGTCTAGTTAGCTGGAAGACTGTACTTCTTAGCAAAGAAAGAGGGGGTCTGGGCATCAGAAATTTGAGACTTCAAAATGAAAGCCTATTAATGAAGTGGCTTTGGAGATACACTGTGGAGAGTAATACTCTTTGGAAGCAGGTGATTATAGCTAAATATGGGGAGATGAATCCTTGGTGTACGGAGAGCATAGATGACCCATATGGTGTGGGGGTGTGGAGAACAATTAGAAATTTCTGGCCTAGGATGGAGGAAAACTTGTTCATCAAGGTGGGGAATGGAAACAAAACCAAATTCTGGAATGATATCTGGATAGACCATTCCCCCCTCAGGGAACTCTTTCCAGATTTGTTCCAAATTAATGATAATCTTGATGCTAATGTAGCTGATTGTTGGTCAGAACAGGGCTGGGACGTCTCTTTTAGAAGATTCCTCAATGATTGGGAGATAGAGAGGGTGGCAGAGCTTCTGGGGAAACTAGGGGGAATTAAAATAAACACCAATACCAGAGACAGGATTCAGTGGAGACATAGCAAAGATGGTCTTTTTTCAGCTAACAGTGCATACAAAAGAGGACTACAGGTTATGGATGGAGGCCCTAAATATTTCTGGAACTACTTTTGGAAAGGAGACATACCTACAAAAGTGAAATGTAAACTTGGCTTGTAATAAAGAGAGCTTGCTTAACCCAGGAAGTACTTCAGAAAAAAAGTAGACAATTGGTTCCCAGGTGCTTTTTGTACAATTTGACAGGGAAAACAAACAACCATCTATTTTTGCATTGTAAAATCTCTGCTCAACTCTCGAATTTGTTTCTCAACATCACAAGCTTGAACTGGACAATGCCAGAACATACCTCAAGTTTATTGGAATGCTGGATCAGGAGAGGGGGTAGCAAGAGCCAAAAGAAATGGTGGAGGCTAATACCTTCATGTATATGGTGGTCAGTTTGGATGGAAATAAATGGGAGATGTTTTGAAGATAGATCCCATTTTCAGCAGAATTACTTTTACACGTATAACCAGCTTCCTCTCCTCGACATGCCTGATAACTGTATCAAGCAATTTCCTCCTATCATTTTTGTTATTTTCTATGTCCCGACTGTCTTTAGGATCTGATATCTCCAATATGCTGTCTACTAACTTCTTAAGAGAAAAATCAAAAAAGAACCTAGAGCTCAAATGATAGTTGACCTTTCATGGATCAAACATAATGTGCTGTAAGTTTATCCTCACCGCAAAATAGATGCACTTGCATATGATGAGAAGGATAGTTTCTGTCTGCACTTCTGATGTATGTTGGGCAGCCGATACCTGTTTCATGCAACAATGAGTCAGCACTTCCAACACACTCTTTAGTAATATGTTTCATATGGAAATACATAGAGGAAGAGGAATGTAGGAAATTATGTGGACCTTTTCGGTGCAGAGGTGAAATACAGAAAGTAAGGGTACAAGGATCTCTCTTGTAATAAGTTCTAGTTGTGGTGGAACTGGCTCCTTCACAAGTTTTGGATCCAAAAAGTACTGCCAGAAGACATAACATGAGATCACTACAAGAACCTAAGCAGGAAGATTTTTACAGCAGATTTGGAATAAATGAGGAATCTGGTTCAGTTAGTTATTCTGTCAAAATAATTTTGATTTTAACCAGATTATAGAATGCTGTTGCTCTATATTCATATGGATCAACCCAAAGTCTGCTTGATCACCCGCCAAATGCTTAAACTAATCTTCAAACCATTAGCAATTTGGGGGTGGCATTGATCAGTACAAGGTGACAGTCAGCAAGGTTCTAACATAGAAATACAATTCAACAAAATAAGAAACATAAGGTACATGAGATTTGAAGTTACTTGAGTAAATAGATATCAATAGAGGAAAACTCATCAGTAATGCCAGTGGCGAATTGAGACACCAAAACAGATGAAGAATCAAGTGAACATGGAGAAACAAACAATTTACAATTGCAGCTGAAGTGTCATTTCCTTTATGATAAACAAAGAAAATAGGAACCATGTAGTTATGAAAGTCAACTTCTTCATACTTTGAGATAATAGCAAAAGATTTGCAAACGTCTTTCATTTCTGGGAGGAAAAAATGAGTTGCCAGTTTAGAGAGTTATTTCTCCTCCAAAAAAAGAAAGGAACCTGGAATCAGCTGACACATGTTAAAGTACCTGGAAGGGTCTAATCAGTGAGTGAAGAGTGGTGAGTGCATTGATGGTTTTCCATTCAGAATTCGGATTCTTATCAATCAGATCACTGTGCTGAATGACAGACCTTAGCTCGGGCACAAGCTCAGGCCAGGCATCCTTCTTCACAAACTCAACTGCAATAATTGAGCGAAACTGAAAACAAAGAGAAGAAAAGAAAAGTAAAACATCCTCATTAATTACACGAAAAAGAAGAAAAAGTTATGGCCAAAACACTTACAGCTTCAACTAATATTTTAAGAGTTGTAGGTTCTGCTTGAAGCAAAGCGCGCACAAATGCATCTCTAAACTCTTTGGTGATTCCTGAATCAACGTTTCTTCTGGTGAAGTTCTTGAGATACGTGGCTGCAGCTACTTTCTGACCTCCGCTCTCACCTCCTATGCAAATGGCCATCGAATATACAGAAATTAACTTAACAGTATGTAAAAGCATAATCAAATAAATACGACAGTAGAATAATGAATCTATAATTAATGGATCCGAAATGCAGAGTACCTATGGCGATAGAGAGCAGAGTGAATGGAAATTTTGGGAGAGTAGAGAGGCCATCGAGAGCATCGGTGGCGGCGTTGATGACGGCACCGTCGGGGCTCAGAGTTTGGTTGAGGAGCTGAGCAATTTGATGAATTTCCATGGTGGCGCAGCGACAGAACCCTAGCAAAGGCTGCACCTAGAAACACTACACAAGTTGGCAAAGACCTGTAAAAAGAAACAAATGGTAGGCCAAAATAGTTGCAAGCGCGGGAAAGTTGATTTTCGCGCCGTCATTTTGTTTGCTTTTTTGAGGGGGGGCCTCATTTTGAAAATAATTACCGGGGATATGCCCTACCCCAAATTAATTTTACTAATTATCCATCCCCTCGACTTAAATATTTTACCCGTGTTTCTATTTGTTTTTCCGTCTAACCAGCCCTTGTTTTCTTTTACTTGAACTGCACATGGCTCTTTGCCTTTGTCTCCCACTTCTTTCTCTCTCTTTTTTTTTATCTTTTTGTATCTCGTGTCTTTATCTTTTAAATGAGAGTAATTTTCTTTATATCTTTTTCTTTCTTTTATTTTTTGTCCTAGTTTTTATTTTGTTTTCTCCCTTTTTTTGTCTTTTAATTTTATTTTTCAAATACAAAGATAAAAAAATTAGCTAACTATTATTAGATTAACAAAAATATAGGAATATTAAATAAATAAATTATTATATTTAAAATATGACTCTATGATTAATAAAAAAATTAATAAATAAATCACTAATAAATAATTAAGAATGATTAAGGAGTGTCTCATTGAAGGACTGGAACAGTCCTCAATGTTACCATCATAGTATATGAATATACTGTGATGGTATCATAGAGAACTGAAGCAGACCTCAGTGATACTATGGTAGTATATGAATATATTGTGATAGTATCATGGGAGAATTGAGAAGTGTCTTATTGAAGGACTGAAGTCATCCTCCATGATACCATATCATATATAAATATATTGTGATAGTATACTCAGTACTGTCTCATTTAAGGACTGAAGTAGTCATCCATGATACCATGCCAATATATAAATATACTATGATGGTATCATAGAGGACTGAGGAGTGTCACGTTGAAGTGTGATACCATGCAAGTATATAAATATACTGTGATGGTATCATGGAGGATTGAGGGGTGTCTTATTGAAGGATGATACCATTCCAGTATATAAATATATAGTGATTGTATTATGGAGGAATAAAGAGTGTCTCATTAAAGGACTGAAACAGTCCTCTATGATATGCGAGTATATAGTATACTATGATGGTATCATGAAGAAATGAAGAGTGTCTCGTTGAAGGCCAAAAGCAGTCCTCCATAACAACATGCCAGTATATATAGATATATTTGTGATTGTATACTGAGGAAGTTTTATTGAAGGATTGAATCAGTCCTCTATGATACCATGCAATATATAGATATATTGTGATAGTATACTGAGGAGTATCACATTGAAGGACTGGACTGAAACAGTTCTTCGTGATACTATGTCAGTATATAGATATACTATGATGGTATCATGGAGGAATTGAGAGTGAATTAGATTATGGAGAAAAAAATAAAAGAAAAAAGAATTAAATAACAAAAATTTAGAAAAGAAATAAATAAAATGGAAAAAAATAAAAAAGAAAGGAGCCAAAATTGAGTATGAAATTAAATTATGGTGAAAAAATAAAGAATAATATGATTTGAGAAAAAAATGAAAGAAAAATGAGGGGAAAAATAAAAAATAAAGAAATAAATGAGAAAAATAGAAGGACAAAAGAAAGAAAGAAAGAAAAGAAAAGGAGTAGATAAAATAAAAAAATAAATGAAATAATTAATATTTTTCTCTTAATTATTTCTTGTTTATTCTTTCAAAAAAAAGGTCTAGTCTTATATGATACCGATAGGGTATCATATACCGACATGGTATCACAGAGAAAGGGCATTTTCTGTAATTAGTTAGGGGGAGTATTTTCTGTAAGGGGTATTTAGTTGTAAATAGTTTGCTCCTATGGGGCAACTATATACTTTTCTCTTCTTTTTTTTTTTTGGAAAAGAACACTTGTACCCAAAAAAGTAAAATATTTACCCTCAAATATCTCATTACTTTCATGCCTTTTTTAATCATTAAATGGTATATATTTAGAAAAAAAACGGGTTGACATCAGCGCACATCTTTTTTTTCTCTCTGATACCATCACATTATATTACAATATATGAATATACTCTGATGGTATCAAAGAGTACTGAGCAGTGTCTTCATTGAAAGACTATTTCTTCCTCCTTGATACCACCAAAGTATAATATACTCTGGTGGTATCAAAGAGTAAGTGAACAATGTTTTCATTGAGGTTTGCTTTAGTCCTTCGATGAGATTACTCAATCATCCATGATACCATTACAATATATCTATATACTGGCATGGTATCATTAAAGTATGTTTCAGTTCTTCGATATTTTAATTTAAAAAACAGTTTTTAAAAAAGGCATAATTTTAGATACAATTTTTGTTTAATTTGCAAAAAAGAGAAAAAAATTATGAAAATATATTTTCTACTAATTTAGAATTTAATAAATAAACTTGTGACTCTAATAATTTTCTCTCAATTATTTCTTATTTATTTCTTAAAAAAAAGCTCAGTCCTAGATGATACCGATAGGGTATCAATATATCGACGGCGTATCACAGAGGATTAAGCTCAGTCTTATATGATACCGATAGAGAATCAATATACTGATGGAGTATCACAAAGGATTAAGCTCAGTCCTATAAGATACTGATAGGGTATCAATATACTGACGAAGTAGCACATAGGATTAAGTCATGGTAGTGACGTTGATGTCATGCTGACGTCATGCGCGAAATAAGAAGGGAGGAAGTGGTAAGCGGGTAAATAGTTTAGACTACTGGTCCATTAAGCCTAAATAGATTGGGTTGGATATGTTTTGAGTAAATAGTTTCACAATTGGGTCCATTTTGTGTAGTTTACCCTTTTTTGAGGCAAAGGATCAAAAATACCCATCAACTATTAAAAATGGATCAAATACACCCTTTATTTTATTTTGGGCTAAAACATATCCTTATCATTATTGATTCACTTTTACTCCTTAAAACAATCAGATGTCATGTTAAATTAAAAAGGAACTTTACAAATATGTACCACTGCCCAAAGTTTTTTTTTAAAAATAGTCGCATATATATGCATGTATATTGCTAAAAAAAATTCAAAAAATAGTCGCATGTATACATCATGTATACTACAGTATACCGATGACAATTTCGGGTAAGAACTTGTAATGACCCTCCTGGTCATTTTCTATTTTCCCTGCTTTTTTGCATTTTGAGCTTTCTCGCAGCGGCTACGGGTCATTTATAACTTGCCGGGACTAACGGTTTGGTGCCCGGGCCTTTCGTTAGGTCGTTATGACCATTTCTCTGTTTTAGAACTTGAACTTTGGAAATCGTTGACTTCGATCAACATTCCTGGTAAACATGCTCGGAATCGAATTCCGACAGTTCCATTAGCTCTGGAGCATGGACTTTGGTCTAGTTAGACCTTTGGTCGGGTCCGGGAGCTTTTTAGCTTGGAAGTTTCTCTCGTTCTGTGTTTTCAGGTCAATTGGGCTTGAAGAGTTGACTTTGGTCAACATTTGGAGAAGATGGCCTCGAATGAAAATTTTGTCAGCGCTGTTAGCTCTGAAATGTCGACTTTGGGTTAGAGCGACCTTTGGTTCGGGTCCCGAGGCTTTTGGACTCGTCTTAGGCCATTGGGTTCCATTCTGGAAAGTTTGGCCTAAAGTTGGTTCTTGAGTGTGGGGTCCACTTTTTATTGTATTGACCTCTGTTGGGATTTTTGTCAATTTTGTTGATTCCTAAATGCCATTTTTAGTCAAATACCTCAGCTCATTTGTGTTCGCGGGACCCCGAATGTGTTTCCGAGGGTCCATCGGAGAAAATCTTGTCTTGGCTTTGCTGTTGGCAGTTGGTTGCTGTCATGGCACCAACTTGGCCTTCGCCTACGCATGGGTTGGCCGTCTACGCATAGGGCAAAGACAGCCGCCCCTCTCTTGGACTTCGCCTACGCGAGGCATGGCCGCCTACGCATAGGCCTTGGCAGCCGCCCCTCGGTTGGCTTTCGCCTACGCATGGCATGGCCGCCTATGCGTAGGGAAAGCCATGCCGCTCCTCTGTTTGGCCTTCGCCTAGGCGACGCCTTGGCCGCGTTCGCATAGGCCATGGCCAACAACTATTTATTTCTTGGCCTTCGTTTTTCCAACTTTGTTTCTCATTTGTTCCCAACTCTAAGCTTAAAATCCTCTCTACCAAAGTGTTCCATTCTGTTCCTAGCTTAGGGAATTCATTGAATTGATTGGAAAACCCCGCTTCCTTGTCGTTTGGTAAGTTCTTCTTCCCCAAAACTTGCTTCTTCTCTATTGTTATAACCTCCATTGTTGTTGATTCTTAAAACTTGGTTTTCCTTGAAGAATCTGTTCTCTAGGGATTGCATGCCTCATGGGTTCGTTGATTTCACTTTCTTGGCGTATTTTCTCTCGTTGTGGTAAGTAATTCCTGCTCAATTCACGGTTTTGCAATCTTAAAATTCTATCTTTAAACTCCTTCTTGAGCGGGCTGTTTTGTGCCTTCCCTTGGCTAAATTTGCTCAACTTTGGAGCATGCCTTCTTAGTATTATTGTGGTCGTCGTGCTTCTTTCTGTTTTTGATTTCGGGTGTCTGGGCCTACATTCCCGCTTGTTACCTGAATTTTTACCCGACTAAATTATTATCATTATGGGTGTCGTTAGCTTCGTATTAACATATAGTGTATTGTTATGATAGTGTGGCAGCTTGCGGATGCTTCTCGGGGGAGATAGGCTCCGGTCTTGTGGATTGGATTGTGCGCGTGTGCTCGGCTTTTTCGCTAGGTTACGGTTTACTTCCTAGACTGAGTTTAGTTAGATTTTATATATTTATATGTTACTGGAATGTTAGGTTGGATTTTAGATAGAAGTAGGCTTAAATCTTGTGACTTGTATTAAGTTGGCCATTTCGGATATTAGATTGGAGTTATTTATGTTACCCTTAGTTTTAGAGGCTCGTAGTATCATTGTGGCTAGCCTAGAATCCTTAATATGCTTTTAGAAGGTTTTAGGGGTAGAGTAGATGCTTGTAGTGGTTTCTGTAATTATTTTCTGCTATGTTTCTGCTTTAATTGTTGGTTGTGTGTAACTGCAGGCCCGAGGCCATAGCTTGGATTTGGACGGAGTTTCCAGGTCAGTTTTCTTGGTTGGAGGGCATTCTTGCCCTTTTTTGCCTTATTGTGTGCTATTTTCTCTGAATATGGAACTTTCATGCTCATACTGCATTGTATGTTATTGACACAGAAAAGAAGTATTATTCAAGGTTTTTGGTTCAAATGAGGTTTACTACGGCTACAGTGATTTTCGGACTTGATTAAATTATATTGGGTTTTACTACGAATTTTGGAAGGAAAAATAGAAAAATACTATTTTATGCATATACTTATAGTCCAATGCGGTATTCCGGACACTCGATGCGTTATTTTGGGTCTTATTTTCAAATATAAATACTTATAGTCCGATGCAGTATTCCGAACCCTCGATGCGTTATTTCGAGTTTTTACTTTCCATATGCATACATACATATATATGCATAGTTCGATGTGGTATTTGGGGCGCCCGATGCGGTATTACGGGTTTATACTATTATGCACTCATACATCACATCATATCCCATCGCATTGCATTAGCTTGAGTGCACTTGGATTGTCGGTTTCCTATTTTTATTATTGTCGCCTTCTTATTGGTTAAGTTATTTCTGTTTTCGATTTTATAACTAGATTTAGGTGGATCCCTGTATTTTGCTTACTTTCTCATAATTTATATTATATATTATCTTTCTGTGCTCGATCGGCCTATGATGCCTACTGAGTACCCGTTGTTTTGGTACTCATACTACACTCTGCATCTTTTTCTGATGCAATACTTAGTACGAGCCACCCTCGTCGATCATCCTATTGTTTGAGGCCAGCTGATGTTCGGATCGTGGTAAGCTCCCGGCGTTCTAGAGACTTTTCCTACTTTTCTTCTACATTTCTGTCTGTATGTTATATTTTGGATAGACAGAGTCTGTTGTATAACTATTCCGTACTTTAGATGCTCTTGTACCGGTGACACTAGGTCCAGGGAAGGTTCTTGCGTGTATTTATCTTCTCGGTCACTTTAGGGCCACTTGTGTATATTTATTACAGTTGGTATGTATCTATGCATTTTGGCCCTTGTTTTCCTTATATTCTCTTTCGCTTTATTTATTTTATTGCTTTATTTTATCTTCCGCGTTGTTAGGTTTGGTTTGCCTACTGGGGGGGTTATGTAGGAGCCATCACGGCTCAGTTTTTCGGTCGTGACAGAGTGGTATTAGAGCACTAGGTTCACCGGTCTTGCCAGTACAAGAGCAAGTGTCTAGTAAAGTCTCGCGGATTGGTACGATGAAGTCCGTATCCAATCTGCGGGAGGCTACAGGGTATTGGTAGGAAAAGTTCCCTATTCTTGGCTCCATATTGTGCGTCTCAGACTCTATTGGCTTCTAAACTTCAGTTGTTCCATTCCTTCTCAGATGCCTAAGACGAGTATGACAACGGGTGATGTCGAGGCTTCTGCGCCTGTTACTTCAGTTCTTCTTTCAGCCCCAGGATTTCAAGGTAAGGGCTTACCACTTCAGCTAAGAGGGGGTTGGGGCTAGCCCAACTTCCTGTGTGATTTATGGCTACCCCAGTTCCTCAGGACACCATGACTGGGATTCCGAGTCTTCCGGAGGAGGTGTCTGTGTCACCGGTAGGGGTAACACCCGGTTCTTTGAGAGGTGCTTTGGCTAGGTTTAAGGTTACGGTTTCCCCTACCTTAGACCTTGCGTTTATCGATTATACTGTATTAATTGGCATCCTTGAGTTGGATATTCTAGGTTGGCACCCCAGACTTTGCCCGTTTCTTCTGCCGTCTTATTTCTTGATTTGGTTGTAGTATTTGATCTAATTTTGTAGTATTACCCTTATGGCCCTGTGTGGCCTTTGTGTATTCCTTTGGACCATAGATGGTGGGATATTTGGGAATGTTCGCGATTCCTGGACATCGAATTATGATTTTAGGTTGGTTATATATGTTGTAGAGCTGATTGTGCCTGTGCTGGCCCGATAAGTTGATTATGAGTTGTTGGGCTATTGTTTGTTTGCGATCATATCATGCATGCAAAGGGTTTTCGGCATATTTTACTACTGTTTTGGCTACGGGTCTACTATAAATGGTTATCTAAAACTTGCATGGCCTCAAAGGCCAGTTTTTGGTAAAATAATTTTAAAAGGGATTTGGAACTGACTTTATGGATCTTCTTGGAGTAAAAAGGGATTTTATGATGATTTTATCACCGATTTTCATACTGATACTAGGCTCGGCTGTGGCGTAGCGCTAGACATATTTTTATTACAGATTTAGTTCCGGATACGCTCTGGGTACCCTGTATAGGGGTTTGAGATTTGTGAGTTATTAGTTTAGACCCGGGTACACTCCGAGCAGTTGCATGTGAGATCCCGCAATTTTTGCATGTGGTCATGTAGACCTGCATGGATCTTGTCAATTCAGACTAGGGGCCACGAGCTGCGAGTGCTGGGGGAGGTACATACAACACTACTGTCACACCAAGTTCCATCATATCATTCATATTGTGTTTGGATCCTTGTTTGCTGGTTGTTCAGTGTGCGCTTCGGTAGTATAAGATACCGGAGGAATTGTTTGCCCTTGTGTGTGTTCCTTGGGTATAGGGTCGCCTATTGGGACTGTAGGTAGAGTAGCGTATGCTATCTTCTTGTAGTGCTGGTTAGCGGCCTTTCGATCAATTATGGATTTACTTATTCTATCCTATGGTAGTACTTGTGAGTTAGTGTTTAGGCGTGTGATTTTCTCGGTAGTTGAATTTTTTAGTAGTGGATGGGGTGAGTTATCCTTGAGAGGTGTTTTCCCGGAGTTGTGCCTCGTGGGTAGGTCTTGTTAGCCTTTTCTGATTGATTCTATTTCCAGTTCCGTTGTGGTTCTAGACTTGGTCTGAGTCTTCCTTTTCTAGCGGTCCTAGATGGTTGTTGCCTAGGCTGTTATCTAGCATTTCCTAGAAGTCCTTTTATTGGTATGGTGATATCGGTGGTTGTGCCGGAGATTGAGCTTCTGTCTTAAGTTAAGAGGTGTTGGTTATGCTAGCAAGCGTTGATTGGTTTTCTTCTCTCGGGTGATCAGAGTCGACCCTCTTTGCTTGGTTGGTTTATGAGGTCGGCAGGTATGTGGGTTGTTCCCATAGTTTTCTTCAGTTTCTTGTCTTGTTGGGTTGTCTTTTTGTTTTCCCCAGTCCCGGTTGGATTAAATTTGGACCGTAGTACTCTGGTTGAGTTTTTGACTATGGAATTATGGCTAAGTGTTGTCTATAGCTTTGTGGTTGAGCTGGGCATTCAGCCTACTGTCATCCTGTAATATCAAGTGTTGCCAGTAAGGGTTGTAGGAGCTAAGAAAACAGCGTATGGGTCTTCTGAGAAGGAATTTATAGAATTTGGTGTATCCCTGGAAAGTGTTTCATTTGGTTTGAGGAAAAGGGTGATGACTCTTTGTGTGTGTATGTCTTCTAGTAGCTGACTGAGGTGGCGAGAGTTTGCTTTGGCTTGTATGTCGGTGACTTGCGTCGACCAAGTTCAGGTCATGGTGTCATTTCCTTGATAAATTCGAGGTCAGAATTCCTCATAGTACGAGATTGAGGTAGTGGTCATTTCCAGTACTACCTTTGGGAGCTTTTGGCACCGGCTTTGGCTTCCTTGTTATCTTTTTTAGGGAAGACCAAGTTTCAGTAGAATCTACGGATTGGGCAAATTGTGCATTCATGGCCTAGTTGGCTCTAGCTCTATTAGTGTTCTTCAATGGCGGATGGGTCTACTTGTGGGTTCGACATGAGCATTGATTGGCAAGATTGGTGGTGGATTTCAGAATCCTGGCATAGCAGGCTACTTTGGGTAGTTCGTGGGAGTTTCTCCTTGGTTGCAACATCCTTGTGCTGGGAGGCAGTGGGTGCGGGTAACTTGGCTTCTTTACTTCAGTTTCAGAATGGTTGTTGGCCTTGGACACCCAGTCCTTGGCTAACCATTGGTTTAGGCTGGATGTTCTAGATTTCAGCGGTGTTCTTGATAGTACGAGGTTCCTTCTACCTTGGTTGGATAGACTCAGAGATGTAAGTTTGAGATTCAGCAATGGTGTATTCTATATGTGATTAGGTTGTTGATAAATGCTCAAACATACTCTCCAAAGATGGAGGTATCGACGATCGTCAATCAAAACACATTTATAAGTACCCAACGGATATCGGGATCGTACCCATAGAGACTTATAGATAGCACAATGATGATTGTATTGAAACGACTTTACTAAGAGAGTAAGTGTTTGAAAACACGAAAGTAAAGGATTGGGGGGATTGGGATTCTGTCACAATAATCTCAATTCAAGCAAGAAAATACAGTAAAACGGGTGTACAAATGAGAGTAGACGACTAGGGATGTGCATCTAATGGGGCTCGAGTGTGGGATAAGGTAATTGCCTATTCACGCAAATTCTCGCTTATTGACATAGATAGCCTTGGTTTTAGGTATGGTTGTTCATCTCTTAATCAACAACCATATGTCCAAAAATCTCGGTTAAAGCACTATCGGTTTAACAACAAACAACCAAGCTAAAGCTTAGGGAGGTCATACTATTTCTAGCTTAGACCCTTAAATGGGTGATTCTGCCGGTATGAGCTATTTCTAGACTCAACCTAAATGAAAGCCCAAGTTCCCACTAGTAATCTCACATCCGAAGCTATAAAATTCTTTTTCAAGCAACAACATAACCAAGTAAGGAAAATTAATGTTTGTAACCACCAATTTTAGGATTAAAACTTGATTAAACTACTAGACCCATGTCAAATAAGAAATAATCAGCAAGAATTAGCAACGCCCACACCCATTTGTCAAGTACCCATTATTAACACATCCCTAGACAATGAAATTAGCTACTCATACTAAAGAAAGGAGATATACCAATTGGGTAAGTCAAATTCCTCTCCATTCAAGTATAATTTCAGTATCTAAGCTCAGTTTTGTACACAAATGGTGAACTAAGAATTGGAAAAGAGAATTGATTGAAACCCTCTTCTTCTTCTTAGAGAGGATACTTGTTTTCAAAGATAAAATTACTCAACAGTATTCAGAGTAAGAATTCTCTTTACAATTGTGCCTAAAATGGGTTTAAATACTTTCCCAAAATATCACTAAATTTCTGGAAAAAAAAATACCCTTCAGGTGGTGTGCAGCACGACATGCAGTTCGCACGTCGTGATGTGCGCATAACACACCCTCTTCAGTAGGACCAGTGACTCAGCTAACTTGGGAGTGGTCATGCGAAGGAGGTGCGGTTCGCACCATGAGTTGTGTGCGTGATAAGTCGGTAATCTACCAACTTATTGAGCCTACATCCATGAATTATTGCTATGTTTTGAATTTATTTAGAGGTTCTTATGACCTTTATTGATGTCTATGTAGGTACTCTTGATAAAAGATTAAAAACAAGGATATAGACCTAAAAAGAGCCAAAAAGGAGCTAAGTGTGAAGGGTTGAGAAAAGCTGAAGAATCTGCGATGGGATGCGGTGGCTGTGCAACATACACAAGCCGAGGTGCAGTTCGCACCTCGTCCGCATGAAGCTGCCAAAGTTGCTGAAGATTCTGCAAAGGAGTGCGGCCGCTGTGCGACGCGCACATCCCGTGGTGCAAAACGTATCACCTTCACACGAAGCCCACAATTTCAGCTGAAGTCACTGGTCGAGTTAAAGCAGGTGTGCAATGCGCACATCGCGATGTGTGAACCGCACGTCGCATCGTACACCTCCCGAAGGGAAACTTGTCCTAATTTTATTTGACGACTTGGGAACATATAAAAGGCCATTTTAGGCCCAATTTGTATATACAATACTTCAGACGTGAGTTTTGGAGATGGTTTTTGCTTTGTAAATAATTTTCCACCTCCATTGAGAAGAGGATTTCAATCCAAATCTCTTGGTTAACAATTTGTGTGCCTAATTTGATTCTAGAACTGGAGATTCAGCTATAATGGATGGAAATTTGACTTACCCAGATGGTATCTCTTCTTCCCCTACTATGAGTGGCTAAATTCTCTTGTCTAGCGGTGTATAGATGATGGGTGCTTAGCTAATGGGTGTGGGTGTTGTTAATTTACCTTTATAATTGCTTATTTGACATGGGTCTAGTAATTTCACCAAGTTTTAATCCTAAAATTGGTGGTTGCAAACATTAATTTACATTACTTAGCTATGTGATTGCTCGGGAGAGAATTTCATAGTTGTTGATGTGAAATTGCTAGTGGGTACTTGGGAATCCATCTAGATTGGAGGCTAGGAATAGCTCTAATCGCAGGAATCTCCCATTTAAGGGTCCGAGCTAGCAATAGGATGACCTCTCCAAGCTAATGTTAGTTGATTGTTTATCATACCGATGATGTTCTAACCGAAATCATCAGAAATGTGGATGCTGATTGGGAGATAACATTCTGCACCTATGACCAATGCTATTCATGTCAATAGGTGAGAGTAGAAGTGAATTAATAATTACCCCATCCTATAGCTAATGCCCCATTGGATATGCATCCCTAGTCATCTAGTCAATCTTGGTACACCCATCTTTAGTTTTATTACTTTTTGTTGAATTGTGTTAGTAGTGTCAACTTTCCCGATTCCTCCTAATTTTTACTTGTTTTGGTTTGAGCAAGTACTCTTGCCTTGAAATCAACTCATACAATCTCTAGTTGGCTAAGTCAAGTCCCTTGGGTATGACCCCGACATCCGTTGGGTTTATAAGTTTGGTTTTGCTGCACAATTGCCTTGGCCTCCTAGTTGGAGAGCACGATTTGAGCGTTCATAAAAAATAGCGCCATTGCCGGGGACTTGAGTGTTAGCTAATTTTTGATTGTTGTTTTGAAGTCAAATTGAGAGTATTTGTTTTCTTTCACTTTTTGTTGTTTGTGTTGATTGAGTAGGCTAGCGATGAACGAAGCCGATGATAATGAGAGCATTGGTGGCTTCGACAATGCCAATGTTGCTGAGCCTATGATGCAAGGAGGTGTAGGGGCAATCCGCCTACCTCCCATGGTGGGAAATGTTGTTTTCCACGTGACAAGCACCATGCTCCACCTGATTCAAATAAAGGGCTTATTTGGTGGAGTATCCCATGAAGATGCTAACCGGTATATTCAGAATTTGGTCTTACAACATTCAAAATATCCCCTTCTCTTTGATGGGGGAAGCCACAACGTGGTTGGAGGAATTTTCGGATGGCTCCATCACATCTTGGGCCGAGTTGGTTGAGGAGTTCACTTCAAGATTCTTCCTTTCATCTCGTATGATGCAACTAAGAGATGAAATCATCAATTTTAGGCAACTTTAGGATGAACCCTTACATGAGGCTTGGTTGAGGTTAAAAAAGAAACGTATCTTATGTCCAAACCATGTGTCGTCAGACAACATGTTCCTCCAAAGCTTCTACCGGTCATTAAGCTCCTTGAACAAATCAGTGGCTGATAACCTTGGAGGTGGCACCTTCATGGATATGGGATTTCCTACTGCCTCAACTTTCTTAGAACAGATGACGAAAACCAACTGAGCTTGGTATACATGAGAAATCGATGTACCAACCTCGGGAGCAACCTCATCCATCTTGATTAATGAAGTTAAAAAGAGAAGAGAGAGTCAAGATGAGACAATGGCCAAAATGATGACACAAATTGATCTCTTGGCAAAACATGTGATTGATACTAAGGAGGTGGGTGTTGTAAATGCGTCGGAGATAAGAGCTACCAATGATGAACTTATGTTGGTGGTGGATGGCGAGTTGTGTTTTGTGTCGGCAGGTTCTCATCCCGGGTATTATCGCCCAAAGAAAGAGAACCAAGGTTAGAAACGAGATGAGCAGGACAGGTATGGTGAGTGATACAACTATCGAAGTGCATATGTAAACCCAAACAGATCGGATCCCCTCCACCAACTAACTATAAGCAACCCCGAGCATTCCAAGTTAGAGGACATGCTGTCCTTGGTGCTGAAAAAGGTGGATACAACACACGCCGGGGTGTTTGATCTTAAAAGTGAGGTCTCCATACTTCATAGAACTGTGAGCTCTCATTCAACCTCCATCAAGCAACTTGAAATCCAAATAGATCATCTTTCCGTTTAAATGACTCCAGGGGTAAAGATACCACTTCTTAGTGGTGCCACTACAAACTCTAAACATGATGGGCATATCATGGCCATCGTTACTAGGAGTGGCCGAACAAATGGTGAGACAAGGGAGCTCGTTATGGAACCGGTCACAAAACTAAAAGAGCCTACTGTTGAACTAGACAAGAAGCTAAGAGATGAAGAGGTGGTGCATGAGAATGTAAAGACATTCCGGGGGTAAGAAAAGAACCTGAAACATCAAGTGCCCCAAGAGATGTTGGAAGTGATAAAGATAAGGTAGAGGTCAAGACCCCTCCCCAAGTGGACATTGATGACAAGGTGGACTCTCCTCGTCTACAAATTATTCCGACCACAACACCTAAAGGACCTCCTCCGTACCCTCATCGGTTAAATAAGAAGAAGGAAGAGCAAAAATTTGGCAAGTTTGTTGACATGTTCAGCAAGCTGTCAATAAATATCTCGTTGGTCGAAGCTCTAATACAGATGCCAGGGTACTCCAAATTTATGAAAGAGTTACTTAAAAAGAAGAAGGTGGTTGAAGTGGGCACGGTTGAGATGTCACATAATTGTAGTGCAGTGATGACTAGCAATATGGCTACAAAGAGAGATGACCCGGGTGCTTTCACTATACCATGTATGATTGGTTTGTTTTTATTCCAAAGGGCCTTGTGCGACTTGGGGGCAAGCATCAACTTGATGCCCCTTATAATTTTTCAGAAGCTAGGGTTGGGCACTCCCAAGCCTACTATACGGCTATTTATGTCTGATAGGTCTATTAAGCGCCCTGTGGGAATCTTGTTTGATGTATTGGTAAAAGTGGACAAACTAATTCTTCCTACGAATTTCGTCATCTTGGACTGTGAGGTAGATGTAGAGGTGCCCATTATCTTGGGACGACCATTGTTAGCCACTGGGCAGGTCCTTGTTGATGTCGAACTCGGAGAACTCAAATTCCGAGTGGGGGATGAGGTAGTGACCTTCAATGTTTGCCAACCTACTAAGCCTCCTCATGATTTGAGAGTCATATTGGTGATAGAATTTGAGGAAAAAAGGGATGATACCCTTGGAGAGTGTGAAGGGTGCAAGACGCCCACATTTGATTCACTGCAAGGTGAACAACATGATGACATCTCTAGGGTGTCGATGGAGAAATTTCCTTTATTGGAATGGGACCACGCCAACCAGATTGGAATGTCTTTCGACAATGGTTGAGGATTGAGGTACTATCATCGTGCCGCGACGTAAAATCAAGCGTTTCTTGGGAGGCAACCCAAGTATCTTTTCTTTAATTTACTTCACTTTTGTTGTTTTTGGTGTTTTTAGGGAGTTCATGAAGTGGAAAGCAAATCAGTGCGGTAGGGGGCTACAATGGGGCGTGCGGAGCCTTATACGGACCGCACAAGAAACTGTGTATATCGCACAATGCACCGCACGCCAAAATAGAATGACTGGAAAGAAATTGGAAAAATTAGAGGTGATGTGCGCTGAGCCATGCGGACCGCACGAGCCCAGGTGCGCGTCGCACCTCCATCGCATAATAGCACTCCTGCGGTGAAAGAAGTCATGTGCAATATGCCATGCAATCTGCACCTTGCCTGGTGCGAATCACATGTCGTAGATCTCTGAAGGGAATTTTTAAATTTTCATTGACCTGACCTGTTGACTGACCCGACCCGGTTCAAATTTTTTTGTTCGCTTCTACTTAAACCCGCCTCCTTCTCACCTTCACCTCATTTCTCTTCCAAACTTCAAAATTATCTCCCAAAATTTCCCCTAAAGCCCTCAAAGTCTCCCAAAACCTTCTCCTCCACCAACCCAACCATTTCTATCCCTACATTATCGCTACCACTGTCAGTCTCCAGTGAGGTCCACTTGGGTCATCTTTGTTGATATTCAAAAGCTTCAATTTTCACTCTTCTCATCACAATCTTCACTTGTGGTAAGTTCTCTGACGTTAAATAGTTATTTTTATGATAGTTGGGAACTCATACTGTGAAGCATGCTTAATAGAATTGCCATGTTAATTTGGGCGAGATCCAAAAATTTTGGGTCCCCAATTTTATGTTGTTTTGATAATGTCTCTTAGGGTCAACTTGGTAGGGCTTTGATTTTATGAATGCATGTTGACTGGTGGAAATTTTTAGCCTTAATATTTGTATTGGGGTGAAGTCTAAGTAACCCACTCGTGACTAACAAATAATTTGGCCCGATGATAGATTGGGTGACGTCGTTCTTATGGGAAAATCATCGTTTGTCATGAGGTTTTGATTGCTAATCGTTTATTGAGGCTGGATGTTGCTGATTGTACGCCCTTGATCTTTGTTGAAAATCTATTTGGGGTGTGCGCTCTTGTAAGAAAGGGGGTTAATTGTTGCTATGCTTATTGGTGCCCGTTGTTAAGAAAGGCTTGATGTTCTCGATGATAGATGGGGTAACGTCCATATTAAGGGAAGTCGTTGAGTCCTTTCTTGCTTGTTTTGATGTCAATAAAACCCGAGAAAGTTTGAGTACCCAGAAGTTATAGTCATGATACCCCATAGCCCTTGTCAATGTGGAAGTAGTCTGTCTTATGGTGTCTAGTGCCTTATTACCTCTTCTCTATGAATCACATGCACAATCTGCAAGAACGCAAGGAATCATTGAATCCAATTATGTCTTTGCGTATTTTGCATATGATGCATAGGTCTTGATGTGCGGAGCACACTATGCATCGAATTTAGCCTGAACATGCAACTCAGTTACTGCTTCAAGGGGTGAAGTATGGTGCGATGCACACTTTCTCTAGTGCGGTTCGCACCATCTTCGCACCATAAATGCAAACCACTGGCAGGAGTCTGTTAACTCGTGCGATGGCACATGCGACACACACTATGTCTAGTGCATTTCACATGTGGTTCGCACGAGTCAACAAACCCCTACCCTCCTTTGCTTGCCACGTTGCTGAATTCCTCACTCTTTAGTAGTTGTGTATATGTTTATAGTGCATGCCACTAATGCCCATTCTCAGGAATATGTCCCTTAACAGGCACCATAAAAAATGACGTGCCCTGAAGCACACTCCAAATGCAGGAATCCCCACACAAGAAGCAGAGCATGTTAAGTCGGGGATTCACTTCGGGCTTAAGGGAATGAAAGCCTATTACCTTGAGTTCAGGAAGTGCCCATTCTGTAAAGAAAAGGGGTTCAACATAGATGATGTCCAAGAGGAATTCCCAAACATGCCAAAGCAATTTCCCATAAGAGCTTGGGAACATTTCGACAAAACACCAGGCCTCTACTATCCTGAGTTGGTACAAGAATTCTATGCTTCATACCGGGCCCGTCTTGACATACTAAATACCAAAGGCCCACTAAGCAAGTCACCATGCCTCAGGTCAGTATGGGTACGGGGTAAAGAGGTGGACATTACCCCAGAATCCATTCATTCTACAATATGGGATGATGAACTAATCCCCGAATCAAGGTTCATGGAATGCGTGGCTAGAAAGGACGAGGAATACAAATGGGTTGCTAGTGTGATTGCAGCAGGAGACCCTCTTTGGGCCACCACAAGGGGGCAGATTTATCGCTCGGATCTCAAATTCAAAGCCCGCATATGGCTCGACTTTGTGAGCACAAGGCTCATACCGACCAACCACACCACTAAAGTTACCATTGAGATGGGCATTCTTCTTGCATACGTCATGAGAGGCCTCAGATTAAATGAGGGTGAGATCATAGCTGAACATCTCAAGAGGAAAGCATGACATGACTCCAGGTCCATGGCATTCCCCGTGCTCATCACTCTTTTATGTATCCAATATGGATGCCCCTTGTTTCGATGACTTGACAAGGCTAATCAAGCTAAAAGCATGGTTTTCCTAGACACAAAGAGGGATAAAGATGTTCCACACATCAAGAGGAGGCAGCTAGACCAAACCTCTGATGCCAACACACTCAGGACTTAAGGTAAAACCATTGTGCATAATCAAGAAAGGGATTCACCCGCATCTCAAGGAGCCTTAAGCACTGTACATGGAGCATCATGAGCCACTCCTTCAGGTAATTTATTCAAGCTTGCTCAACTTACCAACAAAAATAAGGAATCTTTACATAAGTTGGCCAGAGACATCCCAGCTTTGATTCAGTCTGCGATCAAGTCAGCCCTCAAACCGGTTATGTCAAGTGTGAGCAAGCTATGTGCTAGAGTGGAAACTATGGAAACAAAGGTTGAGAGGTTCAAGCAAATGATCCCTCCTGTTTAAGCAAATTGGGATCTTAACCTACCGGTCCCAAGCTCGAACTCTCCTACAAGATGTACTAGCCCTCCTAATAATTGGTGCACAAGTTGGGACCCTGATGAAGAAGACAAATCTGAGATGCAAGAGAATGGGACACTAGTCAAGATCACTCCAGACAATACATAGTCAGTCATCCACCATCAGCCAACACCTCCAATACCATATGTGAGGAAATGGGACCTTCAGCAAAAATAGTTCTCGTATCACGAGTTTATGACGTATGAGTACATATGGTTTGTGGAGCCCTCGAGCTGCCTTGAGGTCTGGTGGGATCCATCGATTCCTCCACTGGAAGGGTTTCAACTAGATCCAGCACATGCTTACATACCACCACCAGCACCACCAGCTCCACCGATATTGCGACCACCTCATCAGTTCTATTCACGAAGGAGGCGCCGTCATCATCATTATCCTACCCAGAGAGTTTTTGGCACTCATTCTTATTTGGATATCTTTTTGTGCATCGTGGGCTATGCTTGTTTTAAGTTTGGAGGAGTCTGTAACTATTAACATCATGATGCTTGTTGTGATTGACATTGCCCTCACTGGGCCTTTAGACTATGTTTTGTTTTAGATTATGTTTTTGTTTTACTTTGAGATTAATTGTGCCCTCGCCGGGCTTGAATTTTATTGAGTGTGTGCCAGGTTGGTGTTACATGCCCCATTGTTCCACCACCCATGTTTTGCAAATGCGCTAAATGCCTATGCTTAGGCTTGTTCTTGAATGAAATTATGAGCTCAAATTTGGTTATCGCCTTGTTTATAGTAGTGTAGAAATAAACTCCGAGGGTTTTCTTAATGCTACGGTTCTTTCCCAAGGAGCAAAAGTTTGGATTTTTTTATTTTTCTTTTCTTTTGTTTTTGTGTGTCGAACCGATTTGGTGTTTCTCTATGATAGATTGAGAGGTGACTTTCTTAAGGAAAATGCCAAATTTTAGTTTAGAATCGAGTCCGTAAGTGCTTGTCTCGAAATGGGCCCACCAATTTTTTTTTCATGGCAATTTATTTTTTAAAATCAAAGAAAGAAGGAAAATGAATTTTTGAAGAAAAGCATTCTCTTGTTATGACTTGCACGCTCTCGCTTTGGCTTGATTGACTCACAAACGAGTGTGTAATGAACTTAGAATAGCTTGTCAAAAGTCATTTACCCCAATTGATTGTGGGACTAATGAATGGAGTCTTGTGGCATGATGCCTTGTGTGGTGAGGCTGTATCTTGATTCTTGTGCATAAGTGTCATCTAGAACTTTCCCTGAATGTGATTCAAGGCAAAATTCTAGGTGTAACCGAGCTTGGAAGATGACCTTAGGCCATTTTTGATAAGCCACTTCACCCAAATGACTTCCAAATGACATCAAATCCTAGTGAACCCCTTTGAGCTTGTGACCGTTCTTTGGCACCTTGTCAACACCTTGACCTTTTGGCACCTCTATCTTGGCACCCATCCTCCCCAATTGCTTGAAAATGAAAAGTAGGCTAAAAGCCTAAGTTTGGGGTGGGGGACAAAAGACAACATAGGCAAATGCCTAAGTTTGGGGGTGCATATGAGTAAATGAGGAGAAGAAAGGAAAAGCACTTCAAGTGTAAGGTAGCACCTTAATTTCACATTGAAAATTGATCCAAAATATCAATCCAATGAGCAAATTGAAAAGCAAAAATTGGTGGTACCAAGTGAAGGTGATATAAGGTGTGAATGATCATGAGTTAAAAAGGAGAAATCTTAGGTTGTGCAAGGGAGGAATAAGGTGAAGTTGAAATGGAAAATGTGAGCGGTGTTCGAAATGAGAACAAAGAGCATTAGGGAGGTATAGTTACTTGAACCAAATGATATCCTCACCTTAGCCCTAGCCAACATCGTAACCTGCAAGTCCTTAGCGATTCCGAGCTTGGCTATCCTACATTAGTGGAGATTTACAAAAAGGGCAAGCCTATGGTTCGACGCGTATGCACTTGAACTTTCTTGAGAGAGTGAGAGTCTTCTTGGTTTTCTTATAATCCCTTATTTTGAGAATTGAATGATTGTGAGTGGGATTCTCTATTGTGGAGAGTGGCATCATGCACTCGAATTGAAGCATAGAGTCTTCATTTCAATTGAGGGGAATGAATGAGACAAGTTGTGTGGTGAATCTCGAGGCAATCCTTGACGGTCCATGCCAATGACTTGAGAAGCTTAAATGTCTTGTTTTGAATGGCAAATTCCCTTGATTTTAAATGAGAAATAATGTCATTTTGAAAAAGGTTTTGAAATGACCAATTGCCTTGAGTTTGTGGTGGTCCAAATTGAGATGAGCATAGTAGTTGAGTCTTTGTTTGAGTCTTTTGTTTGTTTATTTTTCTTAAATTTTTAGTTTAGAGTAGTCTTTTGTGCCTTGATTGAGCCTTAACACAATTCATTCCTTGCCTTGTGAGTATCTTGCTTGAGGACAAGAAATAGTTCAAGTTTGGGGGTTTGATAAGTCGGTAATCTACCAACTTATTGAGCCTATATCCATGAATTATTGCTATGTTTTGAATTGATTTGAGGTTCTTATGGACTTTATTGATGTCTATGTAGGTACTCTTGATAAAAGATGAAAAACAAGGATATGGACCCAAAAAGAAGCTAAGTGTGAAGAGTTGAGAAAAGCTGAAGAATCTGCGATGGGATGCGGTGGCTGTGCGATATGCACAAGCTGATGTGCGGTTCACACCTCCTCTGTATGAAGCTGCCAAAGTTGCTGAAGATTCTGCAAAGGAGTGCGGCCGCTGTGCGATGCGCACATTCCATGGTGCAAAATGCATCACTTTCGCACGAAGCCCATAATTTCAGCTGAAGTCACTGGTCGAGTTGAAGCAGGTGTGCCATGCGCACATTGCTATGTGTGAACCGCACGTCGCATCGTACACCTCCCGAAGGGAAAACTTGTCCTAATTTTATTTGATGACTTGGGAACATATAAAAGGCAATTTTAGGCCCAATTTGTATATACAATACTTCAGACATGAGTTTTGAGATGGTTTTTGCTTTGTAAATAATTTTCCACCTCCATTGAGAAGAGGGTTTCAATCCAAATCTCTTGGTTAACAATTTGTGTGCCTAATTTGATTCTAGAACTGGAGATTCAGCTATAATGGATGGGAATTTGACTTACCCAGATGGTATCTCTTCTTCCCCTACTATGGTGGCTAAATTCTCTTGTCTAGTGGTGTATAGATGATGTGTGCTTAGCTAATGGGTGTGGGTGTTGTTAATTTACCTTTATAATTGCTTATTTGACATGGGTCTAGTAATTTCACCGAGTTTTAATCCTAAAATTGGTGGTTGCAAACATTAATTTACATTACTTAGCTATGTGATTGCTCGAGAGAGAATTTCATAGTTGTGGATGTGAAATTGCTAGTGGGTACTTGGGAATCCATCTAGATTGGAGGCTAGGAATAGCTCTAATCGCAGGAATCTCCCATTTAAGGGTCCGAGCTAGCAATAGGATGACCTCTCCAAGCTAATGTTGGTTGATTGTTTATCATACCGATGATGTTCTAACCGAAATCATCAGAAATATGGATGTTGATCAGGAGATTGCATTCCACACCTATGACCAACGCTATTCATATCAATAGGTAAGAGTAGAAGTGAATTAATGATTACCCCATCCTATAGCTAATGCCCCATTATATATGCATCCCTAGTCATCTAGTCAATCTTGGTACACCTATCTTTAGTTTTATTGTTTTTTATTGAATTGTGTTAGTAGTGACAACTTTCCCAATTCCCCCCAATTTTTTACTTGTTTTGGTTTGAGCAAGTACTCTTGCCTTGAAATCAACTCATACAATCTCTAGTTGGCTAAGTCAAGTCCCTTGGGTATGACCCCGACATCCGTTGGGTTTATAAATTTGGTTTTGTTACATGATCGCCGTGGCCTCCTAATTGGAGAGCACGATTTGAGGGTTCATCAGCGCGTTGCACAGCGGTCGCACCTCGTAATAGATTCTTTAGTCGATTCAAGGCTCCATGCGGTGAGAGGTGCAGAACGCACCAAGGCTTGTAGGTGTCGCACAAGCACCGCATCTCAAAGCAGAATCTCCATCCTTTTCGATCACTTCACACTTCACTCTTTTAATCTCTTTTTGGTTCCATTTCCTTGTTTTCCATCTTTGATCACAAGTACTTGTATAGACATCAATAAAGACCATAAGAACCTCTAAATCTATTCAAAACATAACAATAATTCATGGATAAAGGCTCAATAAGTTGGTAGATTACCGATTTATCAAACCCTTAAATTTGAACTATTGCTTGTCCTCAAGCAAGATACTCACAAGGCAAGGAATGAATTATGCTCTAGACTAAATCAAGGCACAAAAGACTAATCTATGCTAAAAATCAAGAAAAAGAATAAACAAAAAGACTCAAACAAAAGACTCAATGATGTGCCGCCATTTTACGGCACTTTCGACTCCTTTAAACTAAGAACAATCGTACGTTTTCAAGCAACCGTTGTCGTTTTTGATGTTTTTATGTTGTATTTTCAGGAAATGGAGACAAACATGGAAACGGAAGGAAATACGCGAAAAATGACATTCTGCCTAAGAGTGACGGCCCGTCACACATGTGACGGTCCGTCACAGTGACCGTCACACCAAGGCAGCACCACTGCCTAGTGGTGACGGCCCAGGCGATGGTCCGTCAAGCCAGTGACGGTCCGTCAGCCTGGCCGTCACACCTGGGCAGTCCGCTACGCGGAATCCGGACGATTTTGGGATTTGTTTTCTAGACTCCTATAAATACCCTATGTTAGGTTTATTTTCATTATGCAATTAATAAAGCTTTTTACAATAGTTTTAGGAGAGATTTTAGTCAACTTGAAGATCAAGAAACACGTTTTCTACTTCTTGAATTCGTGTTCTTGAATCGTTCTTGGGATCTTGTTATTCTTGTTCTTGGATTATTGAGGATTGTTTTCAATACATTTGTAAGGATTTCTTTTCTTTATTATGAACATGACTTTCTTCTATTCTTCTATAAGCATGATTAACTAAAACTCTCACAACTAGGGTTGTGGGAGCCATGGCAAACGTAGCAAGATAGATTCCGGGTAGCGACGGGTTCAAAATACATGTTGTCACGTTGTTAATCATTCGTTGTGTAACGTTTTCTAGTGGTTGCAAACATTAGAACATGCCTAGGTTTAATTTGCTTGAGTAAAGAGATTAAAACCGGGAAAACTTGATTAACGACGAGGATTCGAGACTACCAACTCTCGTCTTATGATTAATGCTGTAACTAGATTAATCTACTTGATGTTTAGGATTGAAATCTAAAAGCACACCTTTTCAAGTTCGAGAGAATTGAAAAGTAAATTTGTCTATTTGGTTGAGAAACGTTTAGACGATACCATTAATTCAATCGCATCGTGACACGCATATAGAAAGAACCCCGTTAAGCCTAGAATTGACTTTGTTATTAATGCCATGGTAAACACTTCCCTAGTCCTCTCTCTCCTATTGATTATCATTCATACGTTAAGTGTTTGTTTTGTTTACAAATATTGATCACAAAACCCCCCCTATTTACCGGAAACTATTGACCATTAGTCACGTACTTCACTAAAGGCTTAATCTTCACCATATTCTCTGTGGGATTCGACCCCAACCTTTGTTGGGTTCTATATTTGACTATGACCGCTTACGCTTTGTTAATTTGAGGTGTAGTTTGGGCGTTATCAAAAAGTGGCGCCGTTGCCGGGGAATACGGTTGTTAATTAAGTCTGGTGTGTTTATTTGACTCTTAGTCATACTTTCCTGCTTTTACGTTTTTTTTTTCTTTTTGTTTTTGACAGGGTACAGAGTTGTGCATGCCAAGTACCCGGCGCTCGGGTGAATCAATATTACCTTACGACCCCGAGCTTGCTAGAACGTTAAGGCGGAATATGGCCGCACAACAAGAGGCAGCAAGGCTCGCTGCAGAACTGCAGGCCCAACAAAATTTGAATGCTGGAGGTCTGCAGCACGACATCGAGTTCTCCTGTTTTGGAGACCCTGGCGGTCTCCAACATCATGTCAGAATCTGAGTCATATCGACTTCACAGGTATTCCTTTCTCTCACAGTTTTTAGCTTTCATATGGATGCATTAGGGACAATGCATGAGTCTAAGTTGAGGGTGTGGGGAAACCTGTGAGTCACCACCGAGGGTTTTTGTTGCCGTGTTTCTTTTCCCTTCGGTGTGCTATCTAGTAGAACCGGCATGTTTAGGTTGTTATTTTTAATTTTTTTTTAGTGTCTATAGCAAGCATGGCATTTTTCTTGTTTAAAAACGAGGCCCTTTAAAAATTTTCTGGTTTTGAGCTTATGTTGAAACGATTGACTGTCTGGATCCTTGTATGTCATTGTGTGATTATGAGTAGAATGAGTATGCTTAAGCCGAGCGGTTGTTTGATAGTTGGTAGCGATATAGTTTCTTGGTGCCAAGAGCGTGTGAGATTATTGTTATAAATTCTTACTCTGTGCATGCATCTAGAACTTGCCC
The DNA here is from genome assembly GCA_003996215.1 of Jaltomata sinuosa. Lineage (NCBI taxonomy): Eukaryota > Viridiplantae > Streptophyta > Magnoliopsida > Solanales > Solanaceae > Jaltomata > Jaltomata sinuosa. Next base: position 88,085 of record QJPP01007069.1, on the reverse strand, counting down.
GGTCTATTTTGTTAAGTTCGAAGTTTGGTTGCTTAGGAAAGGATCACAGGCCCTTTTTGTGTGCAGTCCACTTAACCTAAAAGACCGTCCAAATATAAATAATCCCTTGATCCCTGTTTGAGCCATGATTGACCTTATTCTTTCAATAACCTGTCACCGTCCCCGTTTAACTTTGAATCCCTATTTTGGCCCTGGTCCTTCCATGGACATCGTGCACCTCAACGCAGGCAATCAGCCTAAGTTGAGGGTGGCTACTATAGAGGTAAACCCTGTTTTGGCCCTGGTCCTGCCATGGACATTGTGCACCTCAACACAGGCAATCAGTCTAAGTTGAGGGTGGCTACTACAGAGGTGAATGATAAGAAAAAGAGGAGGGAGAAGATTGGTTGTGAATAGAATGAAAATTCGGGTGTGTGCCTAAGAAAAGAAAAATAAAAAGAAGTGAAAAAGATCGGAAAAGTAACAAAAAGAATTGTCAAAATAAAGAGGCCGCACCTGTAGCTAGAGAGAAGGAAATAAAAAGGTGAATAAGGATGGACAAAGTAAAGTTATGTGGTAAGAAGACGTCGGTAGTTCCAAGGAGGGCTTAGTCACTAACCCCTAAATGTATCCTACCTGCACCCGAAGCCTCATTACAAGCCTAAACAAGTCCTGTAGTGATCCTGAGCGGCTTTCTGAAGAACCAAAATAGAATAGTAAGGGCAAGCCTATGGTATCGCATGTGCATTGTTTGAAATCGTTTGTGAGTGTGAGCGCTTACCTAGTCCCAAATCTTGTGTGTGGGATTTCTTTGTGGTGAGGGCACCAAGATGTCTGTATTGTCTATTGATTGTTAGGATAGATGCGCGTGTGTATGCATAATATTCTATCATATCGGAATGACATGTTTGGATCCTTGCAAGTTAGTGTTTCATACATTTGTGTGCTACGAGGGAGCTTGAATTAAGGTTGAATGACCATGAGTTGCTAAAGACACGAGTTTGTTGCTTAGTTGAGTCGTTGTGTTATTGTTTTGTGTCATGTTGCTTGAGGACAAGCGAACGTCTTATGTTGAGGGTGTTGATGTGCCGCCATTTTACGGCACTTTCGACTCCTTTAAACTAAGAACAATCGTACGTTTTCAAGCAACCGTTGTCGTTTTTGATGTTTTTATGTTGTATTTTCAGGAAATGGAGACAAACATGGAAACAGAAGGAAATACGCGAAAAACGACATTCTGCCTAAGAGTGACGGCCTGAGTGACGGCCCGTCACACATGTGACGGTCCGTCACAGTGACCGTCACACCAAGGCAGCACCACTGCCTAGTGGTGACGGCCCAGGCGATGGTCCATCAAGCCAGTGACGGTCCGTCGGCCTGGCCGTCACACCTGGGCAGTCCGCTATGCGGAATCCGGACGATTTTGGGATTTGTTTTCTAGACTCCTATAAATACCCTATGTTAGGTTTATTTTCATTATGCAATTAATAAAGCTTTTTACAATAGTTTTAGGAGAGATTTTAGTCAACTTGAAGATCAAGAAACACGTTTTCTACTTCTTGAATTCGTGTTCTTGAATCGTTCTTGGGATCTTGTTATTCTTGTTCTTGGATTATTGAGGATTGTTTTCAATACATTGTAAGGATTTATTTTCTTTATTATGAACATGACTTTCTTCTATTCTTCTATAAGCATGATTAACTAAAACTCTCACAACTAGGGTTGTGGGAGCCATGGCAAACGTAGCAAGATAGATTCCGGGTAGTGACGGGTTCAAAATACATGTTGTCACGTTGTTAATCATCCGTTGTGTAACGTTTTCTAGTGGTTGCAAACATTAGAACATGCCTAGGTTTAATTTGCTTGAGTAAAGAGATTTAAAACCGGGAAACTTGATTAACGACGAGGATTCGAGACTACCAACTCTCGTCTTATGATTAATGCTGTAACTAGATTAATCTACTTGATGTTTAGGATTGAAATCTAAAAGCACACCTTTTCAAGTTCGAGAGAATTGAGAAGTAAATTTGTCTATTTGGTTGAGAAACGTTTAGACGATACCATTAATTCAATCGCATCGTGACACGCATATAGAAAGAACCCCGTTAAGCCTAGAATCGACTTTGTTACTAACGCCATGGTAAACACTTCCCTAGTTCTCTCTCTCCTATTGATTATCATTCATACGTTAAGTGTTTGTTTTGTTTACAAATATTGATCACAAAACCCCCCTATTTACCGGAAACTATTGACCATTAGTCACGTACTTCACTAAAGGCTTAATCTTCACCATATTCTCTGTGGGATTCGACCCCAACCTTTGTTAGGTTCTATATTTCACTACGACCGCTTACGCTTCGTTAATTTGAGGTGTAGTTTTGGCGTTATCACTCAACAACAATGCTTATCTCAATTTGAACTACCACAATATCAAGACAATTGGTCATTTCAAAACCTTTTCCAAAAGAAATTCATTTCTCATTAAAATCAAGGGAATTTTGTCATTCAAAACAAGACATTTAAGCTTCTCAAGTCATTGGCATGGACCGTCAAGGTTTGCCTCAAGATTTTTCACACAACTTATTTCATTCATTCCTCTCAATTGAAATAGGGACTTCATGTTTCAATTCGAGTGCATGATGCCACTCAGCACAAGAGAGAATCCCACTCACAATTATGTAATTTTCAAAACAAAGGGATTATATGAGAACCAAGAAGACTCTCACTCTCTCAAGGAAGTTCAAGTGCACACACGTCGAACCATAGGCTTGCCCTTCATGTACATCGCCACTAATGTAGGGTATCCAAGCTCAGAATCACCAAAGACTTGCGGGTTACGATGTTGGCTAGGGTTAAGGTGAGGATTTTATTTGGTTCAAGTGACTACACCTCCCTAATGCTGTTTGTTGTTATTTCGAACACCACTCACATTTTCAAGTTTCAACTTCACCTTATTTATCCCTCACACAACCCAAGCTTCTCCTTTTCTATTAGGATTATTCAAACTCCTTGTATCACCTACATTTGGTAGCACCTATTCTTGCTTTTCATTTTGCTCATTGGATTGAACTTTTGGAGAAATTTTCAATTCAAACTTAAGGTGCTACCTTGCACTTAAAGTGCATTCCTTTTCTTTTCCTCATTTGATCACATGCACCCCCAAACTTAGGCATATGCCTATGTTGTCTTTTTATTTCCCCCCTAAACTTAGGCTTTTAGCCTACGTTTCATTTTGAAGAAATTAGGGAGGACGGGTGCCAATATAGAGGTTCCAAAAATGTCAAGGTGTTAAACAAGGTGTCAAAGAACCGTCACAAGCTCAAAGGGGTTTACTAGGATCGATGTTGAGGGAAGTAATTTGGGTGAAGTGGCTATCAAAAAGGGACTAAGGTCATCTTTCAAGCTTGGTCACACCTATAATTTCGCCTTGAATCACATTCGGGGCAAGTTCTAAATGACACGCATGCACGAGAATCAAGGTAAAGCCTCACCACACAAGGCATCATGCCACAAGAGTTATCTCATTAGTCTCAAAATCAATTGGGACAATTGACTTTTGATAAGCTATTCCAAATTCATTACACACTCGTTTGTGAGTAAATCAAGACAAAGCGAGAGTGTGCAAGTCATGACAAGAGAATGCTTTTCCTAAAAAATTCATCCCTATTCTTCCTTTTATTTTCAAAAACAACTTGCCAAGATTTGTTTTTCGGCGGGCCTATTTCGAGACAAGCAACTACGTACTCAATTTTAAACTAAAACTTGGCATTTTCCCTTAAGAAAATTGCCTCTCAATCTATCATAGGAAACACCAACCTAGTTTGACACAAAAATAAAAGAAAAATAAAATAAACAAAACTTTTGCTCCTTGCAAAAGAATCATGGTATTAAGAAAACCCTCAGAGCTTATTGCTAAACTACTATTAACAAGGCGACCACCAAATTTAGCACCCCTAAACATAAACGGAGCATTGTCCTTAATGATATTAGATAAAGAAAATAGAATACTCCCTGTGGCACTTGTGCGAAGTGCACTATAGTTTGTGTGACTGCACCTCACTCGTACAACAAACTCTGTTATTAGAGCCATGATTCTTCTTGTTGCTTGTGTGAAAGACGTGTGGCTTGCACTTCGAGATATGCGAATTGCCCCATTGGTCGCATGAAGGCATGTATTTTAGGGAAACTGCCAGTTCTTTGTTATGAGGTATAAAACTGATGTGCGATGTGCACAATCACTCATGTGATCGCACACTAGTCACATACCGTAGAGCCCAACTTCCCAGCTTTCTGTTTGGCTCGTGCGACCAGTTGTGCAAGGCGCACCTTCTGACATGCGAATGCATGGTGCATCGCATGTCCTGATAATAGCACACACATCCTTAACTTGGTTCCCAACTACAAGTCTAATAAAAACAACACACAAAGTAAAACCAAAAAGATACAGAAAGTAAAAAGAATCAAAATGCTTGGGTTACCTCCCAAGAAGTGCTTGGTTTAACATTACGGCTCGATGAAGGTACCTCTCACTCAAGGCTCATCAAGGTAAATGACTTCTAAGAATGTGACTTCTTCCGAAATGCCCAAGTCCTTCTTCACTCATTGCCCATTGACTTTGAAGACCGAGCCATTATCATTTTCCAATTCTATGGCTCCATTGGTGAAGACTTGATGCACTTTGAAAGGGCCCAACCATTTGGACCTTACTTTTCCCGAAAAAAGCCAGAGACTAGAATTGAATAAGAGCACCCAATCTCCCGGGTGGAACTCTCTCTTTAAGATTTATTGATCATGGTAGCACTTCATTCGGGCTTTGTAGATAGAGGCACTTTCATAAGCCCGCAGCCAAAACTCATCCATTTCATTGAGGTCTTCCACTCTAGTATGAACGACTTTTTTATAATCCAAGTTTAGCTTCTTCAAGGCCCACATTGCCTTGTGTTCCACTTCAACTAGGAGGTGACAAGCTTTTCCAAAGACCAGTTGCTAGAGAGACATACCAATCGAGGTCTTGTATACCATCTTATACACCCACAGTGTGTCATCTAACTTTCGGGCCCAATCCGTTTGATGCACATTCACTGATTTCAAAATGATAGATTTGATTTCCCTGTTGGACACTTCAACTTGTCCGCTTGTTTAAGGATGGTAAGGGGTGGCCACTTTGTGTTTGACCCCATATTTCTCGAGTAATGTGCTAAACAACTTGTTGCAAAAATAATACCCTCATCACTAATGATGACACGGGGAGTACCAAACCGAGCAAAAATATGCTGTTTTAGGAAGGCCGTGATACTTCGTCCCTCATTATTTAGCAAAGCCACAGCCTCAACCCACTTAGAAACGTAGTCCACGGCTACTAAAATGTAGGTGTTCCCATGAAAACTTACAAGGGGCCCCATGAAATTGATATCCCACACGTCAAGTAATTTTACTTCAAGGATTAGAGTCAATAGAAGTTCAGTTCATCGAAATATGCCCCCTCCACATTGACACCTATCACACTCCTTTACTAAGTCATGGGCATCCTGAAACAGAGTTGGCCAATAAAATCTGCATTGTAACACTTTCACAACCGTGTGCATACCCCCATGATGGCCACCAACGGGCGAGGAATTGCATGCTCTAAGAATAGGCATCATCTCAATTTCAGGAATGCACTTCCAGATAATTCCATCGGTGCAAATCCAAAATAGGTAAGACTCATCCCAATAGTACTTCCGGACGTCATATAGAAACTTTTTTTTCTGATGCGAATTCAATCCTTTCGGAAGTAAGTCGCTTGCGAAATAATTAGCAAGGTTAGCAAACCATGGGGTCAGATCATGAGATGCAGCCAAGATGCGCTCGTTAGGGAATGAGTCATTAATTTCAAGTTCCCCCACGGGCCTTCCCTCTTCTTCCAACCGCGATAAGTGATCAACCACTTGGTTCTTACACCCCCTCCTATCCTTCACTTCAAAATTTAATTCTTGAAGAATTAGCACCCAAAGGATTAACCAGAGATTGGCATCCTTCTTAGTCATTAAGTATCGGATCGCCACATGGTCGGTGTGCACAACCACTCGGGTCCCCAAGAGATATGCTCTAAATTTCTCAAAAGCGAACACCACAACCAATAATTCTTGCTCCATCACAGTGTAATTTGTTTGGGTTGTGTTAAGTGTCTTGATTTCATAATAAATTGGGTGAAAGAGTTTCTCCTTTCTTTGCTCGAGAACTGCCCCCAAAGCTACGCCACTAGCATCGCACATGAACTGAAATGGCTTTGACCAATCCGGTGTGATAATGATGGGGGTGGATGAAAATTTGTCTTTCAAGGTAAGGAAAGCCTTCATGCATTTTTCATCAAAGTTGAACTTGGCTTCTTTTTCGAGCAACTTGCATAGAGGGTATGCCACCTTCAAGAAATCTTTTATGAACCGTCTATAGAATGCGGCATGCCCTAGGAAACTCCTTATTCCCTTCACTATTTTCGGAGGGGGTAATTTGGATATGACCTCAATTTTGGCTTGATCAACCTCAAGCCCCTTCTCAGAAATTTTATGTACCAAAACTATTCCCTCTTTAACCATGAAATGTCATTTTTCCCAATTAAGCACCAAATTTGTTTTCTCGCATCGTTTAAGCACTTTCTCCAAATGCTCTAAACAATCACTGAATTCATCCCCAACTACCGAGAAATCATCCATAAAGATTTTCATGGTGTCTTCAACCATATCTGAGAATATAGACATCATACACCGTTGGAATGTAGCCAGGGCATTGCATAATCCAAAGGGCATCCTTTTGAAGGCAAATATCCCATAGAGGCATGTAAAGGTTGTATTTTCTTGATCCTCTGGGATGATTGAGATTTGATTGTATCCAGAATAACCATCTAGAAAATAATAAAATCCATGGACCACCAACAGGTCTAGCATTTGATCCATTAACGGGAGAGGAAAATGGTCCTTTTCCATCCAAGATTTCAATTTTTGGTAGTCCATGCACACTCTCAAACCGGTCACCAGTTTGAGAGCAATCATCTTATCTTTCTCATTTGGAACCACGGTGATTCCACCCTTTTTTGGCATGCATTGCACTGGGAAAACCCACGTGCTATCTGATATGGGAATGACCACCCCTGCATCCCACCATTTAATAATTTCTTTCTTCAGCACCTCTTGCATTGGTGGGTTTAACTTTCATTGGTGCTTAATGGAAGGGATGCTTTCTTCTTGGAGGTTAATTTTGGTCGTTCATATCCCCGGAGGTATACCTATAATGTCAGCAATGGTCTACCCTAAAGCTCGGATGTGCTTCTTCAATACCTTAAGCAAAACTTCCACTTGCTTGTCGCTCAACTTCGCTCAACTTGTTGGAAATAATGACCGGCAAGGTTTCGTTAGCACCCAAGTAGGCGTATTTCAAGTGGGATGGTAATGGTTTAAGCTCCAAGGTAGGTGGTTCAATGATTAAGGGTTTGGATGGTGGAGTTTGCATGTTCTTTAGATCGAGATCAAGTTTCTTTTGAGGGTAAGAGTAGGAGACCATTCCTACTAATGCACAACAAATCTCATCATACTCTTCTATCCCCTCACCATCATGATTCAACAGTACCGCTTCTAACACTTCATCTACAAATTCCTCTTTCATGTGCAAGTCAACACTTTCCTCAATCTTGCCAACTGTGAAAGCCATTTGGAGGTCACTCGGTTGCTTCATAGATCTATTCACATCAAAGGTGGTTTCTTCATCATTCACAACAAATTTTAACTCTCCCGAGTCCATTTTGCTCAAGGTACGTATGTTTTTAGACTAGGTTGCCCCAAGATAATGGGTATCTCAAAGCTCCCTTTTTCAATCAAACACAATAAAATCCACAGGGTATACAATCCGTTCTACCTTAATCAAAATGTCACAACCAACCCCCACAGGGTGCTTCATCGTCCGATCCATCATAAAGAACTCCATGTTTGTGATAGTGGGCTACCCCAACTCCAGTCGTCTAGAGGTAGCCAAAGACATCAAGTTGGCACTTGCATTTTTATTGCATACTAACCTTGTGGACTTGTGAACTCCCCTCGAGTGACAAATAGTGTGTACACCCGGCATCACTGCATCATTGGTGAACTCACCCAATAGAATTGCACTACTCAAAGGAGACAACTGAACCACCCCGATATCTTTTAAATTGCAAGTGGTGCATAGTTCTTTCACAAACTTGGCATATTCGGGCATCTTGTTAAAAGCAGTATTTGCAGGAATATTGATGATGGTTCTCTCCAACATAGACTCAAAATCTCTTGGAGTTCCATCCACTTTTTCTTGCAACAAATGTTAAGGGAAGGGAGGTAGACATGTAAGGAAAGGTCTGAAAACTTTAGGCACCTCGCTCTTGCATTGTATAGGTTTGGTCAAATCATTTCCCCAAACTCTCTTGTTTCTAGGTTTGCTTACCATTGGCATTGCAACATCAACAGGGTTGAGTGAGCTCTCTACACCTCTACTCCTTTCTTCATTCTTGGCTTTCCTAGATTCGAATTGCAACCTGAGCCAAAGCATTCTATCTTTAAGACGTTCAATGGGTATGGAGTGAGATTTCATGGTTTGGGCAAGACTTCCAAGGTCATGACTCAACTCCTCGATGACTCCGTAGGTTGACCCTACTTTCTCTAACACCTGTACAAGTATAGTTTCAATCCTAGAGCCATCATTTCATTCGTTCCGAACTTGATTACCATGATCATGTATGCCCAAACTTTGGGAGCTTCTGTGGGAATCCACCTCGTGGTCAGCCACAAGCACCTCATCACTTCCTTCATTCGAACTCTCAACATCTTCTACTAGCCTCACAACCCCAACAACACTAATGACGTTAATTGTTTTAACTCGGTCATTTATTGCACTCCTCACCATAAACTCAAGAAGTGTGGAGGTGAATGATAGCTCTCTATCCTTTCGTGCACCATTCTTTAACCAATCATCAATTTCTTTAGCGGAGGTCGCACCCATTGCTTCCTCGGCTCCCAAAAATCCAACTGATGGTCTAACAAGGTAGCAAAAATCAAGGGCATATGGGTAGAGTGAGAAGTACTGGGCATTGATGCTTGAGATATGTGTGCCTACAATCAACCACAAACAACAAACAAAATAAAAAGCAACAAGTACTCTCAAAGTGATTTCAAATCTACAATAAAAAATAGCTATCAAATCAAGTCTCTGGTAATGGTGCTATTTTTGATAAATGCTCAATCATACTCTCTAAAGATGGAGGTATTGGTGATCGTCAAGCAAAAAATATTTATAAGTACCCAATGGATGTCAGGGTTGTACCCACAAAGACTTGTAGATAACACAATGATGATTTTATTGAAATGACTTCACTAAGAGAGTAAGTGTTTGAAAACACAAAAGTAAAGGATTTGGGGGAATAGGGATTCTGTGATAATAATCTCAATTCAAGCAAGACAATAAAGTAAAATGGGTGTACAAATGAGAGTAGACGACTAGGGATGTGCATCCAATGGGGCTCGAGTGTGGGCTAAGGTAATTGCCTATTCATGTAAATTCTCGCTTATTGACATTGATAGCCTTTATTTTAGGTATGGTTGTTCATCTCTTAATCAACAACCATATGTATGATAATCTCGATTAAAGCACTATCAGTTTAATAACAAACAACCAAGCTAAAGTTTAGGGAGGTCATACTATTTCTAGCTTAAACCCTTAAATGGGTGATTCCGTCAGTATGAGCTATTTATTGACTCAACCTAAATGGAAGTCCAAGTTCCCACTAGTAATCTCACATCCGAAGCTATAAAATGCTCTTTCAAGCAACAACATAACAAAGTAAGGAAAATTAATGTTTGCAACCACCAATTTTAGGATCAATGAAATTAGCCACTCATACTAAAGGAAGGAGATATACCAATTTGGTAAGTCAAATTCCTTTTCATTCAAGTGTAATTTCAGTATCTAACCTCAGTTTTGTACACAAATGGTGAACTAAGAATTGGAAGAGAGAATTGATTGAAACCCTCTTCTTCTTCTTAGAGAGGAAACTTGTTTTCAAAGCTAAAATTACTCTACAGTATTCAGAGTAAGAATTCTCTTTACAATTGTGCCTAAAATGGGTTTAAATGCTTTCCCAAAACATCACTAAATTTCTGGAAAAAAATGCCCTTCAGGTGGTGTGCAGCACGACATGCAGTTTGCAAATCGTGATGTGCGCATAGCATACCCTCTTCAGTTGGACCAGTAACTTAGCTAACTTGCGAGTTGTCATGCGAAGGAGGTGCGGTTCGCACCATGAGTTATGCGCGTGATAAGTCGGTAATCTACCAACTTATTGAGCCTATATCCATGAATTATTGCTATGTTTTGAATTGATTTAGAGGTTCTTATGGCCTTTATTGATGTCTATGCATGTACTCTTGATAAAATATTAAAAACAAGGATATAGACCCAAAAAGAGCCAAAAAAGAGCTAAGTGTGAAGAGTTGAGAAAAGCTGAATAATCTCCATCCTTTTCGATCACTTTACACTTCACTCCTTTTAAGCTCTTTTTGGGTCCATTTATTTGTTTTCCATCTTTGATCACAAGTACCTGTATAGACATCAATAAAAGCCATAAAAGCCTCTAATCTATTCAAAATATAGCAATAATTTATGGATAAAGGCTCAATAAGTTGGTAGATTACAAACTTATCAGTTGTGCAGGTTGAAGCTAGCGTGGCTATTTTGGGTTCTAATGATACTTTGAAATGAGTGATCACTTTTGTTTGCCAAGAGTTGAAAGCTCAATTAGTTGATTCTTCAGGGGTTGTCTTTTATGTGAGACTCCAGCGTTGGTTAGACTCTGCCAGTGTAGGCCAATAGTTGTGGTGTGTTTTGATGATTTTGGAGTTGGTGGTTAGTGTGCTGGTATAGTAGATCGAATGGTTTTGAGCCAAAGGGGTGAGTTGAAGGCTTATCAAAAATCTTGCTAGCTAGATGGAAACATTAGGCATTAGGTATCTTTTCCTTTGCCTACAAGATGTTTTGACTTGATGTTCGCAGCGTGGTGAACTTCTTTTTGAGTTGAGGCTAGTAAGGTGATTTCTAATTCGAATGTGTTCGAGTGATCAGAGAAGTAGCGGTACTTCTAGAGCTTGGAGCTTGATTGTTGGCTACGGACTTTGTGGTAGGCTTACCACACTCTTTACAAGGTCTTGGTTTTGGTTTAGGTCTTTTGGGATAGGTTGCCCTGGTTCATTCACTTTCAGTTAACTCAGACTTGGCACGGTTCAACAAGGTTGGGTTTGTTCTACAGTTGGGAGATCTTCAGTTGACATGGAGTGTTTATACATGCCTTTCCCAACCCTAGTGTGCAAGCTTCAGTGAGTTCTGATGGTTGGTTCAGTTGGGTTCTGGTATCGAGATTGATGCTAGCAAAAGTGTTTGTCCGTTGGTTGATGGTCAGTTAAGATAGGTTACTCCAATTTTTGATGATATGCTATAGATTGCTATCTTGGATGGCAAAGGCTAGTAGGCTATAGCTTGGCTTGGAAAGAGTTTGAGTAAAAAGGGTGACTTCATTCGTGGTGAAGTATAAGCGGGAACTATAGATCTTCGGTGTTTCAGCTGATATTTCGAGAGTGGCTCAAGTGTTCGACTTATATGAAGTTTCATGATTGTGGTGAAAAATGATTCAGGTTAGAATAAAAGGTTTTGCGGATCAGCGGGTTCATGAGTTAGAGTTTTGCATTGATGGCCTTCTTGGTGAACTTAGTTGTGGTTTCGAGGATTCGAGTTCTATCTGTTGATCGCCTTAGCTCTTTGGTTTCGGTATTGTGTCGGTGCTTTTTGGTTGACATTCTTGAGGTCCAATTTGGGTTGATAGATCTTTGGAATTTTGGAGTTAAGGGTTGGAGTCTAGTTTGGCTGGTTATAAGGTGTTGGGGGTTGGTAGTCTTCCTTTGGTTAGCTCCATAGGGTGCCATCCAGTTAGAGAGGCTACCCGAGTTTTCGAGTGAGTGTGCAGGCTTAGTATCCGTCTTTGTTTGAGTCTTTTGGTGTTTTCCTTCTTTAATTTTTGCGGACGAAAGTTCTTTTAGTAGTGGATGTTGTAATGACCCTCCTGGTCATTTTATGTTTTCCATGTTTTTTCTGCATTTTGAGCTTTCCTGCAGTGGCTACAAATTATTTATGACTTATCAAGACTAACGGTTTGGTGCCCGGGATGTTCGTTAGGTCGTTATGACCATTTCTCTATTTTAGAACTTGAACTTTGGAAATCGTTGACTTCAATCAACATTCTTGGTAAACGTGCTCAGAATTGAATTCCGACAGTTCTGTTAGCTCCGGAGCATGGACTTTGGTCTAGTTGGACCTTTGGTCCGGATTCGGGAGCTTTTCACCTTGAAAGTTTCTCTCGTTCTGTGTTTTTCAGGCTAGTTGGGCTTGAAGGGTTGACTTTGGTCAACATTTGGAGAAGATGACCTTGGATGAAAATTCCATCAGCGCTGTTAGCTCTGGAATTTCAACTTTTGGCTAAAGGGACCTTTAGTTCAGGTCCCGATGCTTCCAGACTCGTCTTAGGCCATGGGGTTCTGTTTTAGAAAGTTTGGCCTAAAGTTGGTTCTTGGGCGTGGGGCCCACTTTTCATCGTATCAACCTCCATCGGGATTTTCATCAATTTTGTTCAGTCTAAAATTCTATTTTTAATCAAATAGCTCAGCTCGTTTGTGTTCGTGGGACCCTAGATGTGTTTCTGAGGGTCCATCGGAAAAAATGTTGTCTTGGCTTTGCTGTTGGCAGCTGGTTGCTGTCATGGCACCAACTTGGCCTTTGCCTACGCATGGGATGGCCGCCTACGCATAGGGCAAATCCAGCCGCCCTTCTCTTGGCCTTCGCCTACGCGAGGCATGGCCGCCTATGCATAGGCCTTGGCAGCCGTCTCTCGGTTGGCCTTCGCCTATGCATGGCATGGCCGCCTACGTGTAGGGTAAGCCATGCCGCCCCTCTGTTTGGCCTTCGCCTAGGCAACGCCTTGGCCGCATTCGCATAGGCCACTATTTATTTCTTGGCCTTCATTTTTCAGCTTTGTTTCTCATTTGTTCCCAACTCTAAACTTAAAATGCTCTCTACCAAAAGTGTTCCATTCTGTTCCTAGCTTAGGAAATTCATTGAATTGATTGGAAAACCCCGCTTCCTTGTCATTTGGTAAGTACTTCTTCCCCAAAACATCCTTCTTCTCCAATGTTACAACCTCCACTGTTGTTGATTCTTAAAACTTGGTTTTCCTTGAAGAATATGTTCTCTGGGGATTGCATGCCTCGTGGATTCGTTGATTTCACTTCCTTGGCGTATTTTCTCTCGTTGTGGTAAGTAATTCCTGCTCAACTCCTGGTTTTGCATTCTTAAAATTCCATCTTTAAACTCCTTTTTGAGCGGGCTGTTTTGTGCCTTTCCCTTGGCCAAATTTGCTCAATTTTGGAGCATGCCTTCTTAGTATTATTGTGGTCGTCGTGCTTCTTTCTATTTTTGATTTTGAGTTGTGGGGCCTACAGGCCTGCTTGTTACCCGAATTTTGATCCGGCTAAATTATTAGTATTATGAGTGTCGTTTGCTTCATATTGACGTGTAGAGTATTGTTATGATAGTGTGGTAGCTTGCAGATGCTTCTCGAGGGAGATAGGCTTCGGTCTTGTGGTTTGGATTGTGCGCGCGTGCTCGACTTTTCTGGTAGGTTACGGTTTACTTCCTAGACTGAGTTTAGTTAGATTTTATATATTTATATGTTACTGGAAAGTTAGGTTGGATTTTAGATTGAAGTAGGCTTAAATCTTGTGACGTATTAAATTGTCCATTTCGAATATTAAATTAAAGTTATTTATGTTACCCTTAGTTTTAGAGGCTCGTAGTATCGTTTTTGCTAGCCTAGATCCTTAGTATGCTTTCAGGAGGTTTTAGAGGTAGAGTAGATGCTTGTAGTAGTTTTCGTAATTATTTTTAGCTTTTTTTTTTCGCTTTAATTGTTGGTTGTGTGTAACTATGGGACCGAGGCCATAGCTTGGATTTGGACGGAGTTTCCAAGTCAGTTCTCTTGGTTGGAGGGCATTCTGCCATGTTTTGCCTTGTTTTGTGCTATTTTCTCTGAATATGAAACTTTTATGCTCATACTGCATTGCATGTTATTGACACAGACAGGAAGTATTTTTCAAGATTTTTTGTTCAAATGAGGTTTACTACGGGTACGGTGATTTTCGGACTTGAATTAAATTATATTGGGTTTTACTATAAATTTTGGAAGGAAAAAGAGAAAATACTATTTGATGCATATATTTATAGTTCGATGCGGTATTCCGGACACCCGATGCATTATTTCAGATCTTTTTTTCAAATATAAATACTTATAGTCAAATGCGGTATTTCGGACCCCCGATGCGTTATTTCGAGTTTTAACTTCCCATATACATACATACATATATATGCGTAGTTCGATGCGGTATTTTGAGAGCTCGATTCGGTATTTTGGGCTTACACTATTATGCACTCATACATCACATCATATCCCATCGCATTGCATTGGCTTGAGTGCACTTGGATTGTGGGTTTCCTGTATTGATTTTTATTATTGTCGCCTTTTTGTTGGTTCAGTTATTTCTGTTTTCAATTTTATGACTAGATTTAGATGGATCCCTGTATTTTATTTACTTTCCCATAATTTATATTATATACTATCTTTCTATGCTCGGTCGATCTATGATGCCTACTGAGTACCCGTTGTTTTGATACTCATACTACACACTGCATCTTTTTCTGATGCAGTACTTAGTACGAGCGACCCTCGTCGATCCGCCTATTGTTCGAGGCCAGCTGCTGTTTGGATCGTGGTAAACTCCCAGCGTTCTGGAGACTTTTACTGCTTTCCTTCTACATTTCTCTCTGTATGTTGTGTTTTGGATTGACAAAGTCTATTGTATATCTACTCCGTACTTTAGATGCTCTTGTATCGGTGACACCAGGTCCAAGGAAGGTTCATGCGTGTATTTATCTTCTCAGTCACTTTAGGGCCACTTTTGTATATTTATTACAGCTGGTATGTATCTATGCATTTCGACCCTTGTCTTCCTTATATTCTCTTCCACTTTATTTATTTTATTGCTTTATTTTGTCTTCTGCGTTGTTGGATTTGGCTTCCCCTTGGGGGATTATGTAGATGCCATCACGACCCAGTTTTTGGGTCATGACAGAACTTTGGCTGAATGGCCATTTTAGGTAGTAAGTTATAAGTGGACTATTTTTTGCGTAAGAAATTTAACACAATGGCTATTTTATCTAATTTTTCTAAGTAAAAATAACATAATATTTTTTATTTTTCTGACTTGGAAAGAAAAAACCAAAGTGTAAGTCTTCTTCCTTTAACCAGCTTCCACCTTTCTCCTCTTTGAAGAAGAATTACACATGGCAACGTAGAAGACTTTTCCTCATCTGAACTTAGTGAAATCCTTTATCTTTTCCTTCTTCTTTTCTTCTCAAAATTCTATTATCCTTTGAAGATAAAGCAACTCTCTCCCTATACGCAATAATTTTTGTCATTCTTTTTCTAATTTTGACTTTTGAACTTGCATTGTGAAAGCTCTTTTTTTAGAGAAACAGGCAACGGAAAAGAAAAATAAACTCTCAGAATTTTGTTAAAAAAATAGAGGCTTTAATATTGTTGAGTGGATAATTATATGTCAAAATCCTCTCACAATTTTATCTATTTGCGTTATTTTTCATTGTTTTAATTCTTCACAATATATTTTTCTCTACTATTAATTTTCTCCAATTTTTTTTTTTTAAAAAGAGAAGCCCAAGATAATGAAAGGGCCATAGGATCAACAATTTAAGATTTTTATGAACTTTCTTCATTGATTATAAATGTTCTACTAAGACCATCAGCATCAATTGAGTTTTATGATGAATCTTTATCGGTTACGATGGTGTCTCCATCATCTTCAAGGAGGAGGACGACGGTGGTAGGATCGATGATACAGTCTGCAGATTACTCCGATGGAATTTGCGTCTCTACTTTTGGTTGTTTCTTTTCTCGTGATGCTTTGTAGATCGATGACTCTCCTCATTACAATTTGCATGTTAGGCTACTTTGTTCCAAATTTGCATTTCCAGGTCAGTAAAATTACTTTGTATTAATGTGAATCTGTTAGTTTTGAGGGGTAAAAGTGAGCCAATACACTAATGGTAAAGGTATATTTGTGCTCAAAATTAAATGAATGGTATATTTGATCTATTTTCAATAGTTTAGGGGTATTTTTGATTTTTTGTCTCCTTTTTTTGTCTTTATAGATATAATAGATAATTTCAAATATATGGTTTTAATTTGATGACAAATGATCATAAAGGGGTCGTGTAATATCCAGTACGTTTATATTAACATGAAACTAGTTAAATGACAATGAATTGGTGTGAAACCAAAATATTAAGGATACAAATAGGTAAATATGTTAAGTAACATATATATGAATGTGGTTGGAATGTTAAACCAAAGTTTTAGGTCAAGGGAAGCCTTAAAATAAAAGTTCAAGTTAAAGGATGCCTTATAGAGGGTCACTTCAAGTGATTCAACATACATGGTCTAACTGTAAATTAAATAAGCATATCTCCCAATATAAAAAGAGTTAGAGAGTGTACTATCTATCAAATTAAAGGTCTTTGAGTCTAGTTTTTAGCTTAACCGTCCACTCGGCAATCCAAATTTTATGTCAAGCATTATGCAAGTTTGAAGAAGATATTATTGGCAGGATTTCCACTTTTGGATAATTCACGTGTACATGACTAAGTTAACGTCGATGATATTATTCAAGTTTGGAAAATGAGACTATAAGCGAGCCTAAAGTATAAGTGTTCAAGTATACAAAAGTAAAAGTAATAGTTGAAGAGAATATGATTGGAAAGAAAAATGAATGCAGGACAAAGCCACCTACTAGCTTAAACATCCTACTTGCTTGAGCTTCTTATTTTTTTGTTTGGTAACTGAAGTATTTTATTACAAAAGTGTTCATTATAGCTCAGATAGAAAACTGAGCCCATGGCTATGGCTCAGTTAACAGCTATTTGTACTCTACTTTTCCTCATCTATCAGAAACCTATACATAATACTAAGAATAAAAATTTAAACTACTAAGTTGTCTATATAGTCGTATATTCCTATGACCCAAGTGATGGACCTCATGAATCACTATATTGCAGACTTGCTCAGGTCTTCTTGCTTTATTCGGGAACACACATAAATTTCTTTCTTTTCAAATATGATAAACTACCCCAGCAAGAGTCGTGAGATATATTTTTGACTTTGCATTTTTTCCTTTTGCCCATTGTATTTCCTGCAACCAGCCTAGAACACCCCTATTAACGCCCAACCATTGCAATACTTTTGCCTAGACCCTAGTGGAATAGGAACAACTAAAGAATAAATGGTCAATAAATTCATCCGTATTTTTGCAAAGTGGGCAACTCATGTTTGTAGCCAGTCCCTATTTGTGTAATCTATCCTTTGTATATAGTCGGTCATGGGCCACTAAAGTCAGATTAAATATCTACTTAGGATATTCAACATTATTACGTACCATTCTTTTCGACTTCACTTTCTAGAAATCTCCTCTAAACTCATTATACAGATTCTTGATGGAACACTTGTTGAGATTGATGAATGTATCATTGCAGTATCCAACTCTCTCAAAGTAGGTCTTAGCCTTGAAGATTTTTCTTACTACCCAGGATGCTTGTTTTTGGTGACACTATCCAGGCTGACTTATTTTTTTATATAAAAGTAACATATCCACTTTCTCCATAAGCAGTCTTTTTTTGACATAGATTTTAGATATGCTTGCTGATAGCTGCCCTATTCCAAGTAGTTATATCCATGGCATTGAATCCACATATTGTCCTGGGCATACAGACTTTATCCCAACTCAACAGTGTTTTTTTTGGTGATGTTGGCATTACTATTCCATAGAAATTATCTAAATATTGCCTTTATCATCTTGATGATTTTCTTTGAAAAGATAAAAACTTTTCCCTAAAAAGTTTGCATGAAAAATAGGATGCTTTTAATCAATTGTAACCTGTCGGCATATGATAGGAACCTTACAGTCCATGAGGTGATCTTGCCTATCATCTTATCAAGCAAAATTTGACATTGTGCCACAAAGATCCTTTTGGTGCATAGTGGGACTCCAAGATATCTCACTAGTAGCTCCCCTTTTGGCATTCCTAGTTCCTCCAGTATCTCATATTGAATAGCGTTAGGTACACCTCCAAAAAAGATAGAACTTGGTGTAGATCAAAGTGACACTACTTCAAGGAGGCCATTCACAAGGAGTCAAGCTAAGGACCTTCAAGCATTGCAAGCTTTATGGATGAAGATGGAATCTTTTGAAGTCTCCAACATGAAAGACTTGAAGATATTTAATATATTAAGTACTCTACCATTTTAGTTAGCTCTTAATTTTAACAAGGGGCAATTGAGTCTTTCCTTACTACTTTTAACCCTTAGTATAAATAGTAGAATATTAGGATTTCATAGTTAGTTTTTGACATATTGAAGAATTGTGCCTCTTGTGAGAGCTTGAAAACCCTTTGTTGAATTTCAACATTTTGTCCTAGGATTTGCAAGTAAGGTTACTACCTTCTTGAGGATTCTAATAGACTAGGTTCTTTTAATTTTCAATTAAGTGGTATTTTGGTTAGTTTCACCATTACATCTTTTAATTGTTCGAATCTAATTGTGTCTATCTCTCTTTAAGTTCTATCTTTTAATTTCTATGTTGTTTTACCTTCTTATTTCACATCAAATTGGTATCAAGAGCTTGACTTAGCTTTGTTCCAACATAAATCTAGTCTTGGGAATTGATATTATAAAAAAAAACCAATTTTTTTTATTTGAATGTAAAGGTTGTTTAATATTGTTCACTAAATGAAAATAAAAAAATACATGGCTTAAAAAATTAAATAGCCATTGTTAGTATTTGAAGCTTTGAAGAAGAAACTTGAAAATGGGTTTTGTTAATTTGGTATTTGTTTAAAGAAATTGTTGGTTGAAAATTGTTGATAGAATTGTGGAGAAGTTATATCTCAAAATTGATCTCATTTGATTGAGTATAGAAGGAGATTGGTTTTAAAAAAGAAATTGAACTTCTTCTTGAAGAAGAAGATGAATTTGAAAATTTCAAAAATAGCCCAAATCTGTCCATTTTAAGATATAGCCTTCAAACTTTTTTACACTTCTTTTCTTGTTAATTCTAGCTAGTTTACTTTGAGTATTAGTTCATACTTAACATTAAACTAGTTCTTGTGCGTTTAATTTTATTCGTGCCAAATTATTTCATGCTTTTTTTCTTTCATTTTGTTGTAAGTTTCCTTGTCCTTTAGGTTTTGATTGTCCTTTTTTGATTTACATAAACTCCACTTGGATTATTTGATGGTGTTGACTCTCAACCTTGGGTTATTCAAGAGTGGTAAAAGGCAAGAGTGAAGTAAGTTCATTTGAGGGTGGCCTCAAAATCCTTTCGCCTTGGAGTGATAAACGAATGTGAGTGATAAAGAGAGGGACACATTAAGTGAGTGAGTGGTATGAAATTTTTCCTACTAACTCTTTGTTTATTTTTGTAGGTACAATGGCTCAATTAGAGGGAGAATCCTCTAGCAAAATAGAAATGATGCTTCAAAAACTATTGAAAGAAATGAAAGGAAAATTGGAAGAGGTGGATAGAAGGGTGAGAACTCAAGAAATAGCAAAGCAACCACTTAATCTCAATCCCATTGGTCAACATGATGAGGGATCAAGTAAGACTCCTTTTGATACAACTCCATCACATTTGGTTGTGCAAGATACCCTCTCCCATAATGCTACTTTACCAATGAAGGCTCGCAATCAAGCTACACTTCCAAAAGGGAGAGATCAACAAGGAAATCTTCCACCACAAGCATTAGACCTCAAATAAGACCCCAACATAATCTTGAAAAGAATGATTCTGTTTATGGTGATAATTGTGGCTATGGAGTGGATGATCAAGTTCAACAAGAGAGGTTAGGTGGGAGAGGTAGAACATGAGGAAATGGAGGTTGGAATCTGGTTGATGGTAGGGAATATAATAGAAGGAATAATGATGAAAATCGGAGATTCAACAACATCAAGGTTACACTTCCATTTTCAAGGGAAGTAGTGACCTGAATGAATACCTTGATTGGATAGTGAAGTTTGAAAAGCAATATAATCTCAACTATGTGAGTGATGTTAAGAAAATAAATTATGCTATAAGTCACCTTGAGGGTTTTGCTTCTATATGGTGGGAGAAAATTGAAAGAGATGCTTTGGTGAATAGAGATTTTGTTACAAGTTGGAATAACATGAAAAGACGTATGAGGAAAAGGTTTGTGGGTCAAAATTATGAACAAGATACACTGAAAAAGTATTATAATCTTTAACAAAAAATCAAGAGTGTGGAAGAGTATTATGAGGAGCTAGAGCATACTAGGCGTCGAGCTAATGTCAATGATGGAGAGGTGAGTCTTATGGCAAGATTTATCTTGGGTTTAAATAAGGAGATAAGACAATCATTGAAATTGCATCATCTTCCTACTTTATATGATGCTTATCAAAAGGCACTCAAGGTGGAGGGACATCAAAAGGAGAACAAATCAAAGGTGCAATCTTCTTCTTCTTCATGGGCTAAAAATAAGAAAGTTTGGAAATCAACTCCTACTTGGGGCAAATCCAAAGGTGCAAAGCAAGACTTCAAGTGCAACTTGAACAAAGTCAAATCAAAGGTGGACTACAAGGATGGAGGTAACAAAGCTAAACTTGAAACCCCATCTAAAATAAAGTGTTTTAAATGTCAAATATATGGTCATAAAGAAACTGGGTGTCCTAATAGAAGAACTATCATTGCATTGAAAGATGGTGGTTATCAAATGGAAGTTGAATCTAAAGATGACCATGGGGAGGATGATAGTAGTGATGAGTTCATGAAAAAAAGTGATGGACAAGAAATTAATGATGATGAAAAACTTGTTCTTGTTGTAAGTAAAAGTATGAGTGCTCTAGCAAGGGAAGAACTTGATCAAAGGGAGAATTTGTTTCATAATTGGTGCAGAGTTCAAGAGCAATTATGTTTCTTCATCATCGATAGTGGAAGTTGTACCAATGTTGCTAGTGTATCTATGGTGGAACAAATTTCCAACAAGAAGGCATCCAAATCCTTATAGATTGCAATGGCTCAATGAATTTGATGAACTCAAGGTGACTAAAAGAGTGTTGATAAAATTTAAGATTGGAAGTTATCATGATGAAGTGCTTTGTGATGTTGTACAATGCAAGCTTGCCACCTAATGTTGGGAAGTCCATAGGGATATGATGTGGGGGCTAAACATGATGGAAGATCCAATAAATATGCATTTGTTAAGGATGGTAAAAAGCACATTCTTAACCCACTTTCTCTGTTTCAAGTGGGTGAGGAATATAGAAAAATGGGAGAGTTAAAAGAATAACTTGAGAGAGAAAAAAAAGAGAGGAGTAAGGGAGTGAAAAGTGATATTTAAATAGAGGAAAAAGGAGAGGCTGAGAGCTCAAGTGAGAATGAATTATCACAAAAAAAGAGAGGTGAGCAAGAAAAACAAAAGACCAAAGGAAGAGAGAAGATGTGCATGATTTTGCAAAATCAAGAGAGCATAAAAGAGCTAAACATTGAGGATGATACTCAAGTCATACTTATTAAACCTCAAGGTTATACTTTGCTTTCTAATAATGAACTAACCTCTTTATCTTTGCCAAGTTTTGTTTCTTCTTTGTTGCAAGGTTATGAAGATCTATTTTCGAAAGAAATGCTGAGTGAATTACCTCCTTTAAGGGGAATAGAGCATAAAATTGACTTTGTATCGGGTTCTCAACCACCCAACAAAGCGGCTTATAGGAGAGACCCTCAAGATACCAAAGAATTGAAAAGACAAGTTGAGAAACTTTTGAATAAATGATTGGTGAGAGAAAGTTTAAGTCCATATGCGGTGCCCATGATTCAAGTACCCAAGAAGGATGGGACATGGAGGATGTGTGTAGATTTCCATGCCATTAATATAATTATGGTAAAATATCGACATCCCATTCCTAGACTTGATGATATGCTAGATGAATTGTGTGGTTATACCTTGTTCTCTAAAATTGATTTGAGAAGTGGATACCATCAAATTCAAATAAAACCAGGGGATGAATGGAAAACCACTTTTAAAACTAAATTTAGATTATATGAATGGATGGTGATGTCTTTTGAGCTAACCAATGCACCAAGCACTTTTATGCAATTAATGAATCATGTACTTAAATTATTTATCAATAATTTTGTTATGGTTTATTTTGATGATATTTTGGTTTATAGCAATGTTGGATGATCATGTGCAATATTTGAGGTTGATATTTGATGTGTTGAGAAATAAAAAGTTGTATGTAAATTTTAAAAAGTGTTCTTTTTGTGTGGATCATGTTATTTACCTTGGCTTTATTATAAGCTCAAGAGGAGTTGAGGCGGATGATGAAAAGGTAGAGGCTATTAGGAGTTGGCCAACCCCTAAGTCCATTAGTGATGTTAGAAGCTTCCATGGGTTGGCAAGTTTTTATAGGAGGTTTGTGAATGGTTTTAGTTCTTTAGCTTCTCCTCTAACTGAGGTCATTAAGAAGTATAAGCCATTCATTTGGGTTAGAAAACAAGAGGAAGCCTTTAGAATCTTGAAGGAGAAACTTAGTTCCACTCCTTTACTTCAACTTCCCAACTTTGAGAAGATGTTTGAAATTGAGTGTGATGCTAGTGAAGTAGGCATTGGTGCAGTTTTGATGCAAAAAGGAAAACCTATAGCTTACTTTAGTGAGAAATTAAGAGGAGCTCCATTACAATATTCTACTTATGATAAGGAACTCTATTCCCTAGTGAGAGCTTTAGAAAACTGGCAACATTATTTGTGGCATAAAGAGTTTGTGATTAGGACTAATCATGAGGCTTTGAAACATATTAGGGTTCAAAATAAGCTTAATAAGAGGCATGCCAAGTGGATAGAGTTCATTGAGTCTTTTCCTTATGTGATTAATTATAAGTAAGGCAAAGAGAATATTGTGGCGGATGCTTTATCTAGAAGATATGCATTGATGAATACCTTAACTTCTAGGTTGATGGGTTTTGAGAGTTTGAAGGAGTTATATTCTAATGACGATGATTTAAAAAAGAAACTTTAGAGAGTGTCAAGTTAGCTTAAATGGGTGTGTGCAAGTTGTTAAAGAGGGTAATGAAGTTAGAACTCCTAGATTTGAGTTGAAAGAGGGCTATTTGTTTAGGAACGGAAAACGTTTTGTACCTATATCTTCATGGAGAGAGTTGTTGGTGAAAGAGCACACAATGGAGGCTTGATGGGTCATTTTGGAGTGTCAAAAACCTTATCTATTCTTAGTGAACATTTCTTTTGGCCTAAGATGATAAGAGATATGGAAAGAATTTGTGCTAGGTATTTGGATTGTAAGCATGCTAAATCTTGTACCCATCCCCATGGCTTGTATACCCCTTTGCCTATTCCTAGTGGCCCTTGGCTAGATATTTCCATGGATTTTGTTGTTGGCCTCCCTAGGACTAGGAATGGTAAGGATAACATCTTTGTTGTTATGAATCAATTTTCTAAAATGGCTCACTTTATTGCTTGTCATAAAAGTGATGATGCATCTCATGTTGCTACTTTATTTGTTCATAATGTGATGAAATCGCATGGTGTTCCCCAAACAATTGTTAGTGATAGAGATTCAAAATTTCTTAGCCATTTTTGGAGGTGTTTGTGGAGAAATTTGGGAACAAAGTTGTTATTTTCTACTTCTTGTCATCCTCAAACGGATGGTCAAACCGAGATGGTTAATATAACCTTAGGTAACATGCCTAGGGATATGATTAAAGTAAAGTTAACTTCTTGGGAGGATCAATTACCATTTATTGAGTTTGCATATAATAGAACTATTCATAAATCTATTGGTATAACTCCATTTGAGTGTGTTTATGGCTTTAATCCGTTGACTCCATTAGATTTAACTCCTTTACCCAAAGATGTTATTGTGTGTATAGATGCTAAAGCTAAGGCAAAAGCTATGAAGAGCATCCATGAGAAAGTGAGATTGCAAACTGAGAAGGCCAACAAAGATGCAACCAAAAGAGCTAATAAGGGACGAAAAAGAGTTACTTTTATACCCGGTGATTGGGTATGGGTTCACTTTAGGAAGGAAAGATTTTCTAGAAAAAGGAAGAACAAGCTTATACCAAGAAGAGATGGACCTTTTCAAGTGCTTCAGAAGATTGGAGATAATGCTTACAAAGTGGACTTACCAAGTGAGTATTTGGTCCATAATGTTTTCAATGTTAGTGATTTATCTCTTTTTGATGTAGGTGTGACAAATTCGAGAATGAATTCTTTTGAAGAAGGAAAGAGTGATGTAGATCAAAGTGACACTACTTCAAGGAGGCTGTTCACAAGGAGTCAAGCTAAGGACCTTCAAGCATTGACAGGCTTTATGGATGAAGATGGAATCTTTTGAAGGCTCCAACATGGAAGACTTGAAGATATTTAATATATTAAGTGGTCTACCATTTTAATTAGCTTGTAAATTTAATGAGGGGCGATTGGGTCTTTCCTTACTACTTTTAACCCTTAGTATAAATAGTAGAATATTAGGGTTTCATAGTTAATTTTTGACATATTTTGAAAAATTGTGCCTCTTGTGAGAGCTTGAAAATCCTTTGTTGAATTTCAACATTTTGTCCTAGGATTTGCAAGTAAGGTTACTACCTTCTTGAGGATTCTAATAGATTAGGTGCTTTTAGTTCCCAATTAAGTGGTGTCTTGGTTAGTTTCACCATTACAACTTTTAATGTAATGACCCTTTCGGTCATTCCCATATTTTTGCTTTCTTTGTACTGTTAGAGTATTTCTGTAGCGGCCCCAAGTCATTTATGGCTTGCTGGGACCGGTGGTTCAGTGCCCTAGCCGTTTATTAGGTCGTTATGATTGTTTCCTTGTTTTAGAGCTTGAAGTTAGAAAATCATTGACTTCATTCAACATTCTTAGCAAACGTACACAAAATTTGAGTTTTGATTTGGTTTTGCCTTGCTTTCTGAGTTTTCTAGCTAGTTGAACTTGGAAGTTTGACTTTGGTCAACATTTGGAGAAGACGGCCTCAAATGGAAATTCTGTCAGTGGTGTTAGCTTCGGAATGTCAACTTTAGGCTAAAGGGACCTTTGGTTTGAAACCCAAGGTTTCTAGACTCATTTTTGGCCATTAGGTTTCGTTTTGGTTAAAGTTGGCCTAAGGTTGGTTTTGGCGTAGGGCCCACTTTTTGTTAAATTAACCTATGTTGGGAATTCTGTCGATTCTCTTGAGTACAAAATGCCATTTCTGGTGTGATAGTATAGTTTGTTCGTACGTGCAGGGTCCTAGATGAGCCCCGTGGGCCCATCTTGAGATACGTTGCCTTAAGCTTTTCCACTGGTTGCTGTTGCAGGTACATGCCTCATTCCTTAATTGCAATTGTGAGGGAGGCCATGCGATCATGATGGTCTTCCTCTTTGGGCATCACGACTGCAAGGTTCCCTTCATGCGACCGCGATGAAAGGTTGTGGACCCAACGCCCTTTGTTATTCGTGATCGCGAGGTTCTTTCTTGCAACCGTGATGTATCCCCTGCCTCCTTTTTCTTCATGACCATGTGGCTAGCCTTCACGATCATGATGGTCTAGCCAGCATGGTCATCACGACTGCGTGGGGTCCCTTCGCGATTGTGAAGAAGGACTCTGGCAGTATATAAATCTCCCCCTTTGTTTTCTTCACCCCATAACCGAATTTCCACCATTTTCATTGAAATCCTAGCTCTACTATTCACCTATGATCGTTCCAAGGCTTGGAGGTGGTTATATTCTTGGCCCGTGATCATTTTCCAATCTCTAATTGGTAAGTTTTCTTATCTAATTCCGTAATTCTCCTTTAAATTTCCCTCTTTGTTTCTTTAAGCTTGGGGCTATTTTGAGCCCTTTTGTTGGTCGATTCTCACTCAATTTTTGGAGCATGTGTTCCTGTCAAGGTCGAGAACATCGTGGCCACTTTTTTGTTTCCAATTTTGGGTTGCAGACCCGCAGGTCCGTTTGTGACCCAGATTTTGACTCGGCTAAACTTTTAGCAATATGGGTATCATTAGCTTTGTTTTAATGCGTAGATTATGTTCTTTATAATGTGATTGCTGTTTAGAGCTTCTCTAAGTAGTTCGGGCTTGGACAACGTCCTTCCAGCAGCTTATCATCGGATGACAGGTAGGTTACGATTTTCTCTACATAGACTCTACATATATAGGCTATAACTGTACTATTTAGCATCCTTGGGTTGGGTTTATTAGTTTGGCACCTTAGACCTTGTCTGCTTTTTTTCGGTCCATCTTATTTCATATGTTTCATTATAGTATTCAATTTAGTTGGTGGTATTAACCCTTGTGGCCCTGTGTGGCCTTGTAATTGCCTCTGGACCTTATATAGTGGGTTATTTGAGAATGTCCGTGAGTCTCAGATATTAGATTATGTTATTGGAGCTGATTATCTATGCTATAGAGCGATTTAAGCCTGTGCATGGCTGATAGGTTGATTGTGAGCCATCAGGCAGTTGAATGTGTTTGGCATACCATTATCATTCATATAAAGAGTTTTTCTGCATTATTTACTACTACTTTGGCTGCGGGCCTACTGTAACCAATTTTCTAAACCTTGCATGGCCCTGAGGGCCTATTTTTAGTATAAATGATTATAAAAAGGGATTTGAAATGGATTTTGTGGATCTTCTTGGAGTAAAAGTGGTATCATGATAATTTTATCAACGATTTTTCACACTTGTACTAGACTTGATTGGGCCAAGCGCTAGACTTGTTTTACTACTGATTTAGACCTAGTTATGCTCTGGGCACCCTTTTATTAGGGTTTCAGGACTTGTCTTACTAATTTAGACCCGGATAGACTCCGGGCATTCACTTTGGGATTACTATCAGTGGTTTAAACCTGAATACACTTTGAGCAATTATATTTGAGATTCTGAGTTTTAGTATGTGGTCGAGGACTTCCATGGACCTTGCCGATCTGGACCAGGGGCTATATACTACGATTGCCGGAGGAGGGGTATATGGTGTAGTTGAGGTATACAAGTGCATCCTTCTATGGATCCTACCTACTTGGCCTATTGGTGCCAAAGGAGGTATATACAATACTACTATCATACCTAGTTTCATCATATCGCATCATATCATTCATATTATGTTCAGATCCATCCTTGTTTTCTGTTTGCTCAGTGTACACTCCAGTAATATGGGATACCAAAGGGTTTTTCTTCACTTGGTTGTGTTCCTCGGGTGTATGGGTTCCTGTTGGGACGGTATATAGATTAGCTTATGTTATCTTATTGTAGTTCTGGTTAGTAGCCTTCCGGTCGTTGGTGGGTTAGCTTATTCTATCCTATGGTAGCTCTTGTGTGTTATTATTCGATCATTCTTACCTTGTGAGTTGTACTTTTAGCATGTCTATATTTAGTGGCATTCTTTCTTCTTTCTCTTTTAATTGAGGTTACTGGTATACTACCATTCTTCTTAAATTCTCTCTTTATATATTGTTGTTGCAAGGATCCATGTGCGTTTTCCTTTCTTTCACCTATTTTTTGTGATATATACACCTCTTGTGGCTAGCCTAGTATTGTTGTTTCCTCCTTGTATTCTATCTGTGATAGCTTCCGTGTACTTCTTTGTTTGTTTTCTGTGACTACATTCTTCATTTCCTGCTTTTATATCTTATATGCGCTCAGTCGACCTATGATGCCTACTAGGAACCCATTTCTTTGCAATTGGTGCTCATACTACACTTCTGCATCTTCCTGGTGTAGATCCTAGTGTGAGCTCTCGCCGTTAATAGCGCACAGACTCGTGCAACTTTCCAGACATTCGAGACTGAGGGTGAGCTCCTGGCGGTCGGGGCTTAGCTTTTATCTCTTCTTTTGTACCTTTGTTATTCAGAGACAGTTGTATATATCCTTTTGTACCCTTTTGTACTCTGTATATATAGTAGTGGCTTCTATACTATGATACCAGGTTGTGAGATGGTTTGGTTTCCATTGTATATATATATATTTCAGTTGTTGTATTTCTTTTTTTTTTCTCTCTTGCTTTCGCTTATATATTACTTCTTCTGTGTGTTTCGCTAGCAAGTAGCCCATTACTAACTGTTCTGGGCTACGAGGATTGGTATGCCTAAAAGGGGGTTGTAAGTGCCATTATGACCTAAGAAAGTGGGCCGTGACAACTTGGTATCAGAGCCTAGGTTGACTGGTGTCGTCGGTATATGAGCCAATGTCTAGTAGAGTCCTGCGGATTAGGGCGAAGACATTCGTACTCAATCTTTGGGAGGCTAGGGTGGCATCTTAGGAAACAAGTATCTTTTCTTGATTCTATATCGTGCGTCTTATCCTAGATGGTGTCCTAGAATCTTATTTGTTCTAGTTCACTCTTCAGCAGATGGCTCGTATGAGGTCTTCGACAGCGAACAAGGGTGAGCCTTTGACTCCAGCACACCCAACTCTAGTTAGGGGCCGAGGTAGTCGTAAATGTAGAGGCCGAGGATGTGCCCGAGTAGCGGCACCAGTTAAAGTTCTGGAGATTGAGTTTGAGCCCGAGTTAGTCCCAGGGCAGCAACTCGTGGACCAGAGGGCAGCCCAAGTACCATCGGGGCCAGCAGTAGCTTCTATACCAGCATCAACCCCAACTTCTTCGTCAGGTATTCGGGGTTTGCTTCTGCAGTTACAGGAGCACAACCTGCTACTGCGACTCCCCATGCTGAGGTTCTTTTGGTACCTTCTGTTGCTCAGCCTCTTGCTCCTCGCCCAGTTTTGACAGATTCAGAGCAGAAGGCTACGGCAAGGTTTCTGAGATTGTCTCCACCGAGGTTCTCCAGTGCTCCTAGTCAGGATCCATTTGATTTTATTTTAACTTGTGAGGCCAAGTTCTTACCTCAGAGTGATTGTGAGTGTCACATAGAGTAGTTCACCAGACTGATGCAGGGATTCATGTCCGTATCTGAGTATGAGACCCATTTTCACCAGTTGGCTCCATTTGGGGCTATAATTATTCCTACAGAGCCAAACATGGGTTGTCTGTTTGTTTGGGGGTTAAGGATAGAGCTTTGATAGACTACAGATATATTAGTTACCAGTGGGCGACCTATTCAGGCTATAGCATACCATGTGCGTACCATGGAGGATTTGCACTATCATGATCCAGGGGCTAGAGATAAGAGGCCATGCTTTAGGGGCAGCTACACTTGTTCTCGCTACGGTGGCAGAGGTTCAGGCCAATGGGGTCGAGGGTATCAGCCATAACAACATCAGTGTCAGTCTAGCTGACCAATTCAGGCATTGCTTCAAGCTTCAGGTAGGCCTCAGTTTGAGCAGGGTCAGAGCAGTCAACATGGTTACAGTGTTCAGTCTTTGAGGGGTACAACTTCTGGGGCATCAAGCCGTGGTGGCCATACCAGTTCAGCTAGTTCATCCCAATAGGGCAGGCCATTAGGACCTTGCTATGAGTGAAGTGTCATTGGTCATTATGCTAGAGAGTGCCCTCAGTGGGGTACAATTCAACCAGCTTCTCAGCTGGCTTCGCTATTGAGAGCAGTGCAGCCACCGGTTATAGAAAGTGGTGTTCAAGGCCGAGGTCATGCCCAATGTGGCTGGACAGGTGGTAGGGATGGCGGTCAATCAGGTGGTGGTCCGCGATAGTTCTATGTGGTCCTTGGTAGACCGAAGGTAGAGGCCTTGGATTCGGTGATCACATGTGCGATTTCTGTATGCCGCCAGTCAGCCTTAGCTTTGTTTGATCCTAGTTCTACATAGTCGTATGTTTCTGCATACTTTGTTCCTTGTTTAGGGTTGGCTAGTGAGCCATTATCTTTTCCTGCATCTGTTTCTACCCCGATAGACAATTCTTTAGTAGTGGATCAGATGGTGAGATCCTGTTTGATTGCTGTTGGTGATCTTGAGACTTGGGCTGACTTGATGATATTAGACATGTTAGATTTTGATGTGATTCTAGCCATGGACTGATTATCCCCTCACCGAGCAGTTTTGGATTGTTATGCCAAGACCATTACCATAGCCGTGCCCGGCGTATCCCCGGTTGTATGGCAGGGTTCTTTTAGCCACACATCATCTGGGATTATTTTTTGCCTTCGTGCTAAGAAGTTGATTTCATGCGGGTGTTTGGCTTATCTAGCATATGTACAAGATGCTAGCCCCGACACTTTTTCTTCTGAGTTAGTTCCTGTGGTTAGAGATTTCTTAGTGTGTTTTTGACCGACCTGCCAGGCCTTCCACCTGAGCATGATATTGATTTGGCTATTGAATTGGAGCCGGGCACCGGGACCATTTCTCTTACTCTGTATCATATGTCTCCAGCTGAGTTGAGGGAGCTTAAGGATCAGCTCCAGGACTTGTTAGATAATGGGTTCATTAGGCCGAGTGTATGGCCTTGGGGTGATCCAGTTCTATTTGTGAAGAAGAAAGATGGGTCGATGCAGATGTGTATTGATTATAGGCAGCTCAATAAGGTGACTGTAAAGAACAGGTATCCGATGCCGCACATAGATAACTTGTTTGATCATCTTCAGGGTTCTGCTATGTTTTCTAAGATAGATTTGAGGTCAGGCCACCATCAGTTGAGGATTAGGGCAGAGGATATCCTTAAGACAACATTCAGGACAAGATATGGCCACTATGAGTTCCTGGTGATGTCTTTTGGGTTGGCTAATGCCCCGCAGCTTTTATGGACTTGATGCACACGGTGCTCAGACCGTACTTAGATTCTTTCGTGATAGTGTTTATTAATGACATCTTGATATACTTGCGGAGTGAGGAGGAGCATGAGCAAAACTTGAGGATTATACTCTAGACTTTGAGAGATCACCGGCTTTATGCCAAGTTCTAAAAGTGCGAGTTTTGGCTTGAGTCTGTAGCATTCCTAGGAAACATGGTGTCAAAGGATGGGATTAGAGTGGACCCAGGGATGATTTTAGTCGTTCATGATTGGATGAGACCTACTACTCCTACCGAGGTTCGCAACTTTGTTGGGTTGGCACGGTATTACAAACGGTTTGTTAAGGGATTTTCTTTCATAGGAGCACCTTTGATTAGGCTGACTAGGAAGGATGTTCCATTTCAGTGGTCAGATCAGTGCGAGGATAGTTTTTAGAGGCTGAAGGCCTTATTGACTTTGGCTTAGGTGTTGACATTGCCAGTTGAGGGTCAGGGCTTCTCAGTGTATTGTGATGCTTTGGTAGTTGGTCTTAGTTGTGTGTTGATACAACAGGGTCATGTGATTTCTTATGCGTCGAGGTAGCTGAAGGTTCACGAGTGCAACTACCCCACTCATGACTTGGAATTGGAAATGATAGTCTTCGCGCTCAATATTTGGAGGCATTACATATATGGGGTTCAGTGTGAGATCTTCACCGATCACCGTAGTCTTCAATACATCACGAGTCAGCGAGAGATGAATTCTAGGCAGCGGAGATAGATTGAGTTACTGAAGGACTATGAATTCACTATTCTGTATCACCTGGACAAGGCAAATGTGGTAGTGTATCCCTTGAGCCGGAAGATAGTGAGTATGGGTAGCTTGGCTTCTCTTTCAGTTTTAGAGTGACCGTTGGCCTTGGACATCTAGTCCTTGGCTAAGAATTTGGTTAGACTTGATTTGTCAGATCCTACTAGAGTCCTTGCTAGTATTGAGGTCCATTCTACTTTGGTTGATCAGATTCAGCAGTGTCAGTTTGAGGATCAACAGTTGTGTGATATTCATGATCAGGTTGTTTGAGGCGAGGCCAGCAGGGCTACTTTAGATTCTGATGGTGTTCTGAGGTTTGATAGTCGCCTTTGTGTTCTGAGAGTTGGGGATTTTATTCAGTTGATTCACTATAAGGCACATTGTTGTAGATATTCCATCCATCATGGCGCAGCTAAGATGTATAAAGACTTGATATAACTTTACTGGTGGAGTGGTATAAAGTGGGACATATCGGAGTTTATATCTCAGTGCTTGAACTGTCAGTAGGTTAAGTTCGAGCATATGAGACATGATGGATTGATACAGAGACTTCCCATTCTAGAGTGGAAGTGGGAAGGGATTACTATGGACTTCCTAGTTTGGTTGCCACATACTTTTCGAGGGTTTGACTCTATTTGGGTGATCGTGGATAGGCTGACTAAGTCAGCACACTTCTTACCTGTTCATTCTTCCTATAGTGTAGAGAGGTTGGCCCAGATTTACCTCTGTGAGGTGGTTCATTTGCATGGGGTCCCAACTTCAATCATTTTAGACCGTGGCACTCAGTTCACATCTCAATTTTAGAGGACTATACAACGAGAGTTAGGTACAGAGGTTCAGCTTAGTACAGCATTCCACCCTCAGACAGATGGCCAGTTCGAGAGGACTATCCAAGTCCTGGAGGACATGTTACGGGCCTGCATTCTTGACTTTGGGGGTTTATGGGATCAATATGTGCCGTTAGTGGAGTTTGCTTATCATAATAGTTTTCACTTGAGTATTGGCATGGAACCTTTTGAGGCATTATATGGTAGGCGTTGCAGATCACCACTAGGTTGGTTTGATGGCTTAGAGTCCAGCCACAGAGTACAGACTTAGTGCGTGATTCCTTAGAAAGAGTCCGAGTGATTCAGGACAGACTTCAGGCAACCCAGAGTAGGCAAAAGAGCTACGCAGATCGTAGACTTCGTGCCTTAGAGTTCAGTGTTGGTGACCTAGTGTTTCTCTGAGTGTCGCCCATGAAGGGCGTGATAAGATTTGGTAGGCAGGGCAAGCTTAGCCCCAGGTATATTGGACCATTTGAGATTCTTCAGAGGGTTGGTAGTATTGCTTATCAGTTAGCCTTGCCTATGATGTTTTCAGCTATGCATCCAGTTTTCGATGTATTGATGTTAAGGCAGTATGTTTTGGAATAGTCACATGTGTTGTAGTGGGATTCAGTGCAGTTGGATGAGAGTTTGGCCTTTGTTGAGGAGCCGGTAGCTATTCTAGCCAGAGATGTCAGGAGGTTAAGGTCTAGAGAGACTCCGGTAGTTAAGGTTCAGTGGAGGCACCATCCGGTCGAGGAGGCTACCTGGGAGACCGAGAGAGAGAGAGATGCAGGCTCAATATTCGCAGTTGTTTGAGCCTTTAGGTACTCCCTTGTTCTACACTTTCGAGGACAAAAATCCTTTTTAGTAGTGGATGATGTAATGACCCTTCCGGTCAGTCCCGTATTTTTTCTTTCTTTGTACTGTTAGAGCCTTCTTGTAGTGGCCCCAAGTCATTTATGGCTTGCTGGGACTGGTGGTTCGGTGCCCTGCCGTTCATTAGGTCATTATGATCGTTTCCCTGTTTTAGAGCTTGAACTTAGGAAATCGTTGATGTTAGTCAACATTCTTAGAAAACATGCTCGGAATTAGATTCCGACAGTTTCGTTAGCTCCAGAGCATGTATTTTGGTCTAGTTGGACCCTTGGCCGAGGTCTGGGAGATTTCGGTTTGGTTTTGCCTTGCGTTCTGTGTTTTCTTGCCAGTTGAAATTAGAAGTTTGACTTTGGTCAACATTCAGAGAAGACTTAGATGGATATTTTGTCAGCGCAGTTAGCTCCAGAATGTCAACTTTGGGCTAGAGGGACCTTTGGTTCAGGTCCCGAGGCTTACAGACTCATTTTTGGCCCTTAGGTTCTATTTTGGTTAAAGGTTGGACTAAGGTTGGTTTTGAGCATGGGGCCAAATTTTTATTAAATCAACCTCCGTTGGGAATTCCATCGATTCCTTTGAGTCCAAAATGTCATTTGTGGTGCAGTAGCATAGTTCGTTTGCGCGCACGGGGTCCCGGATAAGCCCCGTAGGCCCATACGGAGACATTTTGCCTTAAGATTTTCTGCTGGTTGCTGTTGTAGGTGCAGGCCTCAGGCCTTAATCGTGAACATGAGGGAGGCCACTCAATCACGATGGCTTGCCATTTTGGGCATCGCGACCACGAGGTTCCCTTCAAGCGACTGCGATGAAGAGCCTATGGACCCAGGGCCCTTTGTTCTTCGCGATTGTGAGGTTCCTTCTCGCGACCACGATGCAGCCCCTGCCTATTTGTTCTTCGCGACCACGTGGCTAGCATTTGCGATCACGATGGTCTAGCCAGCATGGTCATCGCGACCGCATGGGTTCCCTTCGCGATCGCGATGAAGGACCCCTGGCAGTATATAAATCTTCCTCCTCGTTTTCTTCACCCTATAACCAAATTTCCACCATTTTCATTAAACTCCTAGCTCCATTCTTCAACTCTGATCATTCCAAGGCTTGTAGGTGGTTATATTCTCTATTCGTGATCATTTTTCAACCTCTAATCGGTAAGTTTTCTAGTCTAGTTCCGTAAATTCTCCTTTAAATTTCCCTCTTTGTTTCTTTAAGCTTGGGGCTATTTTGAGCCCTTTTATTGATCGATTCTCGCTCAATTTTGGAGCATCTGTTCCTGGCAAGGTTAGGAACATCGTGGCAATTTTTTTTTCTCCAATTTTTGGTTGTGAGGCCCACGTGCCAGCTTGTGACCTGGATTTCAACCCGACTAAACTTTTAGCAATATGGGTATCATTATCTTTGTTTTAACGCGTAGATTACGTTCTTGATAGTGTGATTGCTATTTGAAGCTTCTCAGAGCAGTTGGGGATTGTACAACGTCATTCCAGCAGCTTGTCATCAGAAGACATGTAGGTTACAATTTCTCTACATAAACTCTGCGTATATAGGCTATAACTGTACATCCTTGGGTTGGGTTTATTAGTTTGGCACCCCAGACCTTTTCCACTTTCTTTTGGTCCATCTTATTTCATACGTTTCATTGTAGTATTTGATTTAGTTGGTGGATTACCCCTTCTGTCCTTGTAATTTCCTCTAGACCATAAATGATGGGTTATTTGGGAATTTCCATGAGTCCCGAACATCGGATTACATTATTGGAGCTGGTTATCTATGCTATAGAGTGATTTGAGCATGTGCAGGGCCGATAGGTTGATTTTGAGCCATCGGGCTACTGATTGTGTTTGGCTTACCATTATCATTCATATAAAGAGTTTTTCTGCATTATTTACTACTACTTTGGCTGCGGGCCTAGTATAACAAGTTTCTAAACCTTGCATGGCCTCAAGGGCCCATTTTCAGTATAAATGATTATAAAAAGGGATTTGAAATGGATTTTGTGGATCTTATTAGAGTAAAAGAGGTATCATGATGATTTTATCACTAGTTTTTCACACTTATACTAGACTCGGCTGAGCCGTCGTGCTAGACATATTTACTACTGATTTGAGATAACACTAGATTCGATCAGGTCGAGAGCTAGACTTGTATTACTACTGATTTAGACCTAGTTATGCTCTGGGCACCCTTTTATTTGGGTTTTAGGACTTGTCTTACTGATTTAGACCCGAATAGACTCCGGGCATTCACTTTGGGATTACTATCATTGGTTTAAACCTGAATACACTCCGAGCGATTATATTTGAGATTCTGAGTTTTAGTATATGGTCGAGGACCTCCATGGATCTTGCCTATCTGGACCAGGGGCTAGATACTGCGAGTGCCAGAGGAGGGGTATATAGTGTAGTTGAGGTATACGGGTGCGTCCTTCCATAGATCCTACCTACTGGGCCTATCAGCGCTGGTGGAGGTACATACAGTACTATTATCACACCTAGTTTCATCATATCGCATCATATTATTCATATTGTGTTCGGATCCACCATTGTTTGCTGTTTGCTCAGTGTACGCTCCAATAGTATGGGATGCCGGAGGGTTTGTCTTCACTTGTTTCTTTTCCTTGGGTGTATGAGCGCCTATTGGGATTGTAGGTAGATTAGCTTATGCTAACTTATTGTAGTTCGGGTTAGTAGCCTTCGGGTCATTGGTGGGTTAACTTATTCTATCCTATGGTAGCACTTGTGAGTTATTGTTCGATCATCCTTACCTTATGAGTTGTACTGTGCATGTCTATATTTAGTGGCGTTCTTTCTATTTTATTTGAGATTACCGGTATACTACCATTCTTCTTAAATTCTCTATTTATATATTGTTGTTGCAAGGATCTAGGTGCATTCTCCTTTCCTTCACCTGTGTTCTGTGATATATACACCTCTTGTGGATAGCCTAGTATGGTTGTTTTCTCCTTGTATTCTATCTGTGCTAGCTGTCATGCCCCAAATTCCCCAAGTCGTGATGGCACCTACTATAACCCACTATTAGGTAAGCCGACCCTTAGCCCGAAACTGCAAGTAACGGGCTAACACAAGAAAGAAACCCCAAGCAGAAGAAATAACAATAAGCAGCGGAAGATACGATAAACTAACATAAATAAAAGGGAGGGAAGAGAATAAAATACATAAGAAATCCCCCAATACCTGGTGCCAGTCGGTACAAGTGCTACTACAACTTAGATGTTCTAGATCGATACAACAAAATATAGACTATCTCTGAAGGTAAAGTAGAAGACTAGTCCAAAAGTAGAGGGAGATGGATCAACTCTGATCGCCAAGAGCTCCCCAATGTCTCTAGTCAGCAACTCTGCACGAGGACAACAATCAACGATGATAACTAGGACTAGGATCTGCATCAGCAAAAAGATGCAGAAGTGTAGTATGAGTACCAAAACACGCGATACCCAGTAGGCAACATCGACCGGCTGAGCTCAAGCAAGATTTAAATATAACCAAAAGCGAATATAACCCAAGGGTAAGAAAGATGAGTCAGAAGGAAATATAATGGTTAGAACCTAATAAAAAGGGGAAATACTGCCACAATATGAAAAACATGCATGATAATCCAGCAAAAACCAATTCAGACTTCCCGAGTCTGGAAAATACACTCAATAAAGACAACTGCCTTATACACAGATTTTGACAGTCAAGATACGCAAGGAATACCATAAAGTGTGATATGGAACATTTCAATGCAATAATGAATGAGAACCCTGAGTCACCTCACAGGCCTCCAGAGCTTACCAATCAATACTGTACCATAATACCTGGAATGTCCCTTCAGGCCGCCGGAGCTTATCAATATCAACCAATGCCACAATATCCACGTATAATCAAGAAAACCCAGAGTATTCTCATGGGTCGCCGGAGCATACCAATATAACAATTACCACAAGTAAAAATCCCGTATATACGCAAAGGGGGAGGCCGAAGCTTATCAATATAATCCCACAACCAATGGAAAGTAAGGTTCAGATCACCTATCAAACCAAATGCAGAAAATAAAAGTATAGTCCCATTCCAAAGTTAGTAAAATAGTGATGAACAATTTTTCTTTAACCGCAAAAGTTTATAGAAAGAGAAACCGTTATCCCCTCTTTATTAATCGAAACATAGTGATAAAAGTTAGGCGCTCTCCCTGAAGCTCCATTCATTTGAAAAGGAAGTATTTTGGGTTTTTAACATTAGAAATCAACTTAAATCAGTAAAATCTTTTCTTAGTTTGGAAACCATTGTTAAAAGAAGAGTTTCTTATTAAACCACCATGCCAATCGATTCCCGTGATTTTGCACCGTTTAATTTTTGTTAATCCATACCATAACCCAATCATATGTGAAAAAGAGATGAGCACGAATCAATTCAAATGTATGTATGTATGCATAATATGCACATAGCTAAACCAAGATAGGGCATTAGACTCTTCAAAACATTATCGTACTAACCTGGACTCCAGCCAGCCCAACACCATGGCCTCAGGCCCACAAATATGCATACCAAAGCCAACCATAAGAATATAACACGATAAGAACAACCAGAAAAATAAAGTAAGAAACTACCCTACTATAACCATCGGATTCTAAGACTGACTATTATAATATAAATACTAAAAGGGAATACTACACTATCTACCAACCCCCAAGGGACCCGCCTAAGGAAGTCAACTAACCGAAACTAAGCATACATCATACGATAAATAGAAACTTAAGCAAAGCATAACCATACTGATGTGGCTCCTGCTAGTCCCATCTCCTCGGCCTCGGGCCAACAATTACATGATACATAGAACACCAAACCAACAAAAATAACAATAATAGTAATAACAAAGCAACGATAACATCTACTCTATCCCAAACCTTTAACTAATTCTAGACTAAGGCACCCTAATCTAATAATCTCAACCACAATCCATCTAATCTAAACTAAGGCATCTGACCCTAATCCCAAGGATATTACACCGCCTACGCCAAGTCTTACAGAAAGCTACCGCCTATACTAAGGATTTCTAACCAAAATCTTACTCTAGAGCACCTAAATCATCTATAAGGATCAATAAACCTACTCATAACCGTATCCAAACCACAAGATCCCACCAACCATTAGCAAGTTATTATATTCATACCTCATACGAGCAAAGTCTAGAAAAATAGTAAACCATAACCTACCAGAAAAGCCGGGCACGCACGCACAATCCAATCCAAAAGATCGGAGCCTAGCTCCCGAGAGAAGTATCTACAAGCATCCATATTATCATAACAATACTCTACACGTCAATATGAAGCTAACGGTACCCATATTGCTAATAATTTAGTTGGGTCAAAATTTGGGTCACAAGTGGGCCCATTGGCCTTAAAATCCGAAACCGGAAACAAAAATCACCAAAAGGTTCCCAACTTTGCCAGGAGTGCATGCTCAAAATTTGAGCAAAAATGGACCACCGGAAGGGCTCCAAACATCCCACAAACTAGAGAAATCAAAGAGGGAAAAATAATGGAAATAACCGATTTTTAATGAAGAAACTTACCAATTTTAGAAGCCAAGAATGAGTACGGACTGGAAATATATAATCCTCCAAGGTCAAGGAATGATCAGGTGAAATTTGGAGGTTTTTGGAGCTTGTTTAAATGGAGAAAACGTTGGGTGAAGGAGATGAAATAAGCTGAAAATGAGGCTGGCCAGCACTTTAAAAGCTGCCATGCCTAGCGTAGGAGCACCCAGGCGGCCGCAGGTGCACTGGTGCCATGGCTCCCAGGCACCGTAGGTGAGCTGGTGCCACATCGCCTAGGCACCGCAGGTGTGCTGGTGCCACAGCGCCCAGGCGTGCGCCACAGTGCCCAGGCGCGCGCCATAGCGCCCCAACAACAACATGCCAAGGTATAGTTTCACACGATGGGTCCCGGGGAACGCATCCGGGGTCCTACGAACACAAACCAGATGATCTATTCAACTAGAAATGACATTTCAGATCCAATGGAATCAACAAAAATACCATCGGAGGTTGATTTAATTAAAAGTGGAACCCGCGCCCAAAATCAACCTTTAGGCCAACTATTCCAAAATGGAACATAAGGGCCAAAATCAAGACTGGAAGCCTCGGTACCCAAACCAAAGGTCCCTCTAACCTAAAATCGATAATCTAGAGCTAATAACACTGACAGAAATTTCATCTGAGGTCGTCTTCTCTGAATATTGACCAAAGTCAAGCCTTCAAGCCCAACTGGCCTAAAAACACAAAACTAGAGAAACTTCCAAGCTGAAAAGCTCCAGGATCCCGACCAAAGGTCCAACTAGACCAAACTCAACGCTCCGGAGCTAAGAAACTGTTGAATTTCGATTCCGAGTGCATTTATCAAGAAAGTTGACCAAAGTCAAGGATTTCCCCAGTTGGAATTCTAAAAAAAGGAAATGGTTACAACAACCAAACAAACGGCCCAGGCACCGAACCGTCAGTCCCAGCAAGTCATAAATGACTTGTAGCCACTGCGGGGAAACTAAAAACACAGAAAATGCAAGGAAATAGAGAAATGACCTAGAGGGTCATTACAACATCCACTACTAAAAGAACTTTCATCCTCAAAAGTTAAGAAATAGGAAGTACCCGAAATCTCGGAAAAAAAAAGATACCAGGTCTGTGAGTCGAGCTAGGCCTCCCGAGGAGCCTCCTCGATCAGACAATGGCCAATGGAAAGATAAACAAAGAACGCTTACTGAAACCCCAACTCAATACCAGCCCAAATAGGAAAGACAACAAACTCTAACTTGAAAGCTAACCGGTCAAATAACTTAAACAGAGTCCCAAAACAAAACATTCGAAAAGTACCAACACAACACAAGAACCATGAAGACCAAAGCAACCATTACACAGAACCAAAAACCATGCTACCACAAAGCACAAAACCCACTTTCTCCAATATTCTAAACCAAGAGTCTTGGGTTCGAAGACCCTTCCGTCTATCCAGAAACATCATCATTTAAACCACAAAGTGAAACACAAGTCAAACACTCAAGTTAAACTCGAAAAACATCAACCAACCCATCAAAAGTCTAGGACTCCTACCATACTCAACATCCACAAAGAAGTCTAAAAACTCGCTCTCAACAAGAACCAAACACTAGTCCTACAACCCAAAGTAACATAAACACCTGCCTGAGACATACCGACTGAAAAGAAAATACTGGTAATTAAAAAAAAAGCAACCAGGAAACCCATGTTGTATGACAACCTTCCGAACACAGATTCTGAACCAAACCCTCTGAACAACACAATGTCTGATTTGGCAAAAAAAGAGGACTAGGTTAGGTCCGCCTATCCAAGCAGACCCCAAGGACACCAGAACCAAGCAATAAATGTATCAAGAATGCAACGAAGCCTAAAGTCAACCTCCAACCCTTAGGGAACTCTTAACACTCTGTCCTATCCGCTAGAAGGGAACGGTCTCCTGAATCGATCTAGTCAAAAGTGCCACAAATAGAGGAAGTCTTCCATAACCCTCTTGAAATAACCTGTTATCTCACAAAGTATGAAACCAAAGCCCAAATTCTAATCGATCTCCTCCCTACTTCTTAAGTAGACTCAGCTGCCACTTAAGAACATTGTAGTAACTGGAACTCGAATAGGATCTGAATATGATGCTCAGAAATATGCAACTGCTAACGGGGAATGGGTCAAACCAAAGGATATAGCTGGGAACTTATAGAGGAATGAGTCCTGTGGTAGTCCTTGGAATGCCCACCACCCTGACCCTTAATAGAAGATAACCCAATCACAAACTCTATCGTTAGAAAACACTTTCGTAACACGAACCTTCATCAACCGCATAAACTTACCCAAAGGAAGAACGTTGGAACCAGCACCATAACCAAAAGCAAGACAACCAAACAACCCAAAATTGCTAGGTGCTAACATGGAAAAACCAAGCCTAGAATTTCTATGAAAGCCCACCAATTATAATGACTAGGCCTACCACACTTGGCAACCTAATATAGTCACTACCCAAAGGCCAACATACTCAATCCACTACTAAAAGAATTTTTCTACGGGGTAGCTATATGCACAAGCACCACAATCTAACCATGGAAGTCTAGATGAGAAGTAATGTAGGCAGATATATATAAGGACATGCAGACCCTATATCAAACAACCTAAAGCTCAGTGATGATAACAGAATCATACCTGTGATAAAAGAATCAGTGTGACCCCATCTGCCATGACTAGTCAACCGATACGATTGAGAACGATCACTAACAACCTAGGAACCATCCCTACTAATCTGTGCACTGCCCCTAGTCAGTGATGCTGGAACTCGGAGGGGGTGAAACTCTCTGAATCTCGAACAAGTCCTAGCAAAGTGTCGCTACTCACCATAAACATAGCAACCCTTACCAGAAGTACCCCGCTGAGAAAATCTGGCTGAACCTGACTGGACATCATGGCCTGGATACCCAGAATGTAAACCTCAAGACGTCTGACCTGAGCCCCAACTACTCTGCACACTGTGCCTCAAACAACCGCTCTCTAAAACCTGAAATGTTGCACAAACTTGCCGGTGAAATCAGAAATGTCGTGGGTGACCACATAGGAGAAACCTCTACCTCAAAACTGAAAATCACTAAAACTACCCTGATGGCGAGACCTTTTACCACTGCCTCTACTGGCCTCATGACATATAACCTCAATAACTTATGCATGATCAACAACCGTAAGAAATGTAGCCCCTGATGCCACTAGTTGATCTGTAGCCAAACGAAGAGGTAGATCCAACCCTTTGACAAACTGGCGAACCCGCTCGTGCTCTGTAGGAATAATCATAGTAGCATGCCTAGACAACTCCTGGAACCATGCCTCATACTCCAAAACTGACATAGAGCCCTACTCTAACCTGGTGAAGTGATCCCTCAACCTTTCCCTCAAGCTGCGAGGTACAAACTTCTCCAATAAAGCCTCAGAGAACTGATTCTAAGTCATAGGAGGTGACCCAGCTGGTCTGAAAATAGTATAAGATTTCCACCACTGTTTTGCCAAACCATCCATCTGAAATAAAGTGTAATCAGCTCCGTTAGACTCAACTAACCCAAGGTTATGTAACCTCTCCTGGCAACTGATCAAGAACTCTTAAGCATCCCCCCAGCGTACCAGGAAACCTCAGAGGATCCAATCAGATGAACCTGCCCAGCATCTTCTGCTCCTCAATTGACATAACTGGCCTAACTGCAATAAGCTGAGCAACCAATGGAATTGGCAAAATATCCAAATGGAGAGCCACAACAGCTGGCTGTGCTCCTTGTCCCTAACTATTATGTGCTGCTGTGTGGGCTGAAGTCTGTGTCTCAACTCTGATATGTGAACCATCAGGTGCACTAGGTAGAGTCCTGGCCCATGACATACCCTCCAATAAGATAAGAATCCTAGCTAGAATACCCTGAAGGACCGGCGAACCTACAAATCCTGCTGGAGGTTGGGCAGGCCCTACGCCCTCTAAATGAAACTGAACACCCGCAACCCTCGACTGTGGTAACCACACTCTAGTAGCAGGCAATTGAGCCTCGCCTATGCCCGCTGTAGACCTCGTCATAACCATCTGAGAAGGAAAAGAACAATTGAAGTTTAGACTTTTATGGAGAGAAGAAAGCACGAGAAGGGTTTAACAAAATAGAACTTTCCTAAGGATGCCCAATAGCCTCTCGAAGATAGGATACAGATGTCATCATACTGATCCGTGAGACTATACTAGACACCTGCCCTTGTACCAACAACACCGGTGAACCTAGAGCTCTGATACCACTCTGTCACAACCCAAATTCCCCAAGTCATGATGGCACCTACTATAACCCACCAGTACGTAAGGAGACCCTTAGCCCAGAACTACAAGTAATGGGCTAACACAAAAAAGAAACCCCAAGTGGAAAAAATAACAACAAGTAGCGAAAGATATGATAAACCAATATAAATAAAAGGGAAGGAAGAGAATAAAATACATAAGAAATCCCCCAAAACCTGGTGTTAGTCGGTACAAGTGCTACTATAACTTAGATGTTCGAGATCGATATAAAAAAATACAAACTATCTCCGAAGGTAAAGTAGAAGACTAGTCCAAAAGTAGAGGGAGGTGGATCAACTCTGATCGCCAAGAGCTCACCCAATCATCAACTCTACACGAGGACAACAATTAATGGCGATAACTCGAACTAGGACCTGCATTAACAAAAAGATGCAGAAGTGTAATATGAGTACCAAAACACGCGATACCCAGTAGGCATCATCGACCGACTGAGCTCAAGCAAGATATAAATATAACAGAAAGCAAATATAACCCAAGGGTAAGAAAGATGAGTCAGAAGGAAATATAATGGTCAGAACCTATATAAAAAGGGGAAATACCACCACAATATGAAAAGCATGCACAATAATCCAGCAACAACCTATTCGGACTTCCTGAGTCTAGAAAATACACCCAATAAAGACAACCAACTTACACACAGATTTTGATAGTCAAGATACGCAAGGAATACCATAAAGTGTGATATGTAATGGATGAAATAAAATATGGCCAATGCAATAATGAATGAGAACCTTGAGTCACCTTATGGGCCACCAGATCTTACCAATCAATACCGTACCATAATACCTGGAATATCCCTTTAGGCCGCCGAAGCTTATCAATATCAACCAATCTCACAATATCTACGTATAATCAAGAAAACCCAGAGTATTCTCACGGGCCACCTGAGCTTACCAATATAACAATTACCACAAGTAAAAACCTCATATATACGTAAAAGGGGCTGCCAAAGCTTATCAATATAATCCCACAACCAATGGAAAGTAAGGTTCAAATCGCCTCTCAAACCAAATGCACAAAATAGAAGTATAGTCCCATTCCAAAGTTAGTAAAATAGTGATGACCAATTTCTTTTTAACCGCACAAGTTTATAGAAAAAGAAACTGTTTTCCCCTCTTTATTAATCGAAACATAGTGATAAAAGTGAGGCGCTCTCCCTGGAGCTCCATTCATTTAAAAAGGAAGTATTTTAGGTTTTAAATGTTAGAAATCAGCTTAATCAGTAAAATCTTCCCTCAGTTTGGAAACCATTGTTAAAAGAAGAGTTTCTTATTAAACCACCATGCCAATCGATTCCCGTGATTTGGCACCATTCAATTTCTGTCAATCCATACCATAACCCAATCATATGTGAAAAAGAGATGAACATGAATCAATTCAAATGTATGTATGTATGCATAATATGCAAGAAACTAAACCAAGATTGGGAATTAGACTCTTCAAAAC
Organism: Jaltomata sinuosa; assembly: GCA_003996215.1. Classification (NCBI taxonomy): domain Eukaryota; kingdom Viridiplantae; phylum Streptophyta; class Magnoliopsida; order Solanales; family Solanaceae; genus Jaltomata; species Jaltomata sinuosa. The sequence continues at coordinate 43,438 of QJPP01007069.1, read as the reverse complement.
ATTATCGTACTAACCTGGACTCCAGCCAGCCCAACACCATGGCCTCAGGCCCACAAATCTGCATACATAAGCCAACCATAAGTATATAACACGATAAGAATAACCAGAAAAATCAAGTAAGAAACTACCCTACTATAACCATCGGATTCTAAGACTGACTATTATAATATAAATACTAAAAGGGAATACTACACTATCTACCAACCCCCGAGGGACCCGCCTAAGAAAGTCAACTAACCGAAACTAAGCATACATCATACGATAAATAGAAACTTAAGCAAAGCATAACCATACTGATATGGCTCCTGCTAGTCCCATCTCCTCGGCCTCGGGCCAACAATTACATGATACATAGAACACCAAACCAACAAAAATAACAATAATAGTAATAACAAAGCAATGATAACATCTACTCTATCCCAAACCTTTAACTAATTCTAGACTAAGGCTCCCTAATCTAATAATCTCAACCACAATCCATCTAATCTAAACTAAGGCATCTGACCCTAATCCCAAGGATATTACACCGCCTACGCCAAGTCTTACAGAAAGCTACCGCCTATACTAAGGATTTCTAACCAAAATCTTACTCTAGAGAACCTAAATCATCTATAAGGATCAATAAACCTACTCATAACCGTATCCAAACCACAAGATCCCACCAACCATTAGCAAGTTATTATATTCATACCTCATACGAGCAAAGTCTAGAAAAATAGTAAACTATAACCTACCAGAATGGCCAAGCATGCTGCGCACAATCCAATCCACAAGACTGGAGCCTAGCTCCCCTGAGAAATATCCACAATAAGCCACACTATCATAACAATACTCTACACATCAATACGAAGCTAATGGTACCCATATTGCTAATAATTTAGCCGGGCAAGAATTCGGGTCATAAGCGAGCCCGTAGGCTCGAAACCCAAAACTAGAAACAAAAATCACCATAAGGTTTCCAACCTTGCCAGGAGTGTATGCTCAAAATTTGAGAAAAAATGGACCACCGGAAGGGCTCCAAACAACCCGCAAACTAGAGAAATCAAAGAGGAAAAAATAATGGAAATAACCGATTTTTAATGAAGAAACTTACCAATTTTAGAAGCCAAGAATGAGCACGGACTGGAAATATATAATCCTCCAAGGTCAAGGAATAATCAGGTGAAATTTGGAGGTTTTTGGAGCTTGTTTTAATGGAGAAACGTTGGGTTCAAGGAGATGAAATAAGCTGAAAATGAGGCTGGCCAGCACTTTAAAAGCTGCCATGCCCAGGCGCAGGGGAGCCCAGGCAGCCGCAAGTGCACTGGTGCCATGGAGCCCAGGCACCACAGATGCACTGATTCCACAGAGCCCAAGCACAGCAGGTGCACTGGGACACAACACCCAGGAACGCGCCACAGCGCCCCAACAACAACAACAACACGCCAAGGCATAGTTTCACACGATAGGTCCCCGGGAATGCATCCGGGGTCCCGCAAACACAAACCAGCTGATCTATTCGACTAAAAATGACATTACGGATCCAATAGAATCAACAAAAATCCCATCAGAGGTTGATTTAAGGAAAAGTGGGCCCCGTACCCAAAATCAACCTTTAGGCCAACTATTCAAAAATGGAACCTAAGGGCCAAAATGAAGTCCGAAAGCCTCGAGACCCAAACCAAAGGTCCCTATAGCGTAAACTCGATATTCTGGAGCTAGCAGTACTGACAGAAATTTCATTTGAGGCCGTCTTCTCCGAATGTTGACCAAAGTCAACCCTTCAAGCCCAACTGGCCCAAAAACACAAAATGAGAGAAACTTCCAAGCTGAAAAGCTCTCCGATCCTGACCAAAGGTCTAACTAGATCAAAGTCCATGCTTCAAAGCTAACAGAACTGTCAAAATTTGATTCTGAGTGCGTTTACCAAGAAAGTTGACCGAAGTCAAGGATTTCCCTAGTTAGAATTCTAAAAAAAGGAAATGGTCATAACGACCAAACAAATGGACCGGGCACCAAACTGTTAGTCCTGACAAGTCATAAATGACCTGTAGCCGTTGTGGGGAAACTCAAAATGCAGAAAACACAAGGAAATAGAGAAATGACCCAGAGGGTCATTACACTAGCTTCTGTATACTTCTCTGTTTGTTTTTTCTGTGACTACTTTCTTCATTTCCTGCTATTTACTGCTTTTATATCTTATATGCGCTCAGTCGACCTATGATGCTTACTAGGTACCCGTTGCTTTGCAATTGGTGCTCACACTACACTTCTGCATCTTTTTGGTATAGATCATAGTGTGAGCTCTCGCCATTAATAGCGCACAAACTCATGCAACTTTCCAGACATCCGAGACTAAGTGCGAGCTCTTAGAGGCCATGGCTTAGCTTTTATCTCTTCTTTTGTACCATATACTCTTTTGTTATTCAAAGACAGTTGTATATATCCCTTTGTTCCCTTTTGTACTCTGTATATGTAGTAGTAGCTTCTATACTATGATACCAGGTCGTGGGATGGTTTGGTTTCCTTTGTATATTATTCCAATTTTTGTATTTCTTTTTTCTCTCTCTTTCTTCTGCTTAGATATTGCTTCTTCTATGTGTTTAGCTAGCTAGTAGCCCATTACTAACCATTCCAGTCTATGGTGATTGGTACGCCTACAGGGGGATTGTAGGTACCATCATGACCTAAGAAAGTAGGCCGTGACATTTAATTGTTTGAATCTAATTATGTCTATCTCTTTTTAAATTCTACCTTTTAATTCCTATCTTGTTTTACCTCTTTCACATAAGAACTCTTTTCTTTATTTACCTTTAGGTTGGAAGCATGTGAGAATTCCAGGAAATAGTGATATGTAAGTTTCTCTGAGCATGTGTCACCCCTGCAAAAAAGTAGCAATCGTCAGCAAAATCAAGTTGCACAATGTGCAGCTTTTCACATCTCGGATGGTAATTAAATTCAGATATGTTCTTGAGTGTAATGAGGCTTCTGTTCAAATAGTCCATTGCGAGGACAAACATGAAGGGGATAAAGGGTCTCCTTGCCTTAGTCCTTTATAATCTAAAAAAAGAGTGGTAGGCTTCCTATTTAACATGACCGAGCAAGAGACAGACTTGACACATTGCATGATCCAATTAACAAATATTCCAGGAAAAGCCAAACTTTCCAAAATTTTCTCTAAGAACACCCATTCAATGGAATCGTATGCCTTCTGCATATCCAATTTCATCATACATTTGGGAGAAATCTATATTCTTCCATGCCCTTTGACCATTTCATGACTTAGTGTAATATTATCAGTAATTACTCTCCTGGAACAAACGCAGATTGAGATTTATCAGCTAGATAGTTCATAACGTTTCATAGCTTTTTAGTTAGAATTTTGGATTTAATCTTGTAAAGGGTGGTGCAACATGAAATAGGCATGTATTTCTTTATGGTTGCTAGATTATTTACTTTTGGAATTAATGTTACTAATGTACAGTTAATCATTTTCATCATATTGGATGAGTGAAAGAAATCTAGTATATCATCAGTCACATCCTCCCCAATAAATAGCTAAGCTTTCTTAAAAAATAAGAGTTCATACCATCACATCCAGGATCTTTCAAATCATCTATGTATTTCAAAGCAAGCCTTACTTCCTCTATGCCAACTAATTGGATTAGTTCCCCTTTTGTGAGTGACATTGAGCACTGTACCAAGTTTCACTATATTGGGATTGATAGCGGGTAAGTGATAAGTCAGTAATCTACCAACTTATTGAACCTATATCCATGAATTATTGCTATGTTTTGAATCGATTTAGAAGTTCTTATGGCCTTTATTGATGTCTATGCAGGTACTTTGGATAGAAGAGGAGAAACAAGGATATGGACCCAAAAAGAGCCAAAAGGGAGCTAAGTGTGAAGAGTTGAGAAAAGCTGGAGAATCTGTCGAGAGGTGCGGTGGTTGTGTGACACGCACAAGCTGAGGTGCGGTTTGCACCTCCTCCGCATGAAGCTGCAAAGATGACTGAACATTCTTCTAAGGAGTGCGGTCGCCATGCAACACACACATCCTCTGATGCAAAATGCATCACCTTCGCACAAAGCCTACTTAGGCGGCTGAAGTCACTGGTTAACCTGAAGCAGGTGTGCGATGCGCACACTGTGATGTGCGAACCGCATGCCGCGTCGCACACCACTCGGAGGGCAATTTTGTCCTAAATTTATGTGACAATTTGGGAACATATAAAAGGCAATTTTAGGCTTATTTTCTATATACAATTTATAGAGAGAATTTTAATAGAGAACTTGGAGATATTTTTGGCTTGTAAACACTTTTCTCCATCTCCATTGAGAGAGGGTTTTCAATCCAATCTTTCGGTTAATAAATTGTGTGCCTAATTTGACTCTAGAACTTGAGAATCAACTACAATGGATGGGAATTTGATTTACCCAGCTGGTATATCTTCTTCCTCTTCTATGAGTGGCTAATTTCTCTTGTCTAGGGGTGTATTAGTGATGGGTGCTTAGCTAATGGGTGTGGGTGTTGCTAAATAACTCTTATAATTGCTTATCTGATGTGGGTCTAGTAATTTCACCATGTTTTAATCTAATAATTTGTGGTTACAAACATGAATTTACCTTACTTGACTATTTAATTGCTCGAGAGAGAATTTTGTAGTTTTGGATGTGAAATTTCTAGTGGGTACTTGGGAACCCACTTAGATTGGAGGTTAGACATAGCTCCAATCACGGAATCTCCCATTTAAGGGTCCGAGCTAGAAATATGACGACCTCCCCAAGCAAATATTGGTTGGTTATTTAGCACACCGAATGATGTTCTAACCGAAATTATCGGATATGTGGATGTTGATCGAGAGATAACATTCCACACCCATAACCAACGCTACCCGTGTCACTAGGTGAGAATTTGAGTGAATTAGTGATTACCCTATCCTATAGCGAATGCCCCATCAAAAATGCACCCCTAGTCATCTAGTTCTTATTGGTACACCCATCTTGATTTTATACTTTTATTGAATTGAGTTAGTAGTGACAACTTTTCCAATTCCCCCATTTTATTATTTGGTTTTGTTGAACAATCACTCTCTCTTTGAAATCGCTTCGCACAATCTCTAATGAGCTAAGTCAGGTCCCTTGGGTATGACCCCGACACTCGTTGGGATTATAAATTTTGTTTTGATTACATGATCACCGTGACCTCCTACTTGGAGAGCACAATTTGAGCGTTTATAAAAAATGGCGCCGTTGCCGGGGACTTGAGTATTAGCTAGTTTTTGATTATTGTTGTGAAGTAAACTTGAGAGTATTTGTTTTCTTTCACTTTTTTCTGTTGTTGGTGGTGGATTGTAGGCATGCGTCATTCGAATACAAAGGCAAATACTTCTCATTCGAGCTATTTGTTCTTGACCTTGATACCTTACCGGACCTTAAGTTGGATTTTTGGGGGCCGAGGGAGCAATGGGTGCTACCTCTGCTAACGAGATTGAGGATTGGTTAGAAAATGAAGCTCGAAGGAGTAGAGAGCTATCAATCACCTCCACTCTCCTTGAATTCATGGTAAAGAGCATTTCGAACGAGCGGTTAAAAACAATTAACGCCATTGGTGCTATCGGGGGTATGGGGATTATAGAGGATGGTGTGAGTTCGAGTGAAGGTAGTGATGAGGCTTATATTGCAGACCACGAGGTTGGTTTCTATGATAGTTCTCAAAGCTCGGGTAGGTGCGATCATGGGAATCAAGGTCGGAACATGCAACATGAAGGCTCTAAAATGGAGAGTATGGTTATAGAAGTGCTAGAGAAAGTTGGGGCAACCCATGGAATCGTCGAGGAATTGGGCCATAAGCTTGGGGGTCTTGCCCAAACCATTCAAGCACATTTCATGGAAATTGAACGTCTTGAAGACAAAATGCGTTGGCTGAATTCACAACTCCAATCTAGGCAAGCCGAGAATGAGGATGATGAAATGTCAATGATAAGCATACCTTAGAAAAGGCAAACTAAAGGGTATGGGGTGCCCAAGGTTTGTCAAAGTGAGAGCAAGGAGGCTAAAATTCTTAAATCACTCCCTACTTGTCCACCTCCATTCCCTTAACGATTTTTGCATGAAAATGTGGAGGAAAAGACAAATGATTTTGAGTCTTCATTGAAAAGAATTACCATAAATGCACATGCAAGCTCCAACTTTAACAAAATGTACGAATGTGCTAAGTTCGTGAAAGAGTTATGCACCACATGCAATTTAGAAGAAATAGGGGTAGTCCACTTATCCCCCTTTAGTAGTGCGACTCTTGCAGGAAATTTCTCCATGAAGCGTTTATGCCGGGTATACACACGGTGTGTGATTCAAAAGGAGTCCACCAGTCTGTTAGAATAGTGTGCGACAAAAACATAAGTGTCAACTTGATGTCATTGACCACTTTCAAGAGAATGGAGTTGGAGCAGCCCACTAGGACATGCTTGGAGCTCAGCATGACAGACCGATCAATAAGGCAACCCGCGGGAATTAGTTGTGACATTTTGATCAAGGTGGGGCGAGTGGTATATCCAGCAGATTTCGTGATAATCGATTTTAGAGGGAGATTTGAGATACCCATCATCTTGGGGCATCCTATTCTAAAAATGGGGCACACCTTGAGTAAAATGAACTCGGGGAGAATTGAAGTTTGCATTGAATGATGAGGAAGTCACATTCGATGTGCGCAGATCCATGAGGCAACCAAGTGATATCCAAATGGCTTTCGCAATTGAAAAAATCGAGGAAAGTGTCGATTTGTACATGAGAGAGGGATTCGTTGATGAAGTCTTAGAAGCAGTGCTATTAAATCATAATGGTGAGGGTATAAAGGAATTCTATGAAGTTTGTTGTGCATTAGTGGGCATGGGATCCTACTCTTATACCCCAAAAAAACTTGATCTTGATCTGAAAAACAGGGAAACCCCACCATCAAAACCATCCATCATTGAACCTCCTAGCTTGGAGTTTAAACCATTGCCCTCCCATTTGAGGTATGCATACTTGGGTGCCAACGAGACCTTGCCAGTCATTATTTTTAACAAGTTAAGTGACAAACAAGTGGAAGCCTTGCTTCAAGTGTTGAAGAAGTATATCAGAGCTATAGGATGGACCATTGCAAATATCAAAGGTATACCTCCGGGAATATGCACTCATAAAATAAACCTCCAAGCGAAAAGTATCCCTTCGATTGAGCACCAGCGAAGACTCAACCCACCTATGCAAGAGGTGGTGAAGAAAGAAATCATCAAGTGGTTGGATTCGGGAGTAGTCTTTCCTATCTCGGATAGCACGTGGGTTAGCCCAGTGCAGTGTGTTCCAAAAAAGGGAGGAATTACAGTGGTGCCAAACGAGAAAGATGAGATGATTGCCCTTAGACCCATGACTGGTTAGAGAGTGTGCATGGACTACATAAAGTTGAATTCTTGGATGGAAAAGGACCACTTCCCTCTCCCGTTCATGGATCAAATGTTAGATCGGTTGGTGGGCCGTGGCTTCTATTGTTTTCTAGATGGCTATTCTGGGTACAACCAAATTTCAATTTCCCCTGAGGATCAGGAAAAGACCACTTTCACATGCCCGTATAGCACCTTCGCATTCAAAAGAATGCCCTTTGGACTTTTCGATGCTCTGGCCACCTTCCAAAGGTGTATGATGTTGATATTCTCGAACATGGTAGATGATACAATGGAGATCTTGATGGATGACTTTTTGGTGGTGGGAGATGAGTTCAATGATTATTTGGAGCACCTAGAGGAGGTACTTAAAAGGTGTGAGGAAACAAATTTGGTATTGAATTGGGAAAAGTGTCACTTCATGGTAAAAGAAGGGATAGTTTTGGGGGACAAGATCTCCGAAAAAGGGATGGAGGTTGATCAATCAAAGATTGAGGTTATATCGAAACTACCCTCTCCAAGAACTGTGAAAGGCATCTGAAGTTTCCTCGGGCACGCCAGATTTTATCAGAGATTGATCAAGGACATATCAAAGGTAGCTCATCTTCTATGTAAGCTTTTAGAAAAGGAGGCAAAATTCAACTTTAATGATAAATGCATGATGGCTTTCCTCACCTTGAAAGAAAATCTCACCTCCACCCCAGCTATCATTGCGCTGGATTGGTCAAAGCTTTTTGAGCTCATGTGTGACGCTAGTGGCATAGCTTTAGGGGCAGTGCTTGGTCAGTCAAGGGAGAAACTTTTTCACCCAATATACTATGCGAGCAAAACTTTTAATGCGGCACAAACAAATTACACGGTTACATAACATGAATTGTTGGCCGTAGTGTTTGCTTTTGAGAAATTTCGGGCATATCTCTTGGGCACTAAGGTGGTGGTGCATACTGATCATGCTGCCACAAGGTACTTGATGGCTAAAAAAGATGCGAAACCAAGATTGATCCGGTGGGTGTTACTTCTTCAAGAGTTTGATTTTAAAGTGAAGGATCGAAGAGGGTGTGAAAATCAAGTGGCTGACCACCTATCCCATTTAGAAAAAGAAGGAAGACCGGTGGGGGAACTTTAAATTAATGACTCCTTCCCGGATGAGCGATTTTTGGCTGCGTCTCATGACTTGATACCTTGGTTTGCTGATTTTGCTAATTACATAGCAAGTGATCTACTCCCGGAGGGATTGAGCTTTAATCAGAAAAAGAAATTTCTCCACGACGTTCGAAAATATTATTGGGATGAGCCCTACTTGTTCCGGATTTGTGCCGATGGAATGATAAGGAGGTGTGTTCCTGAAATTGAAATGTTACCAATCCTTAGAGCATGCCATTCATCCCCTTTTGGAGGATACCATGGAGGCATGCAAACGACTTCTAAGGTATTGCAAAGCGGGTTCTATTGGCCTACGTTATTCCACGAGTCTCATGATATGGTAAAAGAGTGTGACAAGTCTCAGCGCGGAGGAGACGTATCTCACTACCACGAATTACCACTAACCCCTATTCTGGAGGTAGAATTGTTTGATGTATGGGGTATAGATTTTATGGGACCTTTCACGAGCTCACATGGGAACACCTACATCTTAGTGGCTGTGGACTACGTGTCCAAATGGGTCAAAGCGGTGGCCTTACAAAATAATGAGGGAATAAGTGTGACTGCTTTTCTTAAAAAGCACATCTTTACTAGATTTGACACACCTCGTGCCGTTATTAGAGACGGTGGATCACACTTTTGCAACAAATTGTTCGGCGAACTACTTGAAAAATATGGTGTCAAACACAAAGTGGCCACTCCTTATCATCCACAAATAAGCGGGCAAGTTGAGGTGTCCAACTGGGAGATTAAATCCATCCTTTCAAAGTCGGTGAACGTTCACCAAATGGATTGGTCACGCAAGTTAGATGATGCACTATGGGCATACATGACAGCATATAAGACCCCGATTGGAATGTCCCCCTATCAATTAGTTTTTGGCAAAGCTTGCCATCTCCTGGTTGAATTGGAACACAAGGCTATGTGAGCCTTGAAGAAGTTGAACCTAAATTGGGAGAGAGCCGCTCGTGCTAGGGTTGAAGATATAAATGAAATGGATGAGTTTCGGATGCGGGCGTACGAAAGTGCCTCTATCTACAAGGTCCGAATTAAACACTATCATGAACAACAAATCCTAAGATGAGAGTTCCACCCGAGAGATTGGGTACAATTGTTCAATTCGAGGCTTCGACTCCTTCTGGGAAAACTAAGATCCAAATGGTCGGGTCCTTTCAAGGTGCTTCAAGTTTTCGCTAATGGAGCTATAGAATTGGAGAATGAGGATGGCTTAGCTTTCAAGGTCAATGGGAAACGAGTGAAGTAGTATTTGGGAATCACGGGAGAGGTTGCGTGTGTAGAAGGAATTTTCTTAGATGAACCTTGATATGGAGGTACCTTCGTCGAGCCGTGACGTTAAACCAAGCTCTTCTTGGGAGGCAACCCAAGCCCTTTTTCCTTGCGTATTTTCTTCTTATTTTCTGGTTTTATCTTGTATGTTATTTTTGTTAGCATTGTAGTTGGAATGGAAGCAATGGTTAGATAATGCGAGGCTTAATAAAATTGCACCACAGAGGGTGCACATCATATATCAGAATGTATGCCTTAATAGAGTACCTGACAGTTTAGGCCATTTCAAGTGCGGTTGGTGTGCGATCGCATGACTTGTTATGCATGTCGCACACTCATTTTGCACCGCATTCCAGAAAACTGGAAGTTTCCTCAAGAAATTTTCCCATTATGCATTTTCAGTGCAGATTGAACGATCTTGAGTGCGCGTCGCACACTGGTCGCACACGCAGCAAACAGAATTATCAACCTTAACCAATGTGATGGAAGTGCGGCCGCATCACTTGAAGTGCATTTCGCACCTCAGTCAGGGAGTTTACTATCTCTCCTAGCTTGAATCATTAGGGACAATGTTTAGTTTTGGTTGGGGGGGGGTACTTTTATCACCTTGTTGATAGTAGTGTAGAAATAAACTCCGAGGGTTTTATTAATACTATGGTTCTTTCCCGAGGAGATTTTTTTTTGATTATTTTCTTTTTCTTGTCTTTTGTTTTTTTGTGTTGAACTGGGTTGGTGTTTTTCTATGATAGATTGAGAGGCAACTTTCTTAAGGGAAAATTCCAAGTTTAGTTTAGAATTGAGTCCGTAAATGCTTGTCTCGAAATGGGCCCACCAAAAAATTTTCTTGGTAAATTGTTTTTGAAAAGGAAAAGAGGAAGGGAAATGAATTTTTGAGAAAAAGAGTTCTCTTGTCATGACTTGCACACTCTCGCTTTGGCTCGATTGGCTCACAAATGAGTGTGTAATGAACTCGGAATAGCTTGTCAAAAGTCATTTGCCCCAATTGATTGTGGGACTAATGGATGAAGTCTTGTGGCATGATGCCTTGTGTGGTGAGGCTTTACCTTGATTCTTGTGCATAAGTGTCATCTAGAACTTTCCCCGAATGTGATTCAAGGAAAAATTCTAGGTGTAACCAAGCTTGAGAAATGATCTTAGGCCCTTTTTGATAGCCACTTCACTCAAATGACCTCCCAATGACATCAAATCCTAGTGAACCCCTTTGAGGTTGAGACCATTCTTTGACACCTTTTTAACACCTTGACCTTTTTGGAACCTGTATCTTGGCACCCATCCTCCCTAATTGCTTGAAAATGAAATGTAGGCTAAAAGCCTAAGTTTGGGGGGAAAACAAAAGATAACATAGGTAAATGCCTAAGTTTGGGGGTGCATGTGATCAAATGAGGGGAAGAAAAGAAATGCACTTCAAGTGCAAGGTAGCACCTTGATTCGAGACTTGAAAATTGCATAAAAATAATAATCCAATGAGCAAATTGAAAATCTAAAATAGGTGCTACCAAGTGAAGGTGATATAAGGTGTGAATGATCATGAGGTTAAAAGGAGAAATCTTGGGTTGTGTAAGGGAGAAATAAGGTGAAGTTGAAAATTGAAAATGTGAGCGGCGTTTGAAATGAAAACAAAGAGCATTAGGAGGTGTAGTCACTTGAACCACATGATATCATCACCTTAGCCCTAGACAATATTATAACCCGCAAGTCCTTGGTGATTCCGAGCTTTGCTACCCTACATTAGTGGCGATTTACATAAAGGGAAAGCCTATGGTTCGATGCGCATGCACTTGAACTTTCTTGAGAGAGTGAGAGTCTTTTTGGTTCTCTAATAATCCCATACTTAGTGAATTGAATGATTGTGAGTGGGATTCTCTCTTGTGGTGAGTGGTATCATGCACTCGAATTGAAGCATGATTCTTTATTTCAATTGAGGGGAATGAATGAGATAAGTTTTGTGGCGAATCTCGAGGCAAACCTTGAAGGTCCATGCCAATGACTTGAGAAGCTTAAATATCTTGCTTTAAATTCCCTTGAGTTTTGAATGAGATATGATGTTCTTTCAACAAAAGGTTTTGGAAATAAGCAATTGCCATAGTGGTCCAAATTGAGATAAGCACAGTAGTTGAGTCTTTTGTTTGAGTCGTTTGTTCGTTTCTTTTTCTTAAATTTTTAGCGTAGAGTAGTTTTTGTGCATTACTTGAGCCTTAGCATAATTCATTCCTTGCCGTGTGAGTATCTTGCTTGAGGACAAGCAATAGTTCAAGTTTGGAGGTTTGATAAGTCGGTAATCTACCAACTTATTGAACCTATATCCATGAGTTATTGCTATGTTTTGAATCGATTTAGAGGTTCTTATGGCCTTTATTGATGTCTATGAAGGTACTTTGGATAGAAGAGGATAAACAAGGATATGGACCCAAAAAGAGTCAAAAAGAAGCTAAGTGTGAAGAGTTGAGAAAAGCTGAAGAATCTGCCGAGAGGTGCGGTGGCTGTGCGACACGCACAAGCCAAGGTGCGGTTCGCATATCCTCCATATGAAGCTGCAAAAATGACTGAAGATTCTGCTAAAGAGTGCGGTCGCCATGCGATGCGCACATCCCATAATGGGAAATGCACCAACTTTGCACAAAGCCTACTTAGGCGGCTGAAGTAAATGGTCAACCTGAAGCAGGTGTGTGATGCGCACACTGCGATGTGTGAACCGCATGCCTCGTCGCACACCACTCGGAGGGCAATTTTGTCCTAAATTTATGTGACAATTTGGGAACATATAAAAGGCAATTTTAGGCTTATTTTCTATATACAATTTATAGAGAGAATTTCAGTAGAGAACTTGGAGATATTTTTGGCTTGTAAACACTTTTCTCCATCTCCATTGAGAGAGGGTTTTCAATCCAATCTTTCGGTTAATAAATTGTGTGCCTAATTTGACTCTAGAACTTGAGAATCAACTACAATGGATGGGAATTTGATTTACCTAGTTGGTATATCTTCTTCCTCTTCTATGAGTGGATAATTTCTCTTGTCTAGGGGTGTATTAATGATGGGTGCTTAGCTAATGGGTGTGGGTGTTGCTAAATCACTCTTATAATTGCTTATCTGATGTGGGTCTAGTAATTTCACCATATTTTAATCTAATAATTTGTGGTTGCAAACATGAATTTACCTTACTTGGCTATTTAATTGCTCGAGATAGAATTTTGTAGTTGTGGATGTGAAATTGCTAGTGGGTACTTGGGAATCCACTTAGATTGGAGGCTAGACATAGCTCCAATCGCGGAATTTCCCATTTAAGGGTCCGAGCTAGAAATAGGACGACCTCCCCAAGCAAATGTTGGTTGGTTATTTAGCATACCAAATGATGTTCTAATCGAAATCATCAGATATGTGGATGTTAATTAAGAGATAACATTCCACACCCATAACCAACGCTACCCGTGTCACTAGGTGAGAATTTGAGTGAATTAGTGATTACCCTATCCTATAGCGAATGCCCCATCAAAAATGCACCCCATTCATCTAGTTCTTATTGGTACACCCATCTTGATTTTATAATTTTATTGAATTGAGTTAGTAGTGACAACTTTTCCAATTCCCCCATTTTATTATTTGGTTTTGTTGAACAATAACTCTCTTTGAGATCGCTTTGCACAATCTCTAATGAGCTAAATCAGGTCCCTTGGGTACGACCCCAATACTCATTGGGATTATAAATTTTGTTTTGACTACACGATCGCCGTGACCTCCTACTTGGAGAGCATGATTTGAGCGTTTATCAATAAGCATGTAGCAGAAGAGCCTAGCAGCATTTTATTGAAAGTAGTAACCTCCAGTTCAATCTCTTCCTCAGTAAGTAGTATGCACCCTTGTTCATCCATCGATTGTTTGATACCATTTGTTGCATTTCTATTCTTCATTTGAGCAAAAATGAAAGCTAAGTTCCCCTAACTTCTACAATTGGATGTTGGATTTTTTTTGGTATATACTTTCTTTTATGTTCCCCCATTGTGCCAGTTGTTTCCTCAACTCAAGTTCTTGGTTTATACTATTATTGTCTTGAGTGTTATGGGGCCTTTGTTGTTGTATCAGATGTAATTGTTTTCTGATTTGTTCCAGTTTCTATGATGTGTTCACAAACTGTTTGGTATTTAGCTCTTTTAGGTCCTTTTTAAGAGCTTTTGTCACGACTCAACTACCGGGCCGTGGAGGAACCTACTCTAAATCACCTAGATAGGAGAACCCTTACCACCCATTAAAAATAGGTATGCAAAAGTTAATAAGAAACTATAAGAATTGCCTTTGATATTTAAAAATAGCTACAAAATCCTTGAGTACATTGAAATCTTTTACAAAATACCATGGAAAATGATGATTTTAGCCTTTATTCATGAATTATTGTTATGTTTTAATAAGATTTAGAGGTTCTTATGGACTTTATTGACATGAATGCAGGTACTCTTGTCCTATGGTGGAAAATAAGGAATTGGACCTAAAAGAGCTGAAAAGGAGTTGAAGTGTGAAGAATTGAACAAGATGGAGTTTTTGCTGAGAGGTGAGGACGTCATGCGACACGCACAACACGAGTTGCGGTCCGCACCTCCCACTGCACAAAGCATATGAATTGCTGAAGACTCTGTTAAGAGGTGCGGTCACTGTGCGTTGCGCACACTGCCTGGAGTGAACCGCACCCCATTAAGAGGTGCGGTCACTGTGCGTTGCGCACACTGCCTGGAGCGAACCGCACCCCACTTCACATGAAGCTCTCAAGTGGGCTCAAGTCACTGGACCACTGAAGAGTGCTGTGCGATGTGCACTTCACGATGTGCGAACCATACATCGCGTCGCACAGCCCCCAAAGGGAGTTTTTGTCCAATTTTGTATGACATTTTGGGAATGTTTCTAAACCCAATTTAGGCACAATTCTAGAGAGTTCTCAATAGTCTTTTGAGTAGTTTTTCACCTTTGAAGCAAGTTCTTCTCCCAAGGCAAGAAGAGGGTTTCAATCTATTCTCTTAATCTTCAACCTTGGGCTTGTAAATTTGAGCTTGGATATTGGATTCTTCTTATAATTAATGATAAGGAATATGAATTTCCCTATGGGTATACTTTATTCTTCCTTTAGCATGAGTGGCTAAGTTTCCTTGTCTAGGGATGTGTAGATGATGGGTACTTGATAAAAGGGTATGGTTCTTGCTTATTTGTGTTTATGATTGCTAATATGCTATGAGTCTAGTGATTTCACCATGTTTTAACTCTAAAATTGATAGTTGCAAACATTGATTTACCTTACTTGGTTGTATCCTTACTTGAGAAAGAAGTTTATAATTTCATATATGAAATTGCTAGTGGGTACTTGGGATTCCACCTAGATTGAGGCTAGAAATTGCTCATATCACCGGAAAAACCCATTTAAGGGTCTAAAATAGAAATAGTGTGACCTCCTCAAGCATATGTTGATTGGTTATTTGCCTAAGCGATGGTGTTTGAATAAAAATCATTGGATATATGTTTGTTTGATCGAGAGATTAATAAGCATACCTAAAACCAATACTACCTATATCAACTAGTAGGAATTTACGTAATTAAGCAAGTATCTTAACCCGTATTTAAGATCCATCAGAAGCACATCCCTAGTCATTCTCCCTCTATTTTTTACACCTTGCATTTTTAATTATCGTTTTGTTTGGAATTCAAATTGTGACATATTCCCAATTCCCCCTTTTTACATTATTGTTGTTGAGCAATCTACTCTCGTGTGAGGTCTGTTTACAATCACCTAAGCTAAGCTCTAAACTCCCTGTGGGATCGACCTCGACACCTGTCGAGTACTATAAATATGTTTTACTCTAACGATCGCCAATACCTCCTTTTAAGAGAGTACATTTGAGTGTTATCAGAAAACCCTCCATAGGAACTAGTCTAAACAGGTACAAGAGCTTCTAAGAGAAGTACAAAAAAAACAAGACACAACTCCCACCATAGGAAAGAGAGAAGTAGAAGCTGCTGGAGATCACCATCGTCTTCCCCTAGGAAACATCATTGATCCTGAAACTAGACTATACCCAAAGGGGAATAGCAAGAGTAGTATCAGTACAAACAACACATACTAGTAGGCATCATCGGTCGACCCAAATCTGCCACATATCATCATGTATATATCCAAAAGAAAGCATACAACTTGGAAGTTAAACAACCTTAGATCCCTTAACAATAACTCTCACTGCCCACACCTCCTACCGGTGAATTCTCTCGACTCTCCCCAAGCCTTATTACCCATTCCACTGCCAACTCAAACAGTAGAGAATACCCCACCCAATTAACTTGATCATACACTGACCCTTATAAACCTTAGACTCTCCAAGCATACCCATGCTGTCAAACACTAGAAACACCTTCCCAGCGTCAACCTTGTTACCAATTATCCAGCTAACCTCTTAGCGGGTTTTTCACTCTCTCTCAAGATCCTAAGTCAGTAATCCTAACCCCCAGCCCTTAGTCAACCCAATAGACTACCCGTAAGATATCCCATTCAACAACCTGACTTAACAACTACATGAAACATGCCCAAAACATAATTGACAGACTATATACAAATTCAACACATCTTTCGAGTTATCCGGACCAGCCAAGGACCCTAGGACACCATATATGGTTTTCATATGCAACCTCGGTCTACATAAGAATTGCCCCAACATTTAAACAGACTAATGAATAA
Source organism: Jaltomata sinuosa (assembly GCA_003996215.1). Classification (NCBI taxonomy): domain Eukaryota; kingdom Viridiplantae; phylum Streptophyta; class Magnoliopsida; order Solanales; family Solanaceae; genus Jaltomata; species Jaltomata sinuosa. The sequence continues at coordinate 26,882 of QJPP01007069.1, read as the reverse complement.
GCCTGATTCACTCATGGAGCAACACACAGAAGAATAACCAAACATGTAGCAGGCGTGGTACCCGAGCCAACCATAATAGAATCTGTACCAGGCGTGGTACCCGAGCCAACCAATAGATATTCTATACTAGGCATGGTACCCCGAGATAACCAATGAACTATACCAGGCATGGTACCCGAGCCAACCAAAGAATCACAGATATCACAACAATCACAACAACAGTGAATACAACCCACACTTGTAAAGCCAACAAGCATTTAAGAGTTCATTGGATGAGATTGATAACAAGATATCATTTAGCATTAATTCCCTTATTCCCTAAGCATGTATTGTACAAGCAATACTAATGAAATAGTTAACATGCACACATAACGTAATTTGGGTCACAAGTTAACCATCACCTACCACAACATGTATGATTCCTTATTCTAACCTTGATGATCGGCCCGAAGACTGACCCCCCCGCTTATTCAATTAAGCACATTAGTTCTTATACCTAAATTCCTAGAGTTATTTAGGAGTACCCATACATCCACAGAAAATCCATCCCCTAATCTCAAGAAACTAGTACCTCTTAGCTCATCCCTTCCCCTCAATATACCAGCCCAGGAATTTTGCTAAGACCTAGCAACCCTTACAATTTCCCAGCACTAGTTCTATGAACCCACCCAAATTCTAGTTATCCGAGGATTAACATATCATTACTTCAACAACCAATCAAGTACAAGGATCACATTGCTCATAACAGTAAATTCCCACCCAACCTACCAGGTTAAATACGTTTATCCCTCCAGACTCCATGCTCGAAGGCCTAGGCATGAAATCTTCCATCAATCTACAAAACATTATATTCCAAAATCAAGTCTAAACTACTCAGTTAAACCTAGCCTACCTGGATGCCAAGCACCTGCTTTAGGAGTCTGAACATGAACTTTTAGCTCCATGGAGGCGAATCCTGATAGAAGGTAGGCGTGAAAGCCATGGGTTTTACCCCATCCGAGTGAAAATCCTCCTTTTCATTGCTTCTTGGACATGAGGCACCCTAGGTGAGTTTTTGGAGTAAGCCTCATCATTTTTGCAACTGGAGAGAAGAAGTCAGAAATATTAAACCTGCATTCCGAGTTACTAGTTCCGTCAGCCTGCTATAGCGGCCTGCCGACCACTACCATGGAGATGCTATAGTGGGAAAATTCTCGCTATAGCAGGATGATGTCAGCCCAAGCAAAACTTCAAATTTTGAATTTTTTTGTTGTGTCACCCTAAATTAAATCGAGAGCATACTTCCACAGTTCTCGTAACCTGCAATGAGGTGCCTTTTTAATAACGACTGAATAGGTCATTACAACAGATACCAATTTACCCATCATTTGTCCCCGAATAATTCTCTAACCAGATTGTAGGAATGAGCTGACTTTTGAAGCTTAACATCCTATCATGAACACTTAATTACGGCCCTACACAATCACCAAACTTTATTCCATTTGGTGTACCCAAATCAACTAAAAATTAATTCGATCCCGCTTTGTCAAGGAATCCCTTCCTTCGAGTGCCCAAGAAATTTGGGGCCTTGTCATTATACTAGAGCGAAGGAATTTCAAACAACAGAAAAAAATAACTGTCCCACCTTGAAGTTGTTTGGATCCCGCTATAGCGGGAATTATTTTGCTATAGTAGCACCACTAGAGTGGCCAACCTCTGGCTATAGCGGGTTCCAACAGTTTAAAGAGGTGAGAAATGTGTTTCTCGCCCAGTCTTCCCTTTTTCCACCCGAAAAACACCACTCTCCCCCTGATCACTTTTCTCTCGACATTGCAAAATAAGGTAAATTCGCTCAACATTTACTTCCCTTACTTATAGCATGAATATTGCTTGTTTTAGGCTCGAATTTGATGAAAAGAATAGGTAATGAGTTGGTTTTTGAAGTTTTGAATTTTGGCTTTTATTTAGTTGAATCCTCAAAGCATGGATGGTTCCCTTACGCTTACAACACTCCCACAATCTTCTGGGCATAAGAATTATGGGGTTCATGGCCAAAATTGGGTTCAAAATGGTAGGGAATATGAAGGGTTATTTTTGTTTGAAAATATTGATTTGGGCAATTTTTAGGAGTGTTAATGCCCAAATTATTGCATGAAATAGTAGTAGAGTACCTTGGGAACACTGATCTGAACTTATATTGTTACAAATGAAATTCCTCTCAATTGAAATAGAGACTTTATCATTCATTTTAAGAGTGCGATGCCATTCACCTCAAGAGAGAATCCTACTCACAATCATGCAATTCAAATTAGAGGGATTATAAGAGAACACAAAGACTCTCACTCTCTCAAAGAAATTTGAGTGCACACTGATGTGCCGTGAGTTTACAGCCGTGAGTTTGTGGCACTTTTGATGCTTAAATCATGGAATTGGAGTGTGTTCTTTAGCGATTTTTAGCACTTTTAATGTGTTTTTGAGTCTTATGAAGGAAAACAGGGTTCAAAGACTAAGTGCAGGAAAAAATTGACATTTTGGGCTTAAACTGACTTCTACGACTCAATCTTATGAGTCATGAACATTTCCACAAGTCGTGGAAGTCAGTCATGGAAAGAGTACTGAAGATCAAGCTGGAGCCTGAGTTCTACGGAAGGTTTCCACGAGCCGTGGACTTGTTCACGAGTCGTGATTCCTGCTCGTGGAACCTGATTAGAGAAGGGGCAAAAAGTCTGAGATTGATGACTCAAGTCCACGAGCCGTGATTCATGTCACGAGTCATAAGAAGAACTCATGGAAGATAACCCACAAGATGACAAATACTCTGAGTTTCACGAGTGCTGATGATGACCCGTAGAAACTTCCACGGATCGTAGACTGTGTCTGTGGAAGCTGTTGATTCCAATTTCCTTGTTTAATTAGGATAGGTTTTTCATTGTCTATAAATACCTTTCCTAGGTTTTATTTTACATTTTATGCTCGTTACTTTGTAGGAAACACATTCAAAATATTGTGATTTTAGTTTGTTCTTGGTTTTGAGAGTTGAATACATTCATAGTTCAAAATATTAGAACTCGACTTATCCTTACTTGCCGGACCAAGGAGGTAACGGATGGGAAAAGGGTTGTTTAACAATGGAGATTTGAGGCTACTAACCCTCATCTAATAGCTTGACCTTGTTCGGGAATAGCTAATCTGGGATCAAGGGTAAGGGTTAGTAAAGCATACACCCACGGTCGGACCAAGGCATGTGGTGAAATTCATATATCTGCCGGACCAAGGATTTAGGTGAACCTAACTTACTGATTCTACATTCTAAGCACCAAACCAGTTTACTAAGTACAACGCCTTACTAAGTTATGATCTCATGGGGAACATTACCCTAGTCATCTCTCCCACTGATTACAACTCTTAAAATTGTCACGTGTTACTTATTTACATTCTAGTTACAATTACTACTTGTTACTTTAAAACCCCCCTTTTGAGGGAAATAAATGACTAAGAGCGCGAGTAAATATTAATAGACCATAGTCCTACCATATTCCCTGTGGGATCGACCCTAACCTTCATTGGGTTCTATATTTGATCAGCGACCGCTTACGCTTCTAAAAGGAGGTGTAATTTGGGCGTATCACACACATATTGAACCATAGGATTTCCCTTCATGTAATTCGCCACTAATGTGAGTTACCAAGCTCGGAATCACTAAGGACTTGTGGGCTATGATATTGGCTAGGGTTAAGGTGAGGATTGCATTGGCTCAAGTGACTAAACCTCCCTAATGCTCCTTGTGATCATTCAAAACACCGCTCACATTTTCGAACACTAACTTTACCTTATTTCTCCCTCTCACAACCTAAATTTCCCTTCAACTTGATCATTCAACATCCTTTTATTACCTTCACTTGGTAGCACCAATTTTCTTCCTTTCTTTTCATTTTGCTCACTTCATTGGACATTTTGAAGAGATTTTCATCTTAGGCATAGGGTGATACCTTGCATTGATGTGCATCCCTTTTCTTCTCCATGTTTGTACATATAACCCCAAACTTAGGCCTTTGCCTATGTTATCATTTCAATTCCTCCCCAAACTTAGGCATTTAGCCTACATTTCACTTTCGAGCCATTAGAGAGGATGGTTGCAAGAATAGAGGGTCCAAAAAGGGTCAAGGTATCTAATAAGATATCAAAAAAAGTCACAAGCTCAAAGGGGCTTACTAGGATCAATGTAAAGGGGAGTCAATTTTTGGGTGAAGTAGCTATTCAAAAAGGGCCTAAGGTCATCTTCTAAGCTTTGTGACATCTAGGATTTCACGTTGAATCACATTTGAAACAAGTTCTAGATAATATATGTACACAAGAATGAAGTATAACCTTACCACATAAGGCATCAAAACACAAGAATTTTAGAATTAGTCCCAAGATCAATTGGCACAAATGACTTTTGACAAGCTATTACGAGTTCTTTTACACACTCATTTGGGAATTGATCAAGCCAAATGGGGAATGTGCAAGTCATGATAAGAGAATGCTTTAGCAAAAATCATTTTTCCCTATTTCCTTGGGTTTTGAATGTGTTTGAATATTTTTGGCGAAGTCTGAGTACCCAGATAACTTAGTTATTGGTCAATTCATGCTTAAGCACTGTTAAAGTTTGTGTTTGTAGCCTTGTTTGCACTTGTATTCCACAAGTATTGCTCTGCGAATCGCATACGACATCGCATGTTTGTTTTTAATTGTGCCAGTTCATTGCCTGTAAGGGTAAAGGCATGTGCGACACACAAAATGACTGAGGCGATTCGCCCAAGCCTTCGCACCTCTAAAATGCTTTTACTCAGATTTCTGCCAGCATGGGCAAAGCCACATGCAACACGCATTTATTTACGTCCATTTTGCATGTTTGCACATGCCAACAGTGACCTGATGTCTTTTTCTTCTCTTATGCATTCAATTTCTTTTTAGTTTGTTAACTTCTTGTAGCATTTTCTTCTTCAATTTTCCAAAAATACAAAAAGATTTTGCTGTTTCTTTTGAGTACTCACAATCTCCTTGTGTAGAAAATATCTTTTGGCAGGGGTAATTCAGGTCGCAGCACAAGAAGGCCCCAACTCCTCCTACCTCCACTTCCAAGTCCAAAGGAAAGAAAAAAGACCCCGCTGCTGCCCCAACGCCTTCTCCTATGCAAGTTTTGGAGGAGGATAGGATTTGATTTAGTTTGGAGGGCATGAAAGCCCTCTACGAAAGAGACAGGGCAAGGAGCTTCACCCTAGAGTGTAGCTTTAACCTTGCAGTGGTTGGGACTGATTTTCCTAACATCCACCAAGAATTCACTACCCGCCAATGGGTCCCATTCAAAGAGGTGCCCGAAGGTTATCACACTGAGGTAGTTTATGAATTTTATGCCTCTTACTAGGCCAAGCAGTACTCGATGAGGTACATGGGCAATGTGGATGACTACCCTTGCTTAGACTCAGTGATGGTCCAGGGTAAAGAAGTTCACATTACACCAGCTGCTATCAACGCCATCTATTATGGTAACCCAATTGAGCTTGCACCAGAATATTAGGCTAAGGTTCTCCCAAAGGAAAAAACACTTAGCTAGGTTGCTACTATCATTCCTCCTGGGACTCCTATCTGGGTAATAATGGGGGCACCATTCTGCGCCAGAGTCTGCATTTTGAGGCACGCCTATGGTATGACTTTGTTAACTCCCATTTTTACCTTTTAAATATGATCAGAAGGTTACACAAGAGGGAACCATTCTACTAGCCTCTATCATGTCAGGGGTACATGTGATTTTTTGTGAGATCACAACGGCGGTGATCAAAAGGAAAGCACGTCAGGATGGTGACTCATTCCCCTACCCTGTGGTTGTTAGTAAGTTATATTCTAAGGCTGGATCCCATATTTTGCCTATGAAATCTCCACACCTACCACTAGTGTGATTAACCTTGAGAAGAAGATATATATTGATGCTCCTAGGATGAAGAGATGCAGGATACAACCCTTTGTCGATGTGCAGGTTGAGGACATCGATATTGAGCCCACTGATTTTTCTTTTTCTAGATTAGTCTCAGGTGCACCTACTTCTGTACAGTTAGGAAATCCTATAGCTGCTGTTCCTCCTAGACCTTCCCCATCATTATCAACCTTGACACGGATGTGCTTTTAAAAGCTAGTTGACAAGACTTACTCTCATGATAATCAGTTGATCACCTTGGATGAGAAGCTGTCCGGCATGATTCAGAGAGCTGTAAAGAATGCTATGGAGGAGTTAGTGAACAACATGGCCAACTTGTACAAAAGGGTGGATGTTGTTGAGCATGCTGTGGTGGTTATCCGGAAAGATGTCGATAAGGCTAAAAGGAAGGCACTGATGGGTGAGGCTGATTTGAGTGCTCTTGAGGTTGTCTTGGCTGCACTCCATCCCACTTCTGGCCCCACGGATGAGTTGTTTTCTACCTTGGGTGGCAATAATGAGGATCTTGCTGATGCTCGGGACCCAACACTTCAATAAGTGTTATTTGAGTCACAGTACACTGCACACTCGCGCCAAGAAAGAGCACACACTAGCTCAGAGCTGGCAAATCAGGAAGAGAATGAGGAGGATTAGCCAGTACAGTGAGTCTTTACACCTTTACCTTACTTACTTTGAGATTAAGCATTGAGGGAAATGCATTATTTTAAGTGGGGGAGGTGGTGCATTGATTTTTATGATATTGTTGGTTGCCCTTGTTGGGCTTTGAGATATTGCTTTTTATTGCCCTTATCGGGCCTTTTATTTTTCTTGTTAGACAATTTGGCCCTTGTCGGGTATAGTTGGATGATTGTGGTATTGCCCTCGCCAGGCCTTTTATTTTCATAATGTTTGAATTGTGCCCTTGTCGGGCTTATCATATTGATGTTTCAAATATGAATGTGGGGTTGGTCCTACTTGATCTATTATTTCACTACCCGTTCTTTGAAAACGCGCTTAGTTCCTACGCCAAGGCATATTTACCATTGATCTAGAAGTGCTTTAATCTTGGTCGCGTTGTTAATAGTAGGATAGTTGAATAAACTCAAGGGTTTTCTTCATACCACATATCTTTCCCAAGGAGCAATTATTTTCTTTTGATTTTTTTTGTCAAACTGAGTTGGTGTTTCCCTGTGATAGATTGAGAAACGACTTTCTTAAAGGAAAATGCTAAGTTTTAGTGTTAAATTGAGTCCGTATTTGCTTGTCTCAAATTAGGCCCACCAAAATTATTTTTGGCAAGAAGTTTTGCAAATTGAAGGAAATAAGGTAAAATGATTTTTGCTAAAGCATTATCTTGTCATGACTTGTACATTTCCCGTTTGGCTTGATCGATTCACAAATGAGTGTGTAAAAGAACTCGGAATAGCTTGTCAAAAGTCATTTGTTCCAATTGATTTTGAGACTAATTCTGAAATTCTTGTGTTGTGATGCCTTGTGTAGTAAGGTTATGCTTCGTTCTTATGTACATGCGTTTTCTAGAACTTGCCCCGAATGTGATTTAAGACAAAATCCTAGATGTCAGCGAGCTTGGAAGATGACCTTTGGCCCTTATTGAATAAGCCAATTTACCCAAATTGACTTCCCTTGACAGTGACCTTAGTAAGCCCCTTTGAGCTTGTGACCTTTCTTTGGCACCTTGTTGGATACCTTGACCCTTTTTGGACCCTCTATTCTTGCACCCATCCTTTCTAATGGCTCGAAAGTGAAATGTAGGGTAAAATCCTAAGTTTGGGAGAATTTAAATGATAACATAGGCAAAGGCCTAAGTTTGGGAGTGTATGTACAAAATGTGGAGAAGAAAAGGGATTCACTTCAATGCAAGGTAGCACCTTATGCCTAAGATGAAAATTGCTTCAAAATATTCAATGAAATGAGCAAAATGAAAAGAAAGGAAGAAATTGGTGCTACCAAGTAAAGGTAATAAAATGATGTTGAATGATCAAGTTGAAGGGAAATTTGGGTTGTGAGAGGAAGAAATAAGTTGAAGTTAATGTTCAAAACTGTGAGTGGTGTTTTAATTGATCACAAGGAGCATTAGGGAGGTTTAGTCACTTTAGCCAAATGAAATCCTCACCTTAAGTTTAGCCAACATCGTAGCCCATAAGACCATAGTGATTCCGAGCTTGGTAACTCTATATTAGTAGCGAATTACATGAAGGGAAAGCCTATGGTTCAATACGTGTGCACTCGAACTTCTTTGAGAGAGTGAAAGTCTTCGTGTTCTCTTATAATCCCTCTAATTTGAATTGCATGATTGTGAATGGGATTCTCTCTTGGGGTGACTGGAATCACACACTTAAAATGAATGATGAAGTCTCTATTTCAATTGAGAGGAATGAATGAGATATGTTGTGTGGCGAATCTCGAGGCAAACCTTGAAAGTCCATGCCAATGACTTGAGAAGCTTGATAGTCTTATTTTGAATAACAAATCCCATGTTTTTGAATGAGAAATGAAATCCTTTGTGGTGATGTTTTGAAATGAGCACTTGCCTTGAGAGTATGGTGATACAATTTGAGATGAGCATTGTAGTTATCTTTTTAATTTGAGTCTTTTGTTGTTATTTTCTTAAGTTTTAGAGTAGAGTTAATCTTGTGTACAATCCTTGTGTTTTGAGAACCTATTTCATTACTTACCTTGTGAATATCTTGCTTGAGGACAAGTAATAATTCAAGTTTGGGGGTTTGATAAGTTGGTAATCTACCAACTTATTGCGCCTTTATTCATGAATTATTGTCATGTTTTGATGAGAATTAGAGGTACTTATTGCCTTTATTGCTAAAATTGCAGGTATTCTTGGTCAAGAGAAGAAAGCAAAGGAATTGAACTCAAAGAGCTAAAAAAGAAGTTAAAGTGTGAAAATGATCAAAAAAGAGGAAAGAAGCTGTCAAGGGGTGCGACAGACATGCGTGCCGCACAATGGCACCTGCGAAACGCAGGTGCCATCGCACAAGGAAAGTCAAAGACTGGCTGAGCAGTCACCGGCATGCAAGCCGCACATCGCAAGATACAATCACACCCTTCTTTGCACCCTAATCACCCAGGCGGCTGAACTCACTACTTGGAGAGGACAACACATGCGATCCACACACCATAAGGTGTGATCGCATGTTCCATCACACACCAAATCACACCAGCCCCAAAGGGCATTTATTTTTGATAATTCTCAAAAGCACTATCCCGAAGGAGGTGGTAGTGATCTTCAAGAAAAATAATAAGTAACCCAATGGGATGTCGGGGTTGAATCCACAGAGAACAATGTAAAGGCTATTGAGATGATAAAGAATTAAAACAACTTATTAAAGTTCAAGGTGCAAGAAGAATTAAAATGATTTGGGGGGTTTGTTGTTGGAAAATACGAATGCGATTATGAGTGTAAGATTGACCAGGAGCGGCTCAAGCACATTAGTGGCCTAAGGCCAAAATCAAATGGAGGCCTTAAATTTTAAGAAACATCAATATTTTTTGATAAAATCTATTTTTTAAATTTAATGAGATGCAAAGTTGTTAATATTTTTTTATATAATCGATTTCTTCTAATATTTTTTTTCTATTAATACTATAATCAATGTAATCTTTCTTGAAGAATAGTACTCTAGATATATCAAAAAAATTTCTCATAAGGTTTTTTTATATAAAAAAATATTTTTTCTACAAATAGTATTTAATATTTTTTAATAAAATATCTAATCTATTATTGCTAAAAAATAAGGCCCCTCAAAATTAGAGGCCTAAGACGGTTGCCTTTCTTTTACATGATAGAGCCGACACTGAGGTTGACCAACCTTCACAACGCAAGGATAGCAAGGGAGATTTGAGAATGGGAATTACTTGAAATCTGTACGATCCATTATAGATTTATCAACAACTTACTAGATTAATCATGGGTCAATCTAAACATGCCGTGGAATCTCAATTATCCACCAATATCTCTCGATAATTGGTAAATATTTCTCAACTAGTTCTCTCAAATCTAGCTAAGTGTTAAACAAGCTATTCCAATTATGGCAATACTAGAATCACTATTTCTAGATCAATTCCTTAAATGAGGTTTAAAGGCTCAAGTTAGTGCCAATTAACCATTCCCCAAATCAAAGTGAAAGAGGCAAGTCCAAGGGTTTATCACTCCCTTTAGAATCAATTCAAGCACAAGAGATTAATAAGATAATCAAAGACCCAATTCATAAACTAGAAAATATTTAATAATTTATAAAAGCACAAGATAAGAATTCAGACCCAATAATGTTTATCTCTAACACAAAATCCAAATCTCAAATCAACCAATACACTTATAAATTTAGCAATACAAAGCAAGAGTTGAAGAAAGGAACTAAAGATTTTACAATAAAAGCTTCCAATCTTCACTTTATTGGTGTTGGATGATGAACTTGCTCTCCAAGCTAGCCAAAAGTTTTTTACTCTATGGCCAAAGTTCAATGGACTGAAGAAAGATGATAATTATTTTTGTAAATTGCTGAGATGTATTTTATGTGGAATGGGGTTTCTAAAAGTGAGAAATGACCAAGTTGGTCCTGACTGAAACTCGTCAGCCGCACCTGAAAAACCTTCATTACAGGTGTGTGCCTATTGTGTCAGACAGGAAGGCACAAGTGCGGTACTCGGCTAACATCAGCATCCACTATAGGTGCGATGGTTTCATCACTAGTGTGGATCCACAACGGCGGCTTCTTCTAGCGCAGGTGTGCCTTCGGCAGGATTCTGCACATGCCGCTAATGCGCTCCATTTGCCATAGCTGCAGGATCGCTGATGTGCCCCAATTGCATGAAGGGATGGTAAACCTGGCAGCTTATAGTGCAATCTTTCTCCTTTTTGCTCCACTTTACCTCTTTTTGCCCCAATGACTCTATGTTATCCGCAAAACTAAGAATTACCTAAAATAGAACCAAAACACATCATAAATAGTCTCATATCACCATTAGAAGACGCAAAAGCATAGAGAAAGAGATGTAAATAAGTGGTAAATTCACCACTTATCAACATCCCCAACTTAATGTTCTTGCTTGTCCTCAAGCAATTTACAACCAAACTCAAAAGAGACTCTAACTAATTCAAGCACAAGGCCATCCAATCATTTCCATAACACACTTTTCACTTAAGCACAAGGAATATGATTTTGGTTGGTACTAATAATTAGTCAATCACAAGTGAATTCTTAACAAAACAATCCCCTCAATTCCATACACATTTTCAAGAGTTGCGATAGATTTGCAAAGATGACCAAGTGACAACATTCAATCCTCAAGAAGTGACTCAAAACCACTAGTTACCCAAACATGCTCATTTGACTGATTTTCAGAGTTTATCAAAATCACCACTATCTTAATTCACATGCCCTCACAAGAAAGAAAGTCCCAAAAACACCCTATTCATAATGATAAAACAAGGGACAAATGCACAAACACTCACACTCACAAAGAACTTCAAGTACCAACAATTATCAAACCATAAGCTTGCCCTTATTTTCATTCGCCACTAACTCAAAAGCAATTGGTTGGAGATCTCAAAGTACTTTACTAAGCTTGTAATGTAGGCTTGGGGAAGGGTAGGATATGCATTTGGATTAAAGTGACTACATCCTCCTTGAACACTACACAACTTTTTCAATTTGAAACCAAAGCCATTTTCTTTTCCATTTTCATGCAACACAAAGCACCATTTCACTTATTTCATTTGATGCCCAATTTTTTTTATTCACCTTGGAGGTTTCGTTTCCTTTCCTCTCTTTCCTCTTTTCTTCTTATTTTTTTTTCTTTCAAATTCTTCCTTTCTTTGACAATTCTTTTAGAATTCGACCAACAATCCATGATAAACTCACTTAGCACTCCTCCAAGGTGTTTCTTCATCACCCCCCAACTTAGGCTTTTAGACTCAATTCACACTTGTAGAGTTTGAGGAGGGATGGGTTCAAATGAGGGATTTATTTTCAAATTGGTTCAAGGTTTGTAGTGAGGTTGCCAAAGAACAGGTATTAGGCTCAAAAGGGGTCACTAGTGATACATTTAGTGCAATGGTAGGCTTTAAGGCTTCCAAAAATCACAAAGAAGGCCTAAGATCATTTTTCCAACCAAATGCAATCAAAACTAGCATTGAAAGACTAACCGGGCAAGTTCTAGTTGACACAACCAAGTACAAGAATTATTCAATAAAGTCTCACCACACATGGCATGCGAACTATTCAAGATGGGTCAATTTCACTCCTAAAAAAGAACAAATAGAGCCACATTCTACATTTTCAATTATCACCACTAATAAGTTAAGAGTCACAAAAAGATTAAAGGAATTATCACTAACATCATTCTTTGCTTTTCAACTACTCACAAGAATTTTTGGAGGGGTATGCTCAATTCAACTTAGTTCACATGGAAGACTAAATCTATTAGTACCAAACAAATCACTATAAATATTATCTCAAAAGATGACGATTTGCCCTTAAGAAAGACGTCACCCAATCTATCATTGGGCCAAATCATCAATCTAAATTTATATGGCTACTCAACATTCACCAACATATATACCCCAACACACAAGCGACATGTGTTTGCACATACGATTTGCATGTGCTAACTTGTGGATCATAAGTGCCACCACACATGCTAGGCAGTATAGATTTCCCTTCTGCCCAGCATGTGTGAAGAACTTGTGTTTCTCAATTCAACACTTGCGTTTTGCATGTGCGATACAGCGCTACCAACGCAGGCAAGTTCAATTTAGCCTAACGGGTACTCAGACTTCCCCTGGCTCTAAACACCAATCAAAGCTACTATAAAAGAAAATAAAAAAGCTATGAATAAAGCTAAAAATAAAGAAGTAACGAAAATGAATAATCCAACAAGATTTCAAACAATATAAAACCCGAAAAGGGCACAATATCCAAAGAAAACAAGCCTGGTAAGGGCACAATATACAACATAAGCCCGACAAGGACAAAAACACAATATCTAAAATAAGCCCAACAAGGGAATAAAACTATACAAATATCCAAAACAAACATAAAAACCCCAATGCCACCCCAACTAAAAAGTAAAGCATGGTCCTCAATGAAAACTATAGAAATGAAAAATAAAGAAAATAGTGCGGGGCTCCCTGGAGTCTATATCAGACTAGCAAACTCTAGAATAGGCTAAAATAGGCTAAACAGAGGACTGTGCCTCATCATTATCATCATCACTCTCTTCCTCAGATAAGAAAGAGTACTCCTCACTGTCATTATACTTAGTCACTGGAATCTTCTTGTTTGGCTGCCCCCATAAAAAGATAACTTTTATACCTATCCACATCTTGACTATGAACTTGTTTCTCTTCTTATTATTCATATACTTCTTCTCAGTCTCAAAATCTCACTGAAGAGTAGCATGGGCCTTAGCTGGCTCAACAAAGGCCTGCTCAAGCAACCCTATGAAAGCTATCATTGTGGCAATAGAATCAGCCTGCTACTTCTGGGCAACTAAGTAAGACTGCATCTCTGATTTGGTGACAAGGTCAGCTGAAGGTGCTGGCTATTAAGAGCTACTGGGAATCTATGTTATTATATCCTGAATAAAGTCCAACTGAGAAGCAATCGACCCAAAAGGTCCCTCAGCCTATGTTCCTTGAGAGAAGAGATCCTGATTCACAACTATGTCAATCTTCCTTGTCTTGCTCTATGGTAAACCCCCTTCTCCTTTCACTTTCAATGGATGGAATGGTCTATCAGGTGTTATCCAATGATTCCCCAGATGCTCAGTAATTTTAGCCCGCTGATAGAATTTAGTGATCAGGAGGGAAACATCATGGTAGGGCTGTTCTGAATCTAATATTCCTTCAAATCCTTGACTATATAGTGATTAAAATTCATGGGAATGTCATCAAAAATGCAAGAGAATATCCTGGCTCGAAAAGGAGGGAAACCAGACTTATGCCTGCTGTGTGACACATGGTGTAATGACCTTTCCAGTCATTCATGCACTTTCACCTTCTTTGTAATGTTAGAGCTTACCTATAGCAGACCTAAGTCATTTATAGCTTGCTAGGACCAATATTTTGGTGCTTAGGCCAATCGTTTGGTCTTTATGGTCGTTTCCCTGTTTTGGAGCCTTAACTTAGGAAATCATTAATTTTAGTCAACATTCTTAGCAATCGTGCTTGGAATTGAATTTTGACAGTTCCATTATCTCCAAAGCATGGACTTTGGTCTAGTTGGACCTATGGTCAGGATTTGGGAGCTTTTAGTTTGAAATTCTCTCACTTTCTGTATTTTAGGCCAATTAGGTTTGGAAGGTTGACCTTGGTCAACATTCAGAGAAGACGGCCTCAGATGGAAATTCCAACAACACTGTTAGCTCTGAAATGTCACTTTGGGCTAGAGGGATCATTGGTTTGGGTCCCAAGGCTTTCAGACTCAATTTTAGCCCTTAGGTTCCATTTTGGTTTAGTTGGCCTAAAGGTTAGTTTTGGGCGTGGGGCCTACTTTTCATTAAATTGACCTCTGTTGGGGGGTTTTTGTCAATTCTGTTGAGTTTGTAATGCCATTTCAAGTTGAATAGCTTAGCTTATTTGTGTTTGCGGGACCCCAAATGCATCCTCAGGGGTCCATCATTTGAAAGTTGCCTAAGCTTGGTTGCTGCCTGCAGCTGGTTGCTGGTATGGTGCTAGGGAATCGCCTGGGCCACGCCTGTGCAAGTGTGCCTATACCTAGACACCGCACCTATCGCCTGCAAGGCCTCAGTAGCTAGCGCTCCTGTGCGTGCCAGCGCGCCTGGGCACTACGTCTACGGTGTTTGGCCGCTGCAACGCCTGCACCCCCATGGAAACTTCTACGCCTGGACGTGGCAGCTATAAACCTGGCCCCTTGTTTAAAATTCCATTTCATTTCATCTTCTTCCCTAGACGATTTCCTCCATTATTGTTGGCTTCTAATCCGGTAAGTTTCCTCTTTAATTTCTGGTTTTCTTCTTTAATTCCCCCTTTAATTCTTTTGATTCTTGGGCTGTTTTGAGATATTTTGTTGGTGAATATCCACTCAATTTTGGAGAATTTCCTCCCGGGAATTTTTGGAACACCATGGCATTTTTTTGGCTTTAGGTTGTGAGGCCCACAGGCCCGCTTGTGACCCAAATTTCGACCTGGCTATACTTTTAAAAATATAGGTACCGTTGGCTTTGTCTTGAAAAGTAGTATATTATTTTGATGTTTGTTCACAATTTGGGTATTCTCGGAGCAGTTCAAGTATAAACGATGCCATTCCAGTAGCTAGTCGTCGGATGACATGTAGGTTATGGTATTCCCAACCTTAGACTTTGTGTATATAGGATATAACTATACTAATTAGCATCCTTAGGTTGGGTATTCTAGGTTGGCACCCCAGACCTTATTCGTCTCTTCTATCCATATTATTTCTTACGCCATTTGTAGTAGTTGATGTAGTACTATGATATTACCCTTGTGGCCACGTGTGGCCTTTATATAAGCTTTTGGACCATACATGATAGGATATTTGGGAATGTCCACGAGTCATGGACATTGAGATGATATTTTAGGTTGGATATCTATGTTGTAGAGCTATTTGAGCCTGTGCAGGGCTGATAGGTTGTTTGTGAGCCATGTTTTACTACTAATTTGAGATGATACTAGACTCGGTTGACCCGAGTGCTAGACTTGTTTTACTTTAGATTTAGACCCGGTTAAGCCCGGGCACCCTTATTGGGGGTTTTGAGACTTGATTCACTAATTTAGACCCATATACAGTCCGGGAAGTTATTTTGAGATTCCGATCACTGGTTTAGACTCGAATTCACTCTAGGCAGTTATACTTAGAGCTTTGCATTTTAGTATGTGGTCACGGACCTCCATAGACCCTGCCAATCTGGAATAGAGGCTATGTGCTACGTGTGCCGGAGGAGGGGTATATGGTGGAGTTGAAATATTATAGGTGCGTCCTTCCATGGATCCTACCTACTGGGGAAATAGGCACCGGAGGAGGTACATACAGGGTTACTATTACACTGATTCTATCATATCACATCATCATGCATATTGTATTTGGATCCACCCTTGTTTGCTATTTGCTTAGTGTACGCTCCGGTAGTATGGGATGCCGAGGGTTTGTTTTCACTTGTATATATTCCTCGAGTCTAATGGTACCCATTAGGACTGTAGGGAGATTATATTACTGCAATCTCATCGTAGGAGTTGTTAGAGGGTTCAGTTTATTTGTGGATTCTATCATGTTAAAGTTCTGGTTATATGGACTTTTGATCATTGATGGGTTAGCGGGTTCTATATCCTTGCAACACTAATTAGTGGCCTTCCGATTATCTGTGGTGTAGCTAGTTCTATCCTAGGGTATTACTTGTGAGATTGCATTTCGATTGGTCTTATCTTTAAAGTGGTGTTATTAGCATGAATTAGTTTGTATTATTATTTCGAGCATGATTATGTTGTTTGCTTTCTTTTCTTCTTTATCTTTTATTGTGGTTACCGATATACCACCACTTTTCTTAAATTCTCTCTCTTTATATGGTTGTTGCAAGGATTCAGGTGCCTTCTCATTTCCCTCACATGTTTCTGTGATATATATCTTCTATTGCTAGCATAATATGCTTATATTCTCTTTCTCTTCTATCCGTGCTAGTTTCTGTGTGCTTTCTCTGTTTCTTCTGTGACTGCTTTCTTGATTATCTGCTATTTACTACTTTTATGTCTTATATGCACTCAGTCAGCCTATGATGCCTACTGTGTACCTATTGCTTTACAATTAGTGCTCATATTACACTTCTTCATCTTTCTAGTGCAGATCCTAGTGTGAGCTTTTTCCATTGACCGCATGGATTCTCGTGCAACTTTTTGATATTCGTGACTAGGGTAAGCTCCTGACGACCAGGGTTTGACTACATCTCATCTTTTGGCACTGCTACTCTTTGTTTATTTGGATATAGTTGTATATTCTATTTTGTTATCTCTAGTACCTTGTATTCTATCAGAGGCTCCTGTACTATCGATACCAGGTCATTACACCATGGTGTAGTTTCCTTATGCTTTTATATTCAGGTTGTTATCCTTCTGCGTTATGGTATCATTTCTGCTTCTGCTTATTTTTGATTATTGTGCATATTAGATTAAGTAGTAGCCCATTACTAACTGTTCTAGGATACGTAAATTGGTTCACCTACTAGGGGGTTGTAGGTGCCATCATGACCTGAGAAATTGGGTTGTGACAGCTTGGTATCAGAGCTCTAGGTTCACTGGTGTCACTGGTACAAGAGCAAGTGTCTAAGTATAGTCTCGTAGATCGGTACGATGTCGTTCATATCCTATCTGCGGGAGGCTACAGGGCATTATTAGGAAAAGTTCCCTGTTCTTGGCTCTTTATTGTGCGTTCATGTCTCTATCAACTTCTAAACTTCGCTGTTCCATTCCTTCTTAGATGCCTAGAACGAGTACAATAGTGGGTGATATCGAGGCTTCTGCGCCTGTTGCTTCAGTGGTTCGTCTAGCACCAGGATTTCAAAATGAGAATGTACTGCATCAGCTAGGGGTTTGGGCCCAGCCCAACCTATGGTAGGATTTGTGGCTACCCCAATTCTTCAGGACACCGTGGCTAGGACTCTGAGTGTTCTAGAATGTGTATCAATAGCATAGGTATGGGCAATACCCAGTTCTTTGAGTGGTTCTATATTTAGGTTTAAGGTTCCAGTTATTCAGCAAGGTTGTATATCTGTATTGGAGTATGAGGCAAGGTTTCATGAGATGGTTAGGCGCACTTCTAGGACTGTGCCTACAGAGTTTGAGAGAGTTTAGGGTTTTGTTGGAGGATTGATTTCACTGCTCCGTTTGGTAAATGAGCACTTGGCTACAGTTGGGACTATTTTTTTAGGTGGTTGATCTTTCTTGGGATATTGAGGGGTTGTGGTCGCGAGGCATATAGAGGTAATGGTAAGAGGCATCATTGTCAGGGCAATTTTTGAGGTTCTCAGTCTCGAGGTAGGGGATTCTCTGGTAGAGATAGGTTTCATTACTTTCTATCTAGCAGGCTAGTTTTAGTGGCTCCATAAGTTCCAGAGGGTGGTAGTGCAAAGCATATTGAGCAGAGCAGACATGGTGCAGGTCAGGTTTCCCAGAGTTTGCATTCAGGGTGTGTAGGCTGTGGTGGCCGGTCAAGATCAGCGAGATCTTCCCATCCAACTTCATCTGGTAGAGGTTGTTTTTAGTGTGTTAAGTGTGGGCACTTTGCTAGTGATTGTTCCATAATAACACCTTTTAATCAGCAGAGTCAACACATTTTATCTCCCAGGCTCCAGTGCCACTAGCGAGAAGTAGTGTGCAGGGTAGTAGGGGTGGTCCCTAGGCAGTGAGAGGTAGTGTGCCGAGTAGTAAGGGTGGTCCCTAGATAGTTAGAGGTGGCTTTCAGCCATGTGGTTTGGGTTTCGCCTAGAGTCATCAGGCACCGTGCGTTAGAGCAGGGCTTCATTGGGTTGCTGTTGTTGTGGAGTGATTGGTAACTTTTCTAGAGATTATCCCTGGTAAGGGATGATCAAGCCTTCAACATCGAATACTCAGTCCAGTGATAGACACAAACAATTCTATGGCCCTCTTGGTAGGCAAGAGGTAGAGGTTCTTGATATTATTATGACATGTATGACTTTTGTTACCATCAGCTAGTGTTGGCATTGTATTCCTTACGGATCTATCCTTTTTCTTTTATGTATTTGTATATTTGCCTACCTATTTCTTGTTTGGTTGTATTACTCTTTGAGTTTGTAGTGTTTATGCATATATTTTCTCAGTAGGTTGATTCTTTTAGTAGTGGATGAGGTGTTTTATCTTTGGGAGGTGACTACCCAGGGTTTTGACTCATGGGTAGGTCTTGTTAGCCTCATTTTTGTGTTTTGATGTGGTTTTAGAATCAGTTTGAGTATCTCTTTTCTAGCGGTCTTGGGTAGTTGTTGCCTAGACCATTATCTTGCGTTTGCTAGAAGTCTTTCTATTAGTTTGGTGTGGTACTGATGGTTTCATACTAAGAGAAGTTGCTTTGTCTTAAGGAGAATGGTGTTGGATATGCTAGTGGGCATTGAATTGTTTTGCTTTTCTCAGAAGGTTAGAGTAAACCCTCTTTATATTGTTGGTTTGGGAGGTTAGCAGGTATATGAGCCATTTTCATTATTTTCCTCAGTTCCAGTTTGGTTGAGTTTGGGCTGTAGCTTTGTGGTTGAGTTGGGAATTCGGCCTACTATTTTCTTGCCTTATTAAGTGTCACCAGTAAAAGATGTGGGAGCTTATGGATCAGCTCCAGGATCTTCTGAGAAAGAGTTTGTCAGGTTCAGGGTATCTTTGGAAGGTTTTAGTTTGGTATGAAAAAGGAGGGAGATGACTCCTTACTTATATGTGTAGACTGCTAGTAGCTCATTGAAGTAACGACTGAGGGTATGCTTGGGTTTATGTGTTGATGACTTGATTCGACCGACTACAGAATGTAGTGGCATTTTCCTTAGATGAATTCAAGGTCAGGATTCCTTCTGTTAGAGATCAAGATGGTAGGTTTTTTTGGTACTACCTTTGGGGGCTTGTTGCATCAACTGTGATTTCCTTGTTATATTCTTTGGGTGACCCAAGTCTCAGCAGCATCTACAGATTGGGCAGATTGTATGTTCAGAGCCTAGATGGCTTCAGTCTCTATAGTGTTCATCATTGGTGTATGAGTCTACTTATGGGTTCGACAGAGGCACCAATTGGCAATTGGAGTTGGGTTTCAAAAGTGGGCTAGCAGGTTTCTTCAGATAGTTCATGTAAGGTTCTCTTTGGTTGTAGATTTTTTGAGCCGGAAGGTAGTGGGTATAGGCAGCTTAGCTTCTCTCTTTCAGTTTCAGAGCGGCCGTTGGCCTTGGACATCCAGTCCTTGGCTAACCATTTGATTAGGCTGGACTTGTTAGATCCCAGTAAAGTTCTTTCCAGAGTTGAGGTCCATTCTACCTTAGTTGGACAGATTCAACAGCGTTAGTTTGAGGAGCAGCGGTTGTGTGAGTTATGTGATCAGGTTGTACGGGTTGAGTCCAATAGGGCTACTTTGGACTCCAATAGTATTTTGAGATTGATGGTCACCTTTGTGTTCCAAGAATTTGAGGCTTGATTGGGTTGATTCTCTGAGAGGTTGTCTATTGTATGGGATTCCAGCATTGGTTAGGCTCTGCAAGTGTGGGCCAGAGTTATGGTATGTTGAATGCTTTTAGAGTTGGTGGTTTGTGTACCAGTACAACAGAGCGGGTGTTTTGAGCTAGAGGGTGAGTTGAAAGATTATGAAGTTTTTAATATCTAGGTGGTGACCTTGGACTTTAGGCATCCTTTCCTTTGCCTACAGGGTGGTTTGACTTGATATTCATGGCATGGTGGACTTCTTTCTGAGGTGAGGCTAGTAAGGTGATCTTAAATCTAAATGGTGTTTGAGCATTTGGAGCAGCAAAGATATTTCTAATGTTTGGAGCTTAGCTGATGGCTATAGACTTTGTGGTAGGCTTAACAAACTCCTTGCAGAGATTGGTTTGATTTAGGTCTTCTTGGGCAGGTTTCCCTGGTTCATTCACTTTTACCCAATTCAGCCTTGGCATAGTTCAACGATGTTGGTTTTGTTTGGCAATCGGGAGATTTCTCTTTAACACAGGGTGTTCATCCATGTCATTCCTGACCCTGGTGTGATAGTTGTAGTTAGGCTCCGATGGTTGGTTTAGTTGGGTTCAGGTATCGAGATTGATCTTAACACATGTATCCGTCTGTTGTTTGATGGTCAGTTGGGAAAGCTTACTCCAGCTTTCGAGGATATGCTATGGGTTGGTATTTTGGAGGTCAGAGGCTAGTAGACTAGAGCTTGGCTTGGATAGAGGTGAAGTCTGAAGGTGACATCATTCGAGGTTGAGTATAGCGGGAGCCATGGATCTTTGGTGGGTTAGTTAATGTTTCAATGGTGGCTCGAGTATTCGAATTGTGTGAAGCTTCATGGTTATGGTACAAAGGATTCAGGTTAGATAAATGGGTTTTACGGGTCAATGGATTCATGAGTTAGAGGTTTGGTTGGTGGTTTTTTGGTTGCATATGGCTGTGGTATCAAGGTTTTGAGTTTCGTATGATGATCGCCATGGTTCTCTTGATTTTGGTGTTCTGTCGATGCATTTTGGTTAGGTTTCATAAGGTTCGGTTCGATTGATAGACCTTTGGAGTTTTGGAGTTAAAGGTTGGAGTCTAGCTTGGCTAGTAAGGAGTTAAGGTTTGGTAGCTTTTCTTTGGTTTAGCTTTGTTAGGTGTCGCCCGATCGGGGAGGCTACCCCGGAGACCGAGAAAGTAGTTCGGGCTTTGTATCCGTCTTTGTTTGAGTCTCTGGTGTTTCTTTCCTTGACTTTCGCAGATGAAAGTCCTTTTTAGTAGTGGATGATGTAATGACCCTTTCGATCATTCATGCATTTTTGCCTTCATTGTACTATTAGAGCTTGCATGTAGCGGCCCTAAGTCATTTATGGCTTGCTGGAAATGGTAGTTTAGTGCCTGGGCCGATCGTTTGGTCTTTATGACCGTTTCCCTATTTTAAAGCTTTAACCTAATTGACTTCAGTGAACATTCTTAGCAATCATGCTCGAAATCAAATTTTCACAGTTCCATTAGCTACGAAGCATGGACTTTGGTCTAGTTGGACCTTTGGTCGGGATCCGAGAGCTTTCAATTTGAAATTCTCTCATTTTGTGTTTTGGGTCCAGTTGGGCTCTGAAGGTTGACCTTGGTCAACATTCAGAGAAGATGGCCTTGGATAGAAATTTTATCAGTGTTGTTAGCTCTGAAATATCGCTTTTGGGCTAGAGGGACCATTGGTTCAGGTCCCGAAGCTTCCGGACTTGATTTTGGCCATTAGGTTTCATTTTGGTTTAGTTGGCCTAAAGGTTGGTTTTAGGCCCCGCCTACTTTTCATTAAATCGAACTTCATTGGGATTTTTTTTGATTCGTTAAGTCTGGAATGCCATTTCTAGTTGAATAGATCAGCTCACTTGTGTTTGCGGGACCCCAGATGCATTCCTAGGGGTCCATCATTTGAAAGTTGCCTAAGCTTGCCTGCTGACTGCAACTGGTTGCTGGTGTGGCGCTAGGGCATTGCCTGGGCTGCCCCTGTGCACCAGCCAGGCCTCACCAGCCAACACTCCTGTGCGTGCCAGCCCTCCTACCCGCCAGGCGCCAGCGCGCCTGCAGCGTTTGGCCGCTGCAGCGCCAGCGCATGCATTCCTAGGGGTCCATCATTTGAAAGTTGCCTAAGCTTGGCTGCTGCCTGCAACTGGTTGCTGGTGTGGTGCTAGGGCATTGCCTGGGCTGCGCCTGTGCACCTGCCAGGCCTCACCTGCCAATACTCCTGCGCGTGCCAGCCCGCCTACGCGCCAGGCGCCAGTAGCGTTTGGCCGCTGCAGCGCCAGCGCGCCTGCGCCCGCATGGCAGCTTCTACGCCTGGGCTTGGCAGCTATAAAGCTGGCCCCTTCTTCAAAATTCCATTTCATTTCATCTTCTTCCCTAGACGATTTCCTCCATTAAATTGAACCCAAGACCTCTATATTTCTACCTTGATCATTCAAAAAGCTTGGAGGCTTGCATATTTTCAATTCTTGGTCGTTTGTTGGCTTCTAATCCGGTAAGTTTCCTATTTAATTTCTGGTTTTCTTCTTTAATTCCCCCTTTTGATTCTCTTGATTTTTGGGCTGTTTTGAGCCCTTGTGTTGGTGCAAATTCACCCAATTTTGGAGCATGTCCTCCTGGGAATTTTGGGAACACCATGGCATTTTTCATTTTTGACTTTAGGTAATGGGGCCCACGGTCCCGGTTGTGATCCAAATTTTGACCTGGCTATAATTTTAGCAATATGGGTACTGTTGGCTTTGTCTTGAAGAGTAATATATTATTTTAATAGTTCGTTCACGATTCGGGGATTCTCAGAGTAGTTCGAGCTTAGACAATGTCCTTCTAACAACTAGTCATCGGATGACAGGTAGGTTATGGTCTTCCCTACCTTAGACTTTATGTATATAGGCTATAACTGTACTAATTAGCATCATTGGGTTGGGTATTCTAGGTTGACACCCCAGACCTTATCTGTCTCTTCTGTCTGTGTTATTTCTTACACCGTTTGTAGTATTTGATGTAGTACTGTGATATTCCCTTGTGGCCTCGTATGGCCTTTATAAGCCTTTGGACTATAAATAGCAGGATATTTGGGAATGTCCGCGAGTATCGAACATCGAGATGATTTTTGGGCTAGATATCTATGCCGTAGAGTTGTTTGAGCTTGTGCAGGGTCGATAGGTTGTTTGTGAGCCATTGGGCTATTGTTTGTTTGCGATCATATCATTCATGCAAAGGATTTTCTACATTATTTTACTACTACTTTGGCTGCGGGCCTACTATAACCAGTTTTCTAAACTCTGCATGGCCCGAGGGTCCATTTTTGGTTTAAAATGATTATAAAAGGGATTGGGAACTGATTTTATGGATCTTCTTGGAGTAAAAGAGTTAAAATGATGATTTTTTCACTGGTTTTCACACTTATACTAGACTCGGCTAAGCCATAGTGCTAGACATGTTTTACTACTAATTCGAGATGATACTAGACTCGGTCGACTCGAGCGCTAGACTTGTTTTACTTTAGATTTAGACCTGATTATGCCCGGGTACCCTTATTGGGGTTTTTAAGACTTGATTCACTGATTTAGACCTGTATACACTCTAGGTAGTTATTTCAAGATTCCGATCACTAGTTTAGACCTGGATACACTCCGAGCAGTTATATTTTAAGACTTTGTGTGTTAGTAATTAGTTGCGGACCTCCATGGACCTTGCCAATCCGGACCAGAGGCTACATGTTGCGTGTGCAAGAGGAGGGGTATATGGTGGAGTTGAAGTATTACAGGTGCGTCCTTCTATGGATACTACCTACTGGGCCTATAGGCACCGGAGGAGGTACATATAAGGTTACTATCACACCAATTCCATCATATCACATCATCATGCATATTGTATTTGGATCCACCCTTGTTTGCTATTTGATCAGTGTACGCTATGATAATATAGGATGTCGGAGGGTTTATTTTCATTTGTATGTGTTCCTAGGATGTATGGATGCTCGTTGGGACTGTAGGTAGATTATACTACTGCTATCTCATTGTAGAACTTGTTAGAGGCTTCCGATTATTGGTGGATTAGTGGATTCTATCCTATTGAGGTTCTGGTTATATGGACTTTTGATCATTGATGGGTTAGCGGGTTCTATCTCCTTGCAACACTGTTTAGTGGCCTTCCGGTTATCTATGGTGTATCTAGTTCTATCCTAGGGTAGTACTTGTGAGATTATGTTCCGATTGTTCTTGTCTTTAGAGTGGTGTTATTAGCATTAATTGGTTAGTATTATTGTTTCGAGCATGATTATGTTGTTGTTTTTTTCTTCCTTCTCTTTTATTAAGGTTACCGGTATACCGCCACTTCTCTTAAACTCTCTCTCTTTATATTGTTGTTGCAATGATCCAGGTGCGTTCTCCTTTCCCTCACCTGTTTCTATGATATATATCTTCTGTGGCTAGCATAACATGCTTGTATGCTCTTGTCTTCTATCCGTGCTAGTCTCTGTGTGCTTTGTCTATTGCTTTTGTGACTGCTTTCTTGATTATCTGCTATTTACTACTTTTATATCTTATATGCACTTAGTCAGCCTATGATGCCTACTGGTACCCGTTGCTTTGCAATTGATGCTCATACTACACTTCTGCATTTTTCTAGTGCAGATCCTAGTGTGAGCTTTTGCCGTTGACCGCGTAGATTCTCGTACAACTTTTGGATATTTGAGACTAGGGTGAGCTCCTGACCACCGGGGCTTGACCACATCTCATCTTTTAGCACTGCTACTCTTTGTTTATTTGGACACAATTGTATATTCTATTTTGTTATCTCTAGTACCTTGTATTCTATTAAAGGCTCTTGTACTATCTATACCAGAGCTTTGGGTTGGTGTAGTTTCCTTATGCTCATATATTCAGGTTATTATCCTTCGGCATTGTGGTATTATTTCTGCTTCCGCTTATTTCTGCTTATTGTGCTTGTTGGATTAGGTAGTAGCCCATTACTAACCATTTCGGGCTGCTGGAATTGGTTCTCCTATTGGGGGGTTGTAGGTGCCATCATGACCTGAGAAATAGGGTCATGACACCGACTACAAATAATCTCCAGCCACATCTTTGCCTCAAATTTGAAATCACTTCATGATATTGACTTTAGCGTTCTTTGCCAACTCACTGTTACCCCTGGAGGGCACAATTTAGACACCAACCAAGCTCCTAAACTTGAATCCTTCTCGTTCATCCGCTCATGTGGATGATTAGGCAGCCCATAGAATGCATTTATCTGCTCCGGACCAAATTGCAAAACCTTCCCCCTAATGGTGAGTTCCGTGTTGTTAAAGTCCATATGCTTTAGGTTTGCGTATATGTGATGACCCTTCCGATCATTTCCACATACACGTTTTCCTTGTGCCGTTAGAGCTTGTTGTAGCGGACCCAAGTCATTTAAGGCTTGTCGGTACCAGTAGTTCGGTGCCGGGTCCATTTGTTTGGTCGTATGATAAGTTTTGAAGTCAAGCAAGTCGGCAAAAGTTATCGTAAGTTCTTTAATAAATTTTCTGAACTTTGGGTAAAATATCTCGGAGCTTTTATCTCAATAAAAAAAGAGTTAGAAGTCCCATGAAATACCAAATCGAAGGTCTACGAGTCTAGTTTCCAACGCAAAAAACCTCACGTCCAACTGATCTTGGAGTAAAAAGTTATGACTGTTTTACCGCGGACTGTCTGGCAGAAACCGGGTTACGAACCGGGTCGGGTCAAAATCGATTTTAAGCCTCAACTTCACGTTTTAAATAGCCATTTCAGTTCTGAAACAGTGAGAAAACATAAGGGAGGATTCCACGAGAGTTCTTGAGTATCAAAATCGTGCGTTGGTGAATTGCGAGCCTAAGTTTGAGAATTTATTAACATCGCGTGTATTTGAAAATATTTTATTTGAAAGTTGAATTTGGTAAAAAGCTATATTATTATTAACTTTTTAAAATATTTTAAAAGTTTATGAAAAATATTTTGTAACGATATAATTGTATATGTATTTATTTTATAAGGTTTTTATACATTGTAATATTTTAACGGAGATAGTAAATTTAGTGATGTTAAAAATTATTATTATAATATAGTAGGTTTTATTTGAAATAATTTTCTAATAATTATGGTATATTCGAAAATTATATTTATTTTACCACGAACTTATGCAATACCCAAGTATATACGTGACACGGATCTGTCAAAACAAATAATTGGATAAGGGATGCGTTGTGTGGCCAGCACAATCCCCACGTGGTAGTGAGGGGTGCTGGCAGCAATGTATGTTGCCCATTAACTATCTTCATTCTAGAACCCACCATGGGTTAGTAATTAAATAGTATATTATAGCTTACCATATGCTTAAGTCTCAAAGAGTACCGCCACTCATGTTGTCATTGGTTATATATGCAAGCCACTGTGTTTCATAGTTAGGATTACAATATATAATTTATTCCTATGGCTTCATACGCTAGATACATATAAAACATACTCGCGGGAAAAGGGAATTTGGTGGGAGAATCAGTTGACGCATTATTTGGGCATCGAAAGAAAATCAATTATCTACGTCAAGTTATTCAAGCTGGAGTTCAAGTTTGATTTCGTTTTAGAGCTTCTTTTCGGAGAGGTTCGAGCTTGTCATCGGACGACATGTAGGTTACGGTTTATTTTCCCTAGACTCCACATATATAGGATAAAATTGTATTAATGGGCATCCTTGGGTTGGTTTATTAGGTTGGTACCA